>NW_021025371.1:1328065-1369147 GCF_004153795.1 Camellia sinensis | reverse complement strand
ATAGTAATCAGGCTAATAAACCGGAATAAGAACACACAAAGTTTTCAAAAATTGATATCATGGTTAGTAGAGGCCGGTCTATGACCGGGCGAGCGGGGGTGCTCACGAAGTGACCTTCCCCAATCGTACCCAAGTTCCCGAGCCGAGGCAATTCTGGTGATGACGGACACGTGGCCTTAGGCAAACGGGTCAGGGTTTCCTAAATTTCCCCAAAATAAAATATTTAGGTGGCGACTCTGTATCTGGCAAAGCAGTCCATGTTTGGCACTTCTTTTAAAAATCTGTTTTCTCAAAACGATTTGCCAGATTTGGACTCTTTGGTTCAGATTAAGAACCGTGACACAAATCGAGTCCGAACTGTAGCGGGGTCCCTCGCGGACGTGCTACAGTATGCTAGGTTGTATGTTAGAGCATTGTGTATGCCTCGTTACATCGTGCATTATGTATGCCATTTCATAGCATTGCGTATGCTAGGTTGCATGTTAGGATTGCATTCATGCATGTCATGCATATTGCATAGTGCTTGGGATAGGAGTTAGCCCAAGCACGGGAAACGAGGGACGTTTCGTACTCCGAGTGACGGAACGTGTCTCAATTCCCTGTCGCCGACATTCCGAATTACCTATGATGGAGTTTAGGCCTTGTTGTGTCCATATGTGCATTCATTTCATATTGAGTCGTGCAAATCGACTCCTCGGCCATCATGCATCGAGATGCGTGATTAGTGGCACGAAGATCAGGCCCGGTCCTGAGATTTTCGGGGCCCAAAGCCAATAATCAATTACTAAAATTTTTGGGGCCCTTCACATTTTTTTTATTGAATGGAAAAAAAAATTAAGGTAAAGGACAAAAGATTTGCATTAAAATCACAAAAAATACTTAGCATTACATTATAACAACTATTTTCCAAGTCCCTGGATCATCTATATTTGAATGCTCACATTCCGTATTCATCTCATCATCTTGATTGGCTTCGGCACTCCCAAATTCCCCATTTCCTTCTTCATCCACCAAATTTTCATTCTCATTATCCACCAAATTTTTATTCTCATTATTCACCAAAGTTTCAAATTCTTCACTATTCAAGTCTTCAACTGATTGTTCTATTTGTTTGTCACTTGTAAAGAATTTATCAATAGCTCCTCTTTGACACTCGACTAATTTTTCGACTCTTTGCTTCTTTTTCCTTTTTGTGAATCTAGACGGATAATTTCTTTTAAGAGTCATGATGAGCTGAGATCAAAATATTTTTTTAGATCAAAATTCAAAACAAAAGCACTACCACTTAACAAAATATAAAACTTTTAAATTATGTGATATGAACTATTAAACTTAAATGAATTCTTCTCGATGATGTAAATACCAATATTATAATAGCAATTAATTGGGCAAAAGACAAGACAAATATTTAATTAATTGAATAAAAAAAATATTTACCTATGCTTACTGTGTTGAGATCAAAATATTTTTTTAAATCAAAATTCAAAATAAAAGCACCACCACTTAACAAAATACAAAACTTTTAAATTATGTGATGTGAACTATTATACTTAAATAAATTTTTCTTGATGATGTAAACACCAATATTATAATAGTAATTAATTGTGCAAAAGATAAGATAAATATTTAATTAATTGAATAGAAAAAAATAAAAAATAAAAAAAATTACCTGGGCTGCTGGAGCGCTGCTTTGTCTGGCTGCACAGATTCTTCTCCCTCGCTGGTGTGGTGTGGCTATCAAAGGGAAGGTTGATAGGGTTAGTACTTAGAAAAAAAATGGGCCTTTTAAGTTGGTTTGGGCCTTAAACTTTTGGCTTTTTAATAGGTCAACAAAATTAAGTTGATTTGGGCCTTTTTTTTATTTTTTTTTGGACTCAAAACACACCTAACATATTATACTAACTTATAATAGGAGGGGGCACTCATTTTGGGCCTATTTTGAGGGGCCCTAAGCCATGGCCTTGTGGGCCTATGGCCAGGGCCAGGCTTGACGAGGATCGAGGACTACACTCCCCGAAGAGTAGTCATGTATACATATGTGAAAATACTTTGCCATGCCCCTTTGTTGTTCTCTGTTGCAGTAAATCAGAAATCGGCAGCCTTCCGAAGCTTGGCACGCATTCCGAGAACAATTGCAAACAGAGGCAAACCGGGGCATCGCGAGGGATTCTCCGCACAAGGCAACCTGAGCATGCATCATTCATCATCTGGAGCAGATTTGAGGCAGCCCCTGGCTTGCATGCCGATTTATTGTTTTCCTAATTTAACTTGTTAATTAATTAGGGTTTTGTACATATTTGGACTGTAATTATTTGGGACTGTATATTATTTATTCGGACCCTCTGCGCGAGGGCACAACTGTAATAAGTGTGCGTGTGTGTGATGTATGTCTTCCAACCCCACGTCTTTCTCCCTTTTATTTACCCGCTTATGATGGTTAGATTAGGGCATGTTTCAATTAGCATACAGTATGATAGCATGTTTGCATTCATTCATCTGTCTTTTAATAAAAGGGCTCGGCACATCATACTAACTGCATTGTACTTTCAATTCCGAGTTGAATACTTGTTTAGTTGTAGCATTTTCGCATGCCATCTTTAGAATATTCGACCCTATTAATAAGTTGCGATTTTTGCAGTCGTGTTGCATTAGGTTAATTTCCTTATATTTAGGATCATGACACGTGGATTTAAAATAGCTTTCTGTTTTGGCTTGGATATTCGGAGAAAGTTTTTATGCTTAGCATCCTTGCATAGCGTAGTAGAGTAAGACATACCAAATAGATAGCATTGTATATGCTTACTCATATGAGGCTATTGTTGCTTATTGTGATATAAATCTAGCCTGAATGCCTGTGAATGAAGGTTTGGTTATATATGGATCTGGAAACAATTCAATCAACGTGTGAGTTTAAAGTACTCTTAGATAGTGTTCGTGACACAAAATGCATGTTTCTACTTATAAGCCCACCCAGTAGAAGAGTGAGCAAATCCATCGTACTTAGGCCTACTTTGCGGGGTAGCGCCACATTCTATACTAACATTTTCAAATAAACAATAATGCAAATGTTCTTTGCTCAGATTCAGTGCGACTTTCAGTCTATACTTGATATGCTGTGCGCATATCAAGATAAAGTAAATTCGGCTCAAATATACAGCGCGAATAAGCTCGTACGCATTAAATGTTATTTGCTTCCAAAAATAGATTATCATGGTAGTGAGGTCTGATCTTATGACAACGGCAGCGGCGAGCGGTGATGTGTGCTCACGAACCAGTGACCCTTCGCTCAAATCGTACCCAAGTTCCCGAGTCGAGGCAACTTTGGTGATGATAGACATGTGGCCTTGCAAACGAGTCAGGGTTTCCTAAATTTCCCCAAAATAAAACATTTAGGTGGCGACTCTGTATCTGGCAAAGCAGTCCATGTTTGGCACTTCTTTCAAAATCTGTTTTCTTAAAACGATTTGCCGGATTTGGACTCTTTGGTTCAGATTTAGAACCGTGACAATTTGAGAGTCCGAACATGTAGTGAGCCCAACTGAACAAAACGGGGGATTTCCTCCCGGGGCATTCGGAGACGTCTACACATGCTAGCATACACAATGCAAGGACCTAAGCCCAAGGGCACAAAATGCAACTCTACAAAAGCATTGAAAGGATGAAATATGGCAATATTCCAGCTCTGAAATGGCATATAACATGACTCCAAAATGACTCTGAATCATGCAAACAATTCACACAACGCATGTTGAATGGCTCAAGCATTGAAACTGGTGAAGTGCATTACACTATAAGCATGGGAAGCGATGCTCAAATGATGAAACCAACCCCAAACAGACCCTATGCAGGCCCAAAATAGTAGCAAAATGGGTTGGGATGATGGCTTGAAAAGCACAAAAGTGAAGGAAAGGCTCAAGTACCGAAGCTAGTGAAGCACATTACACTAGAGGCATGCAAGGCGATGCTCAAATGATAAAACCAACTCCAAACAGACCTTAAGCAGACCCAAAATAGTGGCAAAATGAGCCAAGATGGTGGTTTGAAAGGCATAAGACTGAAGCTCAATGCAAAGGTTCATAAATGGGATATAATGATGCAACTCTCAAAAACATTGAAAGAGTGACAAACATGAGAATATGGCCAAGAAATAAACTCTAAAATACCATGCTCAATGATACTAAAACATGCAAACACCTCAAGTTAAGCATGCAAATGGATTCAAAACTCAAGGCTAAGCAAGGCTATTACACTACAACCATACATGGCAAGCATCATTCGACCAAGGGACCTCAAAATAGAGCTAAGGAAGCCCAAAATATGAACAAAATCAATTTAGAGCATGGCCAAAATATGCTAACATAGAGGGCCAAAACATCATGCATTATAAGCTAGTGAACATGATTTACACTACAAGCATGTGAAGCATATGAGAGGCTACCAAAACCAGCCAAAAACAGAATCATGGCATGCCAAATGATAGCTAAAAACCCACTGAAACATGACCAATACATGCAAGAATGAGGTGTTACTTTGATAGGCTATGCAAGGGATTGTTCTACACATACAAGAGGCAAACAAAATGTGACCAAACCAGCCATAGACAGAGTCTAGGCAGGTCTTAAAAGTCACTAAAAAGGGCCTGAACCAAGGCTAGGAAGTGTGGAAATATATGCTCCCTTGGAAAGCCAAAAAAGCAAGCAAACAAGGCGAAAAGAGAGAGGGTCACCCCTCTCTGATTTTGGCCCTCAAAACCACATGCCAACCACTGAAAATCCACTGGATTTCAGTGGCTAAAGGGCCAACCAAAGTTCAATACAAAGGTCGCATGGCATGGCTCAAAACAAGGCTAAATAGAGCATGCGAGAGGGTAGATGACCCCCAACACCAAAACAGCCTAAAACAAACATGAAAATGACTTAAATATGAACCTTTTTTCAGTTGACAACAAAGCTCAAATAAGCATGCAAATGAGGCTAAGAGAAGGATCAAAATAATCTTTAAAAGAGGGAAAAGTGATTACCCTTGAAGCTCAGCAAAACCAGCAAACTTTGGGACCAAAAACCAGCTCTTTGACCTCTGAAAACAACCTCCAAGAACCTCAAATCAAAGGTGGAAGTGTATGGCTATGAGGTGTAGTATAAAAGGGTCAAGAACAATGCACCTTATGAGCCAAAATATAGAGATATAGAGAGATATGTATTGTTTTGCCTTAGAGGAAATCTGAACCTGGTGCAAGGAGGGGGAGGGCCTCTCTTATAGACAAACAAGGCCAAAGCTTCTTCAAGAAGCTAAAAAACAAGGCTCAAGATCCTCCATACACGTGTATGGAGGATACAGTCTGTGCCTTCCAGCTGGCACCCACTCAAACAGACAAAACAGGAGGGAGCTGGCCGACCAGAAAAGGTGGTCGGCCGACCACTTTCCCTGGTCAGCCGACCAGGGCAAGTGGTCTCCCAGATAGAAACTGGTCGGCCAAGGGTATAGTTGGTCTCCACATTGAAAGCAAGCTAGTGGTGTGGTGGGAGACCAGCAAATGTGGCCTAAAGACCAAGAAAACCACCTTCCCGACAAGAAAACTGGCTGGCGGAGAGAAAGTGATCTCCAAGGAGAAAATGTGGTCTCCCACCCTTGTCCCACCTCCCAAACAAGGAAAACAAGGTTCATGCCAAAAATGAACTAACACGGATGCAAAATGAGAGTTTAGTGGGCAAAGCACGCGGCCGGGTGCCCCGAAAACTGGTTGTTGAGCACCAAAAGTGGCGTACGGCCACAAAAGTGGTCTCCCGGACCACAATGTCCCTCTAGACAGAGGAAACAAGGTGTGTTCCAAAGAACGTGCCAAACGGAGAATGTTAAGCGGTCCCGAACCGAGGCGCACGGCCGACGGCTCCGAAAACCGGAAACTAGTCTCCAAATGGGAACAGTGGCCTACGACCACGAAAAGTAGTCTACGACCACTAAGAGATGGTCTACAAGACCTCTCCCTCCTTCCGGGAAGAGAAAACAAGACTTAGTCCGCAGACCGAGTCAAAGCACAAAGGGTCCTGAGGTCCCGAGGTAAGGCTCTCGGCCAAGAACTCCGAAACATCGAAACGAGCACAACATACGCGATCACCGAGTGCTCAATCGATGATGTCTGAGTCTTAAGGTCAGTCAAAAATGGGGTGTCTATAGCTAGACTTCTGAAGTGGCCCACACTATTTATAGAGCGAGTGCAAATAGAAAGATTTTGTTGGGAAAATCGACTAAAGGTGCCGAAAGCACGTTCAGTTCAGATCCAAAAGGAAGATCCAGATAATGTTGATCAACTATGTGAAAGACTTTGACGTGAGATTTCTCAAATGCGCCGTAGGTCAGCTCGCGATATGAAACTATCTATACTTAAGTCGGATGCCAAGAAGAACGGAACAGCACCAAATGTTGCGGCTATCAAGGCTATCAAAGACGATCCTGCACTTCTCTCTGACCTTGAGCTATCTGATTGTTCAGACTCTAAGATTGCCCATTTGAGCGAGGATTAGGCGTCTATCTGTCTACTAAATTATATTAGGTTATTCATAGTTATGTGTTGTGTGTGTTAAAATAACTCTTTCGACAATGAGTTTGTGAAAGATTTGTCTAATATTTGTCTATGTAACTGTTAAGTATTGTATTTATCGCTTTATTTTATGTTTTGTGTTATGTTGAATGTTTGTACAAATTATTTTTGTGGGATACTTATGTTTGAACTAGCTACGGCGTTCTAAAGTGTTATAAGGTTATAGTCATACCTTTATTTTGTTATCCTGTTTGTAGTACTAATTAGCAAATTAGATACTTTGTATATGCTGTGTGAAGTTTTATTTAAATATTTCGTGGCAACAAAAATTTAAAGGAACAACAAATATTTAGTTTCGAAAATTCTGCAAAAGTAGGCTTAGTTTGGGAAATAAATTAGTATAGGGGCTTAGTTTGAGAAAAGGCCCGACAAAATCTCTCCAAAACTGTGCAAAATGTTCTCTGGGAGGGTGCATGTCTCGAGGCCATTATTTTCTTCTTCTTTTTTAATTTTTAATTTCTAATTTTTAATTTTTTATTTGTTGTTTTTATTTTTGTCCATCATCGATCTTTTTTAAATTATATTTGAATTATATAACAAAATAAAAATTTATTTAAAAATTTATATTTAAGTAACAATTTAAAAAATATCAAGTAAATTAAGCAAATATTTGATTTACATTTTTTACACAATTCACTACTCTTTAGACAATGCATGCTGTTTATTTTTTAATAAAATTATGTATAAATTATTTATGTAAATATCAAATTGAGCTGATAATCGTACATATAATTTTATCATTTTTTAAAAATAATAATGGATGCGAAACATAATTTCAAAATTACATAATTTATTTTTAAATATTAAATAATAAAATTTGGTAGCTAAGATTGTTTATCAATACGATATTTTATATGAATAATTTATATATAGAGATCTATAAGATGACTAAGCGAATTATAAAATGTGGATTGAATAATAATAATAATAATAATAATAATAATAATAATAATAATAATAATCAACAGTGGTGGAGTGGTTGCGGTTATAAAAGCGTGGTTACGAACCACGCTTTCCTTTAAAACTGAATTTTGGTTAAAAGCATGGTTATGAACCACGTTTTCTGAAAAAACCAAATTTTATTTAAAAGTATGGTTCCTATCCACACTTTCTATACAAAACAAATTTGCTTAAACGCGTGGTTTCTAACCACATTTTCTTAATTAAAAAACCACGCTTTTATGATTTTCCCAATTTTCCGCAGCTGGGCCACAAAAATGGTGAAAGCGTGGTTTGTAATAGCGTTTCAGCTTATTTTGGGAATTCCGCCGAAACTAAGCCTGGTTTGGGAAATAGGTTGCTATTTTAGCTTATTTTGAGAAAAGGCCCAGGGAAACATGTAGTGGGTCCACGACCACATAATTAAACCAGTCACGGGAGGTGGGACAAAAAAACTATGGTCGCATCTCTAATGTTGTGCCATTGGAGCTATTATTGTCAAAATTATGGCAACAGTTGATAAAAAGACATCTTTAATGGCAACTTTTAACAGCTACTATATTTGGCAAATGTCAAAACTTGTGTCAAATATGGCACAAGCTTTGGCACCTGCCAAAGCTGCCAACCAACCGTTTCCTCCTTTCCTCTCTCCATTTTTCATCATCCTTTCCAAACATAGTTTCAATATTCATACACCAATAATCACAGAAATTTCCAAATTTTCGAACAATATTCACCCAACAATTTCCAAATATCCAAAATCACACAAATTTCGAAATTTCCAAAATTCACCCAACAATTTCCAAACACAGAAAATTAGAAAATCAATTTCACCAATTTGAAGCAAACAAAATTTGAAAAAAAGAAAAGAAAATCAACACAGTGAGGGAAAAAAAATACCTGACAAAAATGGGTTGATCTTGTTTGTTCTTTGGATGATCTTCTTTGTGTTCATCATTAGGGTTTCAATCTTCTTCATCGCCAATCCATTGCAGGAGTCAGATGGAGAGTGACAGAGAGGAGTGAGAGAAACAGAGGGTTTTAATCTTCTTCATTGCAAATCGAAGAGAAAGAGAAGAGGGTAAGAGGGATCGAGACCATCGCGGCTAGAACAAAGAGAGAAGAGAGATGAATCTGAGAGTGAGAGAGAGAGACACAGAGACTGAGAGGGACAGAGATGAGAAAATGGTGAGAGAGAGAGAGAGAAGAGAGTGAATCTTCTTCATTGTCGATCGAAGAGAGAGAAAGAAGAGAGTGAGAGTGAGAATATTCAATCTTTTTCATCGCCGATCGAATAGAGAGAGAAGAGAGATGAATCTGAGAGTAAGAGAGAGAGAGAGAGAGACGGAGACTAAGAGGGACAAGGAGGAGGAATGACAGAGACTGAGAGGGAGAGAAAGAAAATGTTGGATGATTCTACACAAATCATCTCAACCATTTATGACCAACACGTGGACGGTGGTGATGACAATTGATAGAGCCGTTGTGCTCTGTTTGGCTTTAAAAAAAAATTAATTAAAATAAACACCAGCTTGTGTCAAACGGTCATGCCTTCAAACAACTATTATATTGAAACGGTAATATTTTGAATTTTTATAAATAGAAACTCTTCATCTAATTTTTTTTTCACAGCAACCATTGCACATTTCAATTTTCTTTTCTCCTCTCTTCATCTCAGTTTGATTTCACAATAAACTTCCGAAATTATATTATTTTTAGTTTTTTCACACAATCACTATGGAAGGTTCATCAAAAACAAAGAGAGGAAAATCTTTCACTACTAAAGAAGATGTGGCAATTTGTAGAGCTTAGTGTCACATTACTAAATATTCAATTGTTAGGAATTCGCAATCTCATGCTCATTTTTTGGGAAGAATTTTTGAAAATTATTGCTCGCTACAAAATGATCACTCAAGAACACAAGTGTCAATCTCATCTCTATGGGGTGTAATCATGAAATGTTGCAACAAATTTTGTGGGTGTTTGGCACAAGTCGAAAATCTACACCCAAGTAGAATGTCTCAAGTTGACATAGTAAGATTTCGTATTCATTTATTTATGTTAGTTTATTTATTTTGTCTTATTTAAAAATAAAATAATTAATTAATGTAATAATTTATTGATACAGATGTTTCAAGCAAAACTGTTATACCAGCAAGATGAAAACAAACATTTTACTTTTGAACATTGTTGGCCAATCTCACAAAATAATATCAGGTGGCAATATGTAACTCCTACAAACACAGTGAAGTTAAAGATACATACATCATTTTCCCCTAATTCAGTCCCCGATTCTCCTATGAATAACTGCATTTCTCTTGAAGATGACACCAGTCTAAGTGTTGGTAACAATTCAACTGTTGGTGAGGGCAGTGTCTCTGCAAGGGGGTAAAAGGCCTATGGGTAGGAAAGCTTCAAAAGAATTATTTCAGAGAAATCAAGTCGTTGAAGCTGAACTCCAAAAAATGAGCATACAATTTGAGACATTTAACCAATACCTTGCTAAGAAGGAAAAGAAAAAAGATGAAAGAGAAGAAAAAAGGATTCAAGCACTGCAGGAGATGAAAGAACTTGAGATCAGAAAACAAGAACATGAGATAATGACTATGGACATTACTCATTTGGACCCTCAGGCAAAAGCACATTACACAATGCGAAAAAATGAGATTTTCACCAAGTGGTCCTCAAATGTCAGCAGCCCAAATTACTATTTCACTATACTTCCTGATGAATAATTACTGGATAATGTATTTTTTTGTAATGTCATTTATTTTTTAATGTAATTGTTAGTCTTTATTTGCAATGTCATTTTTTTATTTTGTAATGAAATTTCATTTTTTCTTTTAATTTTTGAGTATTTTCTACAACAGAATGTAATATTATTTTTGCAATATATAATGTTGATTTTTTAGTATAATTTAAAATTTTCAATAAAGTATAATGAAAAAATAAATATATTTTTTGAAATGAAGGCAATAAAAAGATAAATTACATTAACTGACATTAAGGGGTTGTTTGGGGTGTCCTAAATAAGTGCACTTTTTTACTTTTTGAACTAAAAAGTTGAGGAAAAAAATATGATTGTTTGGGTTAACTTTTTGACTTTTTATGAAAAAATGTGTATTAAAAAATTGTATAAATTAGTGTGTAGGAGAATATTAGAGTGTGAGTTTACGGCTATCATGTTTGCAAAGGTGGAATAGATGCTAAGAAGTAATTGTCTACTTTTTGGGCATTGCACTGGATGATGTTGTTCAGCTCGTGAGGGCCATCACGGGTTCTGTTTTAATAATCTAAACCGTTCAATGTGTGGAACTCGTTGAGTACTATATGCTGTAAAAAATTACGTTGATTGGATATCGATAGCTATCGGATTAGATTTGTTTTCTTCCAATTGTTAATTATAACAACTTTATTTTTTTTATATAAAACTGATTTGATCATGCAGTTATCGATATCCGATCAATGTGATTTTTTACAAATGTATAGTACTTGATGAGTTCTACACATTGAATGGTTCAGATTATTAAAACGGGACCCATGATGGGCGTCATGGGCCAAACAGCAGTGTGTTAAAATTGCACCCCAACTGTGCAATTTTTGTTACACAACGCAGCACAGATCTGAGGCTGTCAGATTGATGTGTTGTAATTTTGTGTGTAAAATTAATTTTTTAATATTTTTTTTTTGTGAATAGTGATAACTTTTTAACTTTTTGAGTAATTTTTTAACTTTTTGTCTTTTTTGTGACATGCCAAACTTAGCCTAAAAATGAAGATAATTTTATTATAATAAAAAGACATTAAATATATTTTTTTCCCAATTTTTTCATTTTTTATATTTGTCTAGTCAGGAATAATATAATATAATTTTTTTTACAAACAGTTAAAAAAAAGGTCACAAAAGACAAAAAATAAACAAAAAAAAAATTACAAAAAAACCTATATCCAAACAACACCTACAAACTTGGTGGGAAAGTTGGTTGAGATTTGCCAAAATAGCAAATGATCATTGGAGCACCATTGCTATAATTTGACAAAATAACACTATTCATTATCAAATTATTGCAATAGTAATGGCAATATAGCAACAATCATTGGAAATGCTCTTTACACTGCGCTTGCCAATAGAATGATTTAGTCAAAAAAAAAAATATTCAAAAATTTAAGATATTGTACAAAAAAAAATTAAAGATTTACTTTTTATTTTCTTTACTTTTTTTATACATTTTTTTTATATAAAATAACAAAAAATCATTCCCAAAATTTAAATTTTTTTGCATCATGTTTAACCAAAAAATTACTAAAAAAAAGTCCCTTCTCAAACCAACTCAAAATACAAACCACCCATCATATATATATTATTTAATCAAATGTTTTCTTTTTATATTATAGAATTTTTCATTTTTTTTTTTCAAAAACAAATATTTTGATACAAGTGGAAATCATAATTTTTGATAAACTTGATTAATACAAATGAGAATTTGATTTTAGATTGAGAATGCAATTTTTTTAAAAAATTTTGAAAGAAATTATTTTTATGAGCCTTTTACATAAGATCATACGTACAGTGACAAAAAATTTCATAAATCATTAAAATATTTATTTGTATTTGACTTTCAATTATTAAAATTTTATAAACATAAAATATAAAAATTCAAAATCAATTTTCTATTTTCTATTTTAAAAATAAATTTTTGTGCATCTTATGGGTCAACTACTATTCATATATGAAATGAGAAAACTAAGAAAAAAGAACCCACATCCAAATCTACTTTCTTGTCTTCCATGGCACATTAGCCCAGTTTGTTTTCCGGAGTAGTAGTCCGCTCCGGAATGTGATGGATGAACATTGAGCTTGCTCACGTTTGTTTTGTTTTTGACCCTCCAGATTGATAGTCCGTTCGAATTAGGATAGGTAGTTTGGGCGGAGAGGTGGTATTAAGAAAATAGTCCGTCGGCTTAGTGAGTTATTGGTCGTCCGCCAGGACGTCTCGGTCGGGTCAACCGATCAACTACAAATTTATTATTATTATTATTATTATTATTATTATTATTATATGTTGGGCATTTTTTTTTAACATTAATGTCTAAAGATTTTATATTTTTGGTTAAGTAAAAATCATTATTTTATTATTTTATATAATAATAATTTAACAATCCCCACACTACCAACCATCATCAAAATAAACACAATTTTACTAATTCCCTCACAATCAATTCCCTCCATTCTATCTCTGAAAATAAACGGGGCCATTAGTTACACCAAGTTTGGAAGCTTCTTACAATAGTTAAAAAGTTGAACAGTCTATTAAAAAATTAAAAAGTTAAATAATTATTTTTTTCCCATTTTAATGAAATAAGAAATTCTTAGCCTACTTGAAATGGCATCTGGTAGATGCTTAGCTCACATTGATGATGTGTTAGTGATGTAGTATATATTCAAGTTTAGGTTCCTAACTATTATAAAGTTAGATATTGGATATTTTCATTGGTAGTGTTCTTGCTTGATGTCTATTTTACTTCAAGTATTGCTTAGGGTGCTGCTCGTGCTCTATCATAGTTATACACAAATGATGAATTTTTAGAATTCTATTAAGCCTAAACTAGTTTTAATAAGGCATTTTTCCAATTTTGTAAGTCAAAAAATAAAGTTTGGCCTTTGTTTTTGTATGAAATTGAACATAGTTGAAGAAGAAATTTTGAAATTGGGAGGGCTATATGAAATTGATCTGAGAATAGTATTTAAGAAGTAATTTTGAAATTGTGTTTGGAAACAGCTATATAAAAGGTAGGAGTTATTTTCTCATTGGGTAGCTGCAATGACCGTGCAAAACAACTTCATGCTTCTCCTAAAGGTTTCTCTTCTATTTTTTCTCCCTTCTTATTCTCATGACTTTGGAACTGAAGGATGCTACTGTTTTATATGGGTAATGCTATTTAACAGTATTATAATTTAGAGTCACAACAGCAAATCATAAGTGATATGATGTTATAAAGTTTCTTTCTGGTATAGTATTAGTTTAAGGGAAATGGCATTTGTCAAAATGTTCTTTATTGTGATTGGCAGTTAGCTCCAACATGCTACTTGTAATGCCCTCAAAATAAACCCAAAAACAGACATCCATGATACAAGAAAGAGATATTACATTTCATAAATCAGAGTATTCTTACAGAATGTATTACATGTTCACAACAAAAGTAAATGCCCTACGGGCTTACAACTTTCCAAGCCAACACTTGGTTACAAAAGGGAGAGTACTAACTCTGCACAAAATAAGCCCTTAGCTTAATATACATGTAATACAAAAAGTAATCAAAAGGTCTCTCAGCCACTAAGCCTCCCAAGTTACGTCCTTGGAGGTGACATGTCACCTGTACCTGAAAATGATGTCCCAAATAGGGTGAGCCAACGCTCAGTAGAGATATGCTAAACATAATATGAGCAATAACTAAAACATTAGCACTTGATAAATGTTTAACTCATATAAACCAACATATAGTACAATCCAGTTCCATAATCCTTTACTTATCCAATTCTCAACTTATAAACACAGCTCAGAACCTGGCCAAACAACTTAGATGAGACTACATCTCATGCCAACAATACATCAAACTGCCATTTTACGAAAATTGCGTCTGCGGAATTCGACACCCATGTGTAATTATTTTCTTGTGGCCATTTTACAGAAATTTCATCTGCGGGACTTGGCACCCATGTATAGATATTTTCGAATTGCCATTTTACAGAAATTTCATCTGCGAGATTCGGCACCCATGTGTAATTATTTTCGAATTGCCATTTTACGGAAATTTCATCCGCGGGATTCGGCACCCATGTGTTCAAATACTCATCATATACAATGACCAACCAATACACATATTCGTTGTATTATTCCAACCGTCATATTCAATGACATACTCAAATTGATTAGTTTTAATTCACATAATCATCATGCAATGTCTACAACAATTAAGACTATCCTCCACCGATAGCCAAAAACCGTTATTTCTAAACAGATAATAAATACACCAACAGATAAATTATCAATAATTCTCCAAGGTGAGCGATTAATCAATCCAACTCCACCAGTCTTTCTCATAACTTCCCAATTTCACTATTTCACAATAAAAGTCATTAATTACACTAATGACCCGCTAAAACCCAAATATGGCATTTCTCCCACTTTTTTCCAATATTGAACCAAAGGCCTAAGTATTATTATTAAACAACTACAATCTCATTTTAGGACCCAAATACACATGTATTGGCCCAAAAGAACAAAACCCCTCTTTAAACAATTGAAACCCTAACACCTAAAATTACCCAACTTCAACATTATATCAAAAATGACTAAACGTTTATGTCAAAGACCATAAAAGTGAGTAGTTATCCCTACCTCAAATTCGGAGCTCAAAGGAGAAGACGAAGAAAACTCGAAGTGCTCTAAACACCAAATTTTTCGGATCAAAATGTAGCCCACACCAAGATCAATACTTTTTACAAAGGCCCAAAGGTAGGAGATTACTCAAACAAGATCAAACCCTAGAGAGAAGTTGAAGTTTTAGAGTGAGGTGCTCTCTAATAGAGGTTTCGAAAAGTTAGAGAGAGAAAGGAAGTTGAAAAGTGATCCAAAAAGTCACTTTTCGGATTGATATAAAAGTCGCCCCGCTCAAGCGTGGAACTCCCTGCTCGAGCGTCAAACACAAACTCACGCTCGAGCGTGAAAAGCGCCGCTCGAGCGTCGATTGCACACTTTCAGAAGTTTTGCAGACCATGGTCCTCACTCGAGCGTCAGAATCCCCGTTCGAGCGGAGGGACAAAATCAAAGGAGTCCGCTCGAGCGTTAAAACTCCCACTCGAGTGTACGACGACCTGTAGAGGAAAAATACTGGGAGGTGAATATTCACGCTCGAGCGTCAAAACTCCCGCTCAAGCGGAGAAGCAAAAACAGAGGGCCCGCTCGAGCGTCAAAATCCCCGCTCGAGCGTGAAGGCCAAAATCTGGGCAACAACCTTTGGTTTCTAGACACAACCAACCTGTTCCAAACCTGCCCAACACAACCCAAGACTCAAATACAAAGAGTAAAGAATGAAATGAGAATAAGACAACAACATAACCACGGAACCAAGTCCGGAATACAATAAACAAAGGAAGGGAAAACCGAGATCGCTATAACCTCCCCCCCTTAAGGAATTTCGTCCTCGAAATTAGATACAAGTTTCAAAAACAAGTTTTCCTCAATTCTCAAAAACATTACCAACCAACATTCCATAACCTGACCCATCACCGGTCATCCCATCTCTATCCCAGAGGCAAATTACAATATAATCTCCAACATGCATTATCAACATGCATCTCAAAACATTTTCAATGCCAATATTATATTTGCATTTATAAAACAGAATTAACATATGCAATGTTAAAATAAACTTCCATAAACCGAAACATTTACAATGTTTTACAACTTAAGAGATATTCAATGCTCTTAAAGTTCATCAACATTACCGAATTACTGATACATGATTACACATTTACAAACAAGTCTGGATATTTCTCACGGACCTCCAACTCACGCTCCCAAGTGGCTTCTTCCACTCCGTGATGCTTCCACAAAACTTTCACCAAGGGAATGGTCTTGCCTCACAAGACTTGATCCCGCCTATCCAAGACCCGAACCGGTCTCTCCTCATATGAGGCATCTTCATCAACCTCTAAGTCGGTCCAATCCAATAGCGATGGATCCGGCTCGTACTTCTGAAGCATACTAACGTGAAGCACATCATGCACCCCGGACAACTGCGGCGGTAAAGCTAAAAGGTATGCAACCTCCCCAATCCTCTCAAGGATCTCAAAGGGACCAATAAACCGAGGGGGCAACTTCCCACTCTTCCCAAATCTCATCAGACCCTGCCTAGGTGATATTTTCAGAAAAACATGATCACCCGCCTCAAATGCCAAAGGCCTCCTCCTATGGTCAGCATAACTGTTTAGGCAACTCTGGGCTGTAACAAGCCTCCTACGGATAAGCTCAACTTTTTCCGTCGTTTCCCTCACCAAATCTGGGCCCAACAAAGGTGCATCACCCACCTCGGCCCAACATACTGGAGACCTACACGGTCGGCCATACAAGGCCTCAAACGGTGCCATACCGATGTTCGACTGGGAACTGTTGTTGTAGGCAAACTTCACCAAGGGTAAGTGCCTTTCCCACGACCCACTAAAGTTAAGAACACAACCTCGAAGCATATCCTCAAGGGTCTAAATAGTACGCTCGGACTGCCCGTCAATCTGAGGATGGTAAGCTGTGCTAAAGGTCAATCTAGTGCCCAAAGCACTCTGCAAACTCTGCCATAACCTAGCAGTAAAACGTGGATCTCTATCTGAGACGATCGACACTAGAACCCCGTGCAACCTCACTATGTCCTGAATATACAAGTTGATCTACCGAATCTCTCACGCGCATAGGAATGAAGTGCGCCGACTTAGTCAACCGATCTACAACCACCCAAGTAGCATCACTACCCCGCTGAGTCCTTGGAAGACCTACAACGAAGTCCATAGTGACATGCTCCCACTTCCACTCGGCAATAGGCAAGGGTTGCAACAAACCCGCTGGCCTCTGATGTTCGGCCTTCACTTGCTGACAAGTAAGGCACTTAGACACACAAACTGCCACATCTCTCTTCATACCCCGCCACCAAAACTGGTGACCCAGATCACGATACATCTTAGTGCCTCCAAGATGCACCGCAACGCGCGAATGGTGAAACTCTCAGAGTACCTCCTCTCGGCAAGACTCCGGCACAAACAAACGGTCTTGGTATCTCACACTCAGGTCGGGATACACAGTTAAACCCTTCTCAGCCTTCCCACAGGAAATCTACTCTCGGAGGGATTCTACCTCAACGTCACCTCTCTGTGCCTCTAACACTCGACTCACAAGTGTGGGCTGCGCAACTACAAAAAACAATGCCGCAGCCTCAATGGATTCACCCAAAAGCAAATCAAACTCGCCAAGTGCACCCAACATCTTCCACTCCCGGATGGCTATACAAGCTACATCACTAATGGATTTCCTACTAAGGGCATCAGCCACAACATTGGCCTTTCTTGGGTGATAGTGCAACTCGAAATCGTAATCCTCAATAAACTCCATCCATCTCCTCTGCCTCAAATTCAAGTCTTTCTGTGTAAACAGGTACTTCAGACTCTTATGATCCGAGAATACCTTGAATCTCTCACCATAAAGATAGTGCCTCCAAATCTTCATGGCAAAAATCACGGCTGCTAACTCAAGGTCTTGTATAGGGTAATTCTTCTTGTGTATTTTCAACTGACGTGAGCCATAGGCTACTACTTTCCCTTCTTGCATCAACACACAACCCAAACCCTCTCGTGAAGCATCACAATAAATCGTATAACCCAAACCTCTCTCCGAAATAATCAACACTGGAGCGGTAGTAAGTCTAACTTTCAACTCCTGGAACGACTTTTCACAAGTCTCACTCCACACAAATTTGACCCATTTCCGCGTCAATCTAGTCAACGGTGAAGCTAGTCTGGAGAAATATTTCACAAACCGGCGATAGTACCCAGCTAATCCCAGAAAACTGCGGATCTCAAAAACACTCTTAGGCTGTACCCAATCCTGCACTGCCTCTATATTGGATGTATCAACAGACACCCCTTCCCCAGAAACTACATGGCCTAAGAACTTAACCTCTCTTAGCCAGAATTCACACTTCTCAAATTTAGCATACAGTCTATGGGCTTTAAGCAACTCAAGCACCACTCTCAAGTGTTTCTCGTGCTCCTCTTTCGAAGATGAATAAATCAGAATGTCGTCGATGAAAACGACTACAAAACGATCTAAGAATTCCCGGAATATTCGGTTCATCAAGTCCATAAACACTGCCGGTGCATTGGTGAGCCCAAAAGGCATCACCAGAAACTCATGGTGGCCATACCGCGTATGGAATGCCGTCTTCGGAATATCCTCCTCCCTGACCCTCAACTGATGATAACCCGATCTCAAGTCTATCTTAGAGAAACAACAGGATCCTTTCAACTGGTCAAACAAATCATTTATACGGGGCGTAGGGTATTTGTTCTTAACCGTAGCCCGATTCAATTTCCGGTAATCGATACAAAGTCTCAAGGCACCATCTTTCTTTTTAGCAAACAGGGCCGATGCTCCCCACGGCGAAACACTTAGGCGAATAAAGCCCTTATCTAGCAACTCCTGGAGTTGGATCTTCAACTCACTCAACTCGACTGGGGCAAAACGATAAGGCGCCATAGAAATCGGTGCCGTGCCAGAAACTAAGTCAATGAAAAACTCGATCTCTCGATAGGGTGGCAAACTAACAAGATCCTCGGAAAAGACGTCCGAGTACTCACACACCACTCTCGGCAATACAGCCTGGGTCTCATCACACTCACCACTCATAAAGCTAACGAGAAGACCACTAAGCTCACTCCGTCCTCGCAAGTCATACACCAGTGGCAACACTCTACTAACCCGATCCCCCAAGAAATGGAAACAATCCCCGCTCAAGGTACAAACAGTGACCCTCTGGTGGTAGTAATCAATAGCTGCCCGGTATGACGATAACCAGTCCATACCCAAAATCACATCAAAACCCGACATAGCCATAACTACAAAACAGAATGGAAGACGGCGGTCGGCGACCTCTATGTCATAACCTCTACATCCTTGTTTCAAAATCAATTCGCCCCCAACAGGCGATACAACACAAATAGGGGATGCTAACTGTGCCAACTCCAATCCCAAAATAGATGCAAATGCAGCAGATCTAAAGGAATGGGATGCACCCGTATCAATCAACACATTGGCAACTGAGTTGCAAAACAAAAAGGTACCTCTCACAACAGATGGAGCCGATACTAGATCCTGCGCGGTAACAGCATACACGCGCCCAATAGGTCTCTGGTCAACCTGCTCACCTCTCGGAGCAAAAGACTGCTGCACAGACTGAGACGATGAAGCCCCTTGATTGGCCCTCGAGGCCTAAACAGACTGTGTTGGCTGCGAACTCTGCGTCTGTCTCGAACCAGACGCACCGGGTGTACCACCCAACTATGGGCAGAACCTCTTCAGTTGCCCCACCTGACCACACTGGTAACAGGAGGACGACCGGCCTCTGTCCTGACTCTGGCTCTGAGGTCGAGCTGAAGATGAAGTTGCTCCCTGACCTCCTACCCTCTGCGGGCAAGCTCGAGACTTGTGGCCCAGCTGACCACATTTGAAATAGGTAAAGTCTCTCTAGCTGCCTCTCCCAGAACCTAAACTCGGCATTGGAAAGGTAAATCTCACCAAAGCACTCTGGGACTGCTGAGGGTTAGAACCCCTCTACCTCCTATCATCCCCCTGGCCATCCTGACTCTTCTTGGAGCCCCTCATCCTCTCTTCCTCCTTCTACATCACAATCTCCATATGGGTCATAACATCTACAAGACGCACATACTCCCGAATCATCGATCCCCCAACTCTGGTCTTGAGCCCATGCCTCAACTTCTTCTCGACCTCAAGACAACGCATTCCTCAGACGCCACAAGCTCAGAAGCAAACCTGGATAAACTGGTAAAAGTGGCCTCAAACTCGGCCACTAGCATACTCAACTGCTTGAGCTGACAAAATTGGTCCCTCAGCTTCTCCCTGACAGCTGGAGATAAGAACTTCTCCTGGAAAGCATCTACAAAAGCCTCCCATGTGCCACCAATACAACCCCTCGTGAATTTCCACCACTGACCCGCATCTCCCTTAAGCTGGAAAGATGCCAAGGTCACATTTAAAACCCCGTCTTCGATGTCACGCATCTCAAATGTCTTAATCATCTGCTTTAGCCACTCATCAGCCTTAAGTGGCTCTTTCGGATCACCGACAAACTCATCTGGATTTGACCAGAAGAACTCCCTCTTTAGAAAAGAAGGCCCTGCATCAACAACCTGGGCCAGGACTTGAGTCTCAGCTCTGAGAACACCCATGGATTCCCTCAAAGCTCCTGCTACCCCGCAGGCTAAGGCGCACATGGCCTGCTGCCCTACTGGCTCGGCCACATTGGCCTAACCAACACTCTCCTACTGTGCCGAAATCTCATCCGGTATAGGCATCTCCTGCCTCCTAAGCCTACCTCGCCTACCACCACGTCCTCGTCCTGACATCCTAATAAAGGTAACGAAGAACATTAGCACATTCACAAATGTGCCAAAGTTATAACACTCGCGTCCTAATGCGATGGACAACCGTAATTCACTCCACGTAAGCACATAATCACATAAGCACTTACGAATTTCATTTCTGGATAATGATAGTCCCGAGGCGTTACTAGAGTTCCGGTTAGAAACAGCATTGATCAAGTGCTTTTCCAACAAGACTCACAGAAACCCAAGGATCCAATCAACATCCTAGAAACTAAATCCATGCCCATATAGCCACATAAACATGTTATCACATAAGCACATAACACTACATCTAAGTCTCTAACAAGTGAGACAAACCCATTGTGATACTAATCACTTCCCACGTACCCAAAGTATTCAAACCCGGTACGCTTTGATATAAAATTGTAACGCCCTCAAAATAAACCCAAAAACAGACATCCATGATACAAGAAAGAGATATCACATTTCATAAATCAGAGTATTCTTACAGAATGTATTACATGTTCACAACAAAAATAAATGCGCTACAGGCTTACAATTTTCCAAGCCAACACTTGGTTACAAAAAGGAGAGTACTGACTCTCCACAAAATAAGCCCTTAGCTTAATATACAAGTAATACAAAAAGTAATCAAAAGGTCTCTCAGCCACTAAGCCTCCCAAGTTACGTCCTTGGAGGTGACATGTCACACGCACCTGCAAATGATGTCCCAAATAAGGTGAGCCAACGCTCAGTAGAGATATGCTAAACATAATATGAGCAATAACTAAAACATTAGCACTTGATAAATGTTTAACTCATACAAACCAACATATAGTACAATCCAGTTCCATAATCCTTTGCTTATGTAATTCTCAACTTATAAACACGGCTCAGAACCTGGCCAAACAACTTAGATGAGACTACATCTCATGCCAACAATACATCAAACTGCCATTTTACGGAAATTGTGTCCGCGGGATTTGACATCCATGTGTAATTATTTTCCTGTGGCCATTTTACGGAAATTTCATCCGCGCGTAAAACCCATCATTTTAGACATGCAATGATATAAGAAAATAACCATTTTTCCATTCATCAAATTAGTTCTTACAAAAGTATTACATATTAACAACAAAAGCAAATGCTCTACGGGCTTACAACTTTCCAAGTTAACACTTGGTTACAAAAAAAAGAGTGCTAACTCAATACATATTAAGCCCTTAGCTTGAATTTACATGTAATACATGAAAAGAAAGCAAACAACAAAAGCAGTCTATCTGCTTCTAGCCTCTCAAGCTATGTCCTTGGAGGTGGCATGCTACCTGTACCTGAAAATGATGTCCCATATAGGGTAAGCCACAGCCCAAATGGACCAAATGGATACAATATCAACATTTCAGCTAGGTGACTGATAAATGATCCAACTACACCCTTTAATCCCACACATTCCCAGTCTCAACATTTTCAATTCAATTTCTCATTTCTCAAAATTAATTTCACAAATTAATTTATCCACAATTAGGGCTTTCTCCCATAATTACAACACCAACCCTAAGGTTCCATTTTCATCAATAATCTCGACATCAAGTCCATTTTCCAATGTATTACATACTTAAAGGTTTTAAACTTTGAAAACCCCTCTTTTGAAAATTACCCAATGACCCCAAACTTTCTCGAAATCACCCAACAACCCCCAACATATCGAATTACCAAAATTCAAAGACAAAGCTCATAAGATGGAATAGGATATCCCTACCTCGAAGTTAGAGCTCAAACGGGGAAGTTGAAGAAAACCAAAATGCTCCAAATACCAAGATCCACGGATCAAAACGAAGCACTCGACGATCAACACCCTTTTTACAAAGGCCGAAGGATAGGGGGACACTCTAACTAGATCAAACCCTAGAGAGAAGGGAGATCCTAGAGAGAGAAGCTCTCAAAAAGTGTTTTTAGAAAGTAAGAGAGAGAGAGAGAATGTAAAAAGTGATTTCAAAATGCCTAGCTGCCAACTGATATACGACATTCCCGCTCGAGTGGAGAATAGAACGCTCGAGCGTTAAGAACAAAAACCTGGACACGCTCAAGCGCAAGGAGTCCCGCTCGAGCGCCAAGAAACAAAAGCAAAACACATCCGCTCGAGCGCGAAGAATCAGTCCGCTCGAGCGTAGATTTTCACCTCTCAGAACTTTTTCAGAAAAGAACTACCCGCTCGAGCGCCAACAAGCCCGCTCGAGCGCAAGAAGCCCGCTCGAGCATAGAAAACACACCTGCAGAAGTTTTGCAGGGACACGAAATGCTGGAAGGGTGTAAACCCCACTCAAGCGCAAAATGACCCGCTCGAACGGACCATTCAAAAACTGGGCAACAATAATGGGAGCCAAAGCTCTACCAACCTGTAACAACCAAGCCCAACACATCCTAAAACTCAAACAAATGGATTTAAAGGACGACAACAAGATAGCTACAACTACTAACTCCACGGAACCGAGTCCGGAATACAACTGAACAGTAAAGGGACAACCGGGATCGCTATAACCTCCCCCCCTTAAAGAATTTTGTCTCCGAAATTAAATATAAGTTCTCAAAAACAAGTTTTTCCTCAATTCCCAACAATATTATAACACAACATTAAACAACCTGACCCATTACCGGTCAATCTCATCTCTTTTCAAGAGGCAAAACTCATTATATATATCAACCTGCATTATCAACATGCATTCCCTTGAAATTTACCAATTCCAACACATTTTCTACAATTCTACCACATTTGCAACATTAATGTCATGTTTGCATTTCCACAATATACTTAGCATACACGATGTTAAAACAAACTTCCATTTTAAGGCAAGTTCCACAACATTTCCATAAACCAAAACATCACTATGTTTTACAACTTAAGACATATACAATGCTCTTAAAGTTTAATAATATTACAAAATCTCAATACAGAATTATACATCAACAAACAAGTCTGGATAATTCTCACGGACATCCGCCTCACGTTCCCAAGTGGCTTCCTCCACTCTGTGATGTTTCCTCAAAACGTTCACCAAGGGAATAGTCTTGCCTCGCAAGACTTGATCCCTCCTATCCAAGACCCGAACCGGCCTCTCCTCATATGAGGCATCCTCATCAACCTCTAAGTCGGTCCAATCCAATACATGCGATGGATCCGACTCATACTTCCGAAGCATACTCACATGAAACACGTCATGAACTCCGGACAACTGCGACGGCAAAGCCAAACGATAGGCAACCTCGCCAATCCTCTCAAGGATCTCAAAAGGGCCAATAAACCAAGGGGACAACTTCCCACTCTTCCCAAACCTCATCAATCCCCGCCTTGGTGATATCTTTAGAAAGACATGGTCACCCACCTCAAATACCAAAGGTCGCCTCCTACGGTCGGCATAAGATCTTTGGCGACTCTGGGCTGTAACCAGTCTCCTACGGATAAGCCAAACTTTCTCCGTCGTTTCCCTCACCAACTCAAGACCCAACAAAGATGCATCACCCACCTCAGCCCAACAAACTAGAGACCTACACGGTCGGCCATACAAGGCCTCAAACGGTGCCATACCGATACTCGATTGGAAGCTATTGTTGTAGGCAAACTCCACCAAGGGCAGGTGCCTCCCCCACGTCCCACTACAGTCAAGGACACAACCTCGAAGCATATCCTCAAGGATTTGAATAGTATGCTCGGACTGCCCATCAGTCTGAGGATGATAAGCCGTACTAAAGGTCAACTTAGTGCCCATGGCACTCTGCAAACTCTACCACAACCTAGCAGTAAAACGAGGATCTCTATCTGAGACGATCGTCACTGGGACCCCGTGCAACCTCACTATGTCCCGAATATACAAGTCGGCAAGATGATCTACTAAATCTCTCACGCGCATAGGAATGAAGTGCGCCGACTTACTCAACCGGTCTACAACCACCCGAATAGCATCACTACCCCGCTGAGTCCTCGGGAGACCTACAACGAAGTCCATAGTGACATGCTCCCACTTCCACTCGGCAATAGGCAAGGGTTGTAACAAACCCGCTGGCCTCTGATGTTCGGCCTTCACTTGCTGACAAGTAAGGCACTTAGATACGAAAACTGCCACATCTCTCTTCATACCCCGCCACCAAAATTGGCGACCCAAATCCTGATACATCTTAGTGCCTCCCGGATGCACCGCAAGGCGTGAATGATGAAACTCTCGGAGTACCTCCTCTCGGCAAGACTCCGGCACAAACAAGCAGTCCCGGTATCTCACACTCTGGTCAGGATACACCGTCAAACCTTTCTCAACCTTCCCACTGGAGATCTTCCCTCGGAGGGATTCTACCTCAAGGTCACCTCTCTGTGCCTCTAACACTCGAGTCATAAGTGTAGGCTGAGCAACAACAGAAAATAAGGCCGTAGCCTCAACGGATTCGCCCAGAAGCAAATCAAACTCGCCAAGCGCACCTAACATCTCCCACTCCCGGATGGCTATACAAGCTACATCACTAATGGATTTCTTGCTAAGGGCATCGGCCACAACATTGGCCTTCCCTGGATGATAGTGCAACTCGAAGTCGTAATTCTCAATAAACTCCATCCACCTCCTCTGCCTCAAGTTCAAGTCTTTCTGTGTAAACAGATATTTCAAACTCTTATGATCCGAGAACACCTCGAATCTCTCACCATAAAGGTAGTGCCTCCAGATTTTCAAGGCAAAGATCATTGTTGCTAGCTCTAGGTCATGTGTAGGGTAATTCTTCTTGTGTATTTTCAACTGACGTGAGTCATAAGCTACCACTTTCCCCTCTTGCATCAACACACAACCCAAACCCTCTCGTGAGGCATCACAGTAAACCGCATAACCCAACCCTCTCTCTCTGGTAATAATCAAAACCGGAGCGGTGGTCAATCTTATAGCTTCAACTCCTGGAACGACTTTTCAAGTCCACTCCATACAAACTTGACCCCTTTCGCGTCAACTAGTCAACGGCGAAGCTAGCTTGGAGAAATCCTCACACAAACCGGCGTAATACCCAGCTAATCCCAGAAAATGCGGATCTCAAAAACGCTCTTAGGCTGTGCCCAATCCTGCACTGCCTCAATCTTGGATGTATCAACAGACACCCCTTCCCCGATACACACATGGCCTAAGAATTTGACTTTCCCTTAGCCAAAATCACATTTCTCAAACTTGGCATACAGCCTATGGGCTCTAAGCAACTCAAGCACCACTCTCAAGTGTTCTCGTGCTCCTCCTCTGAAGGCGAATAATCAGAATGTCGTCCACGAAAACGACTACAACGGTCTAAGAATTCCTGGAAATTCCAGTTCATCAAATCCATAAAGATTGCCGGTGCATTGGTGACCCAAACGGCATCACCAGAAACTCATAGTGGCCATACCGCGTACGGAATGCCGTCTTCGAATTCCTCTTCCCTGACCCTCAACTGGTGGTAACCTGATCTCAAGTCTATCTAGAGAAACAATGGAACCCTTCAACTGGTCAAACAGATCATCTATACAGGGCATAGGGTATTATTCTTGACCGTAGCCCGATTCAACTTCCGGTAGTCGATACACAGTCTCAAGGCACCATTTCTTTTTATTTAGGAAAGAGCCGGTGCTCCCCACGGCGAAACACTAGGGCGAACAAAACCCTTATCTAGGAAGTCCTGGAGCTAAATCTTCAACTCACTCAACTCGACTGGGGCAAAACGATAAGGTGCCATAGAAATCGGTGCCGTGCCGGGCACTAGATCAATAGAGAACTCAATCTCTCGATGAGGTGGCAAACTAACGAGGTCCTCGGGAAAGACGTCCGAGTACTCACAAACCACTCTCGGCAACACAGTCTGGGTCTCACCGCACTCACTACTTGAAAAGCTTGCAAGTAGACCACTAAGCTCACTTCGCCCTCGCGGATCATACACCGGTGGCAAAACACTACCAACCCGGTCCCTCAAGAAATGGAAACACTAAGGTGCATACGGTGACCTTCTAGCGGTAGCAATCAATAACAGCCCGGTATGACGATAGCCAGTCCATACCCAAAATAACATCAAATCCCGACATGGGCATAACTACAAAAGGAAACGGAAGCCGGTGATCAGCGACTTCTATATCACAACCCCTACATCCTTGTTTCAAAATCAACTCACCCCCAATAGGTGACACTACACAAATAAGAGATGCTAACTGTGCCAACTCCAATCCCAAAACATATGCAAATGCAGCAGATACAAAAGAATGAGATGCACCCGTATCAATCAATACACTAGCAACCGAGTTGCAAAACAAGAAGGTACCTCTCACAACTGATGGAGCAGGTACAAGATCCTGCGCGGTAACAGCATACACGCGCCTTGTAGGCCCCTGATCCAGTTGCTCACCCCTCGGAGCAAACGACTGCTGCCCTGACTGGGATGACGAAGCTCCCAGATTGGCCCTCGAGGCCTGCACAGACTGAGCTGGCTAAACACCCTGCGTCTCCCTGGAACCAGACGCGCCCGAAGTGGCACTCAACTGTGGGCAAAACCTCTTCAACTCCCCAGGCTGACCACACTGATAACAAGACAAGGGCTGGCCCCTGCCCTGACTCTAGCTCTGCAGTCTAGCTGAAGATGAACTAGCTCTCTGACCTCCTCCCCTCTGTGGGCAAACTGATGCCTTGTGGCCCAGCTGACCACACTTGTAACAGGTGAAATCTCCCCGAGCCTGCACTCGACACTGGAAAGGTCGATCTAGCAACACCCCCCTGAGACTGCTGAGGATTAGCACCCCTCTATCTCATGCCATCACCCTGACCATCCTGGCTCCTCTTGGAGCCTCTCTGTCCCTCCTCTTCCTGCATCATGATCTCCATATGGGCTGCAGCATCAACCAAGCGCCCATAGTCTCGGATCATCGAACCTCCAACTCTCATCTTGAGGCCGCGCCTCAACCTCTTCTCGAACTCGATACAGCGGCGTTCCTCGGACGCCACAAGTTCAGGTGCGAACCTGGATAAGCTGGTAAAAGCAGCCTCATACTCGGCTATTGAAGAACTCAACTGCAAAAGCTGACAGAGCTGGTCTCTCAGCTTCTCCCTGACTGCTGGAGATAAATACTTCTCCTGAAAAGCCTCCACAAAAGCCTCCCACGTGCCAGCAATACGGCCCCTCATGTATTTCCACCACTGACTCGCACCCCTTTTAGCTGGAAGGATGCCAAGGTCACTTTCAACGCTCCGTCCTCGATACCAAGCATCTCGAATGTCTTACTCATTTGCTCTAACCACTCGTCAGCCTTCAGCAGCTCCTTCGGATCCCCAATAAACTCGTCCGGGTTAGACCGGAAGAACTCCCTTTTCAAAAAGGAAGGCCTTGCCTCAACAATCTGGGCCTGCACTGGAGCCTGAACTGGATTCTCAACTCTGAAAATACCCACAGACTCCTTCAAAGCATCGGCTATCCCTTGGGCTAAAGCGCCCATAGCCTCCTGACCTGTTGGCTCAGCCACATTGGCCTGGCCAACCCCCTCCTGCTGTGCCGGAACATCATCCGGTAAGGGCATCTTCTGCCTACCACGTCTGCCACGTCTACCACCTCTTCCTCGTCCTGACATCCTAATAAAGATAACGAAGAACGTTAGTACATTCATAAATGTGCCAAAACTAAACACTCGCGTCCTAATACATAGACAACTGTAATTCACTCCACGTAAGCACATAAACACACAAGCACTTACGAATTTCATTTCTGGATAATGATAGTCCCGTGGCGTTACTAGAGTTCCGGTTAGAAACAGCATTGATCAAGTGCTTTTCCAACAAGACTCACAGAAACCCAAGGATCCAATCAACATCCTAGAAACTAAATCCCATACCCAAGTAGTCACATAAACATGTTATCCAACAAACACATAATGTCACACATAAGTCTCTAACAAGCGAGACAAACCCATTGTGATACTAATCGCTTCCAACGTACCCAAAGTATTCGAACCCGGTACGCTTTGATACCAAGTTGTAACGTCCTCAAAATATTACGTAAAACCCATCATTTTAGACATGCAATGATATAAGAAAATAACCATTTTTCCATTAATCAAAGTAGTTCTTACAAAAGTATTACATGTTAATAACAAAAGCAAATGCCCTACGGGCTTACAACTTTCCAAGTTAACACTTGGTTACAAAAAAAAAACAGTGTTAACTCAATACATATTAAGCCCTTGGCTTGAATTTACATGTAATACATCAAAAGAAAGCAAACAACAAAAGCAGTCTGTCTGCCTCTAGCCTCCCAAGCTATGTCCTTGGAGGTGGCATGCTACCTGTACCTGAAAATCATGTCCCATATAGGGTGAGCCACAGCCCAGTAGAAATATACTAAACCAACTATGAACAATGACAAAAATAACAGTATTCGATAGATAACCCACACTGATATTCCCACTTATAACATATCACAGTATCATGACACTCAAGTCCATGTTACATTTCACTTCTCACTTCCTTTCAACTTTAAGTTTGAAAACAAGGCTCAGAATCTAGCCAAATAACTCAATGAAATTATGATCCATCGTTAAAACACTTTTGGAATTCATGATGGATACACATTTTGATGCTGTATCAATAACACATAAACCACTTCCGTCCTTCACGAAGGATACACATTTTGGTGCTGTATCAATATAACATAGAAATACTTCTATACTTTACAATTGATAACGATATACATTTTAGTGCTATATCAAATCAATTTAAACACTTCCATAATCAACACTTGATACACATTGTAGTGCTGTATCAATGTCACACACAATCCGGTTTACAGGTCCATCCCCCATATTCCAATAAACCGTGGAGTACATCCCCCATCTCCTCCCACACAATACAATGTATAGAGACAATCATCATATACAAATTCAATCAATCAATACACATTTTAGTGCTGTATTGTACCAACCACCATATTCAATGGCTTACTCAATTGATTAGTTTTAGTTTGCCTAATCATCATGCGTTGTATACAACAATCAAGACTATCCTCCACCGATAACCCAAAACGGTCATTTCTAAATAGAAAATAAATGCTCCAAATGGATACAATATCAACATTTCAGCTAGGTGAGTGATAAATGATCCAACTACACCCTTTAATCCCACACATTCCCAGCCTCAACATTTTCAATTCAATTTCTCATTTCTCAAAATTAATTTCACAAATTAATTTATCCACAATTAGGGCTTTTTCCCATAATTACAACACCAACCCTAAGGTTCCATTTTCATCAATAATCCCGACATCAAGTCCATTTTCCAATGTATTACATACTTAAAGGTTTTAAACTTTGAAAACCCCTCTTTTGAAAATTACCCAATGACCCCAAACTTTCTCGAAATCACCCAACAACCCCCAACATATCGAAATACCAAAATTCAAAGACAAAGCTCATAAGATGGAATAGGATATCCCTACCTTAAAGTTAGAGCTCAAACCGGGAAGTTGAAGAAAACCAAAATGCTTCAAATACCAAGATCCATAGATCAAAACGAAGCACTCGATGATCAACACCCTTTTTACAAAGGCCGAAGGATATGGGGACACTCTAACTAGATCAAACCCTAGAGAGAAGGGAGATCCTAGAGAGAGAAGCTCTCAAAAAGTGTATTTAGAAAGTAAGAGAGAGAGAGAGAAAATGTAAAAAGTGATTTTAAAACGCCTAGTTGCCAACTGATATACGAAATTCCCGCTCGAGCGGAGAATAGAACGCTCGAGCGTTAAGAACAAAAACCTGGACACGCTCGAGCGCAAGGAGTCCCGCTCGAGCGCCAAGAAACAAAAGCAAAACACATCTGCTCGAGCGCGAAGAACCAGTCCACTCGAGCGTAGATTTTTACCTCTCAGAACTTTTTCAGAAAAGAACTACCCGCTTGAGCGCAAGAAGCCCGCTCGAGCGCAAGAAGCCCGCTCGAGCGTAGAAAACACCCCTGTAGAAGTTTTGCAGGGACACGAAATGCTGGAAGGGTGTAAACCCCGCTCGAGCGCAAAATGACCCGCTCGAGCGGACCATTCAAAAACTAGGCAACAACAATGGGAGCCAAAGCTCTACCAACCTGTAACAACCAAGCCCAACACATCCTAAAACTCAAACAAATGGATTTAAAGGACGACAATAAGATAGATACAACTACCAACTCCACGGAACCGAGTCCAGAATACAACTGAACAGTAAAGGGACAACCGAGATCGCTATAACACCATGTATAGATATTTTCGAATTGCCATTTTACGGAAATTTCATCTGCGGGATTCGGCACCCATGTGTAATTATTTTCGAATTGCCATTTTACGAAAATTTCATCCGCGGGATTTGGCACCCATGTGTAATTATTTTCGAATTGCCATTTTACGGAAATTTCATCTGCGGGATTCGGCACCCATGTATTCAAATAGTCATCATATACAATGACTAACCAATACACATATTCATTGTATTATTCCAACTTTCATATTCAATGACATACTCAAATTGATTAGTTTTAATTCACCTAATCATCATGCAATGTCTACAACAATCTGGACTATCCTCCACCAATAGCCCAAAGCAGTTATTTCTAAACAGATAATAAATGCACCAGCAGATAAATGATCAATAATTCTCAAAGGTGAGTGATTAATCAATCCAACTCCACCATTATTTCTCATAACTTCCCAATTTCACTATTTCACAATGAAAGTCATTAATTACACTAATGACCCACTAAAACCCAAATATGGCAAACTTCTAGTTTATGACATAGTAATATTACTTTCTTTTTAATTATTAACAAGAAAAGCTTAAAGGAATATTTAAATCTTAAGCTTAATATGCCATGAACCAATTTGATAATGGCATTGTTGATAGGCTAAAACGTTCAGGGAAGTTGAAAGCATTTAAAAGAAAGGATCGATTGACCCACAAATTTTGTTGAAGGTGGAGTTAATTTTTAAATGCATGTGGTGTAGTGAAGAACATAGTAATTGATTTGGAGTGTGTAGACGCGCCCCCGGGGGGCTTCATGCTACAGTTCGGACTCAAATGTCACGGTTTTGAATCTAATCCCGCAAAGTGCAATGCGAGACTGATAAATCACCAAAGAGTCCAAATTCGGCAAATCGTTTTGGAAAACTGATTTTTAAGAAAGAAGTGCCAAACATGGACTGCTTTGCCAGATATAGAGCCGCCACCTAAATATTTTATTTTTAGAAAAATTTAGGAAACCCTGACTCGTGCCAGGCCACGTGTCCGTCATCACCAAAGTTGTCTCGGCTCGGGAACTTGGATACGATTGGGGAAGGTCAGCTATGAGCACCCCCGCTCGCCCGATCAAAGATCGGCCACTACTAAACAAGATATTTTGTTTTGAAGACATATGTGTTCTTATTCCAGTTAATTAGCTAGAAATACTATGTGATGCGCACAACACACAAGTATAGACTAAATCGCCTAATTTGGAATACAGCATCGCATATCCGTTTGTTTGGAAATGGTTTAGAGTTTGCTACTCGCAAGTAGGCTAAAACACTAATTTCAATGAATCATTCCAATCTAGGCAATCCAACCTTTACCCATAGGCATTTAGGCAGTTATATCACATAAGCAGATAGCCTCATGGTAAGCATGCTATCATGGCAATACTCACACTTATGCAAGATGCTAAAGCATAAAAGCTTACCTAGTACTCCGAGCCAAAATAAGAAACTAGCTAGAAATTATGCGTGATCCTAGTTCATGTTAAGATGGCTAATGCAACACATGCAAAATGCAACTAGAATAAGCTCGGCTATTCTAAGAATGGCATGTGAAATGCGACAACTCGATACACGTATTCAAGTTGGAATTGAAATACTATGCGATTAGTATGATGCGCTGAGCCCGGTGCGTGCAATACGAATGAATGTCTGCAAACATGCTAACATAAGGTATGCTAATCGAAACATGATCTAAAACCAACCATCAAAAGCAGGTAAGTAAAAGGGAGAAAGACGTGGGGTTGGAAGACATTCACACACGAATGCACACTTATTACAAATTCGCCCTCTCGACGGAGGGTCCGAATAATACAAACTGAATAATGAATCAACTATCCTAGCTAATTAATTATTACAAACTCTTAATTAATTAACAAATTAATTACAAAACAATCTAAGTATGAAACTAAAGAGGCTGCCGCAGCTCTGCCTCGGGATGGTTGAATGATGCATGCTCGGTCGCCTCGCTCGAAAACCCGTTGCCATGTCGCATGTTGCCTCTGCTTGCACTGTTTTGCATCTCTGAAAATTGTGAAAATCCTTAGAATGCTTCTGAACCACTCCCTGAGCACTGTGGGAGGTCACCGGCCAAGAGATAAAGCCACCAGCCAGGGGAAGCTGATCATCGACCAAAAGTGAAGCTCTCGGTCAGGTTAAATTAGCCGGCCGGCACTGAAGATGGCCGGCTGGCCATCCCTTCTTGCAGAGTACTATTTTTGCTGCAGTAGAGGACATACAATGCATGGCCAGGCGTTTACGAGACAATGTGTGCACGACCACCCCTCCCTATCATACTATGAACTCAAGGGAGTATGGCTCTTGACCCTCGGACCACCAATTACGCATTTCAATGCATGATGGCCAAAGGTGCCAAGTGTGCAAATCAATGTGGAGTGAATGCAACAAAAGACATGAATGCCTTGAACTCTATCATGTTTGATCAAGAGCGTCGGCGACCAAGGATTGAGGTACGTTTCGTTACTTCAAGTACGAACATCCCTCATTGCTCGTGTTTGGTTTGATACCCCAAAACCAAACACGATGCAATGCGTGTATGCCAAATGTAATGCAATATGGAAAAGCAATGCTATGCAACCTGAGCATGCCAAATGCAATAGGACTTAAGTATACACACAAGACTAAGATAGCAAGCATGCCAAATGCAATGCAACCTAAGCATGCAATTTTAAGCTAATGTGACATGGGCATGCCAAGTATACAATAATGCTATGTAATGCAATTAGCTAAATGTCATGCGATATACCAAACATGCAAACATGATACAATAAAAGCATGAAAATACCATGAAAGCAAACATGCTCAATGGACTTAAACTAAAATGGGCAGACCTCAGTCGTGCCAAAACAGTGGCCAAAGTGCCAAGAAATGGTGGACAAAACACACCCAAACATGCGCATGTAAAAGCCCGACACTTAGGCACAAAAGGTCGACTCTTAAGTACATTTAAAAGAGACAAATATGGACAAGTAACAAGCATGATAAGCTCTGAAAATATGCAAGGGATGATACCAAATCAACCAAGCCATGCAAGTAAAGCATACAAAGGAGCCTAAAACTTGAGACTAGCCAAGGGGCTCAATCTATGGCTATGTGAAGCAAGCCCCAAAGGGCCAAGAGGACCTAAAACAGTCCCGAGGTAGGTCCAAGCAAGACCAAAAGTGATCTCAAAGCTAGCCAAAACAAGCTAGAATACAATGCCAAAACAAAGGGGCATGCAACGCTATCAAAGAGGAATTATACTACGTCTAACACAACCAAACATGGCATGATTTTAGCAATGGAAAATAGAGTCATGGCATGTTGAAACAAACTCAAAAACCCACTTAGATGGTATCTAAATGGTCTAAGCATAGAGGTATGCACAAACGGCCCAATCTTGAAGCATAAAACACAAACCTTCTAATGCATGGAAAATGTTATGAATGTGAATGCATGACCACATTATATGGACTGAAATCTCATGTGAAATGATGCCAAATCATGAGAATGAGCCAAGTAATGTAATCATGCGACTTAGGCCTTCAAAGCTAACAAGTTAGGATGAACTAAGGCTATACAAAACATGACATATATGATCAAAATGACACCAAACAGAGTTTTAACATGCTGAAATATGACTAAAAGTTCCTTTGGATCGAGTCAAAATACGCAAGCATGATAGTCCAAATGCAAGATACATGTTATGGAAAATGAGAGGATTGCAAGGCAAATGTATGGTGTATGCATGAGGCCATCAAACCAACATGAAACAGAGGTACAACATGACCAAACACCAAATACTTGCTAAAAATGAGTTAAAACAAACTACGTAAATATGCTACCATTATGAGCCCATAAGGCAAGTAAATAAGACATAAGGAGAGAGGGGTGTTCCTCCCCTATTCAAGACCTTAAAACCACTTCTCCACCACTGAAAATTCTCTGGATTTCAGTGGTGAGAAGGTTGAAAGAAGAAAGGTTCCAAAGCCAAAAGGAAAAGGCACAAAATGAGGGCAAACAAGGCCTAAGGGGGGTAGACAACCCTCAACACAAAAGTGACCTTAATGAAACATCTCAAGCATGAAAATACAGAATTTTTTTATGTAGGACACTAAGCTTAAAACAGCATGCAAGTATTGCTAAAAGCTTAAGCAAAAATGGAGAATAAAAGAGTAGTTTCTCACCCTTGAAGAACACCTCAAGAACACCAACTCCAGCACCTCATTTTGATCAAAACCAACTCAAAAAACTCTGAAAACAACTCATTAGCACCTCAGTAACCAAAGGATAGTGTAACACTAGGTGCCTTAGTACAAAAATATGAACAAAAACACCCTTTAGAACACTATTGCACACACAACTATCTAGAGAGAGAGTGTGATATATATGCTCTATATCAGATTGCTCAACCTCTGGAAAGGGAGGAGGGGCCCTCCTCTTATAGAAAATCCAATTCCAAGCTTCCAAGGAAAGCTAAGTGTAAGGATGAAATCCCTCCATACACGTGTATGGAGGGCAGAGTCTATGCTTACCAGCTGGCATAGCTGGCATGCACAATGCCTGAAAAAGGCAAAGAAAATGCCTCGGCCAGAAAAAGTGCCCGATCGACCAAAACAATGGCTGCCCGACCAACTAAAGTGCCGATCGACCAACACACTTGGCCGGTGAAAAGAAAACAAGGCCGGTGGCCTCAGGCCATGGCCGGTGAGTTGAGGGGATGGCTAACAGGCCACTTCCTACCCTTAGAAGCCAAAAACACAAGTGTTTGGTCCATAACCAATCACAAAACAAACAAGTTGAGAGATCTTGAGGCAAGGAGCGCAACCGAGACTTCCGAGAACTCAAAATGAACACAAACATGGATAATCATTGAGTGTTCAAACAATGATGTCCAAATCTTAAGGACAGTCAAAAATGGGGTGTCTGCAGAGTGGTTAGTGATTATTCGTAGACAGAGCTGGCATAATCTTTTGATAACTTTCCAAATTATGCAACTTGTGTTTAAGCTCCAGATAATAATTATTTTCATAGGTTACATTGCAAGGTTTTAACCCCACTTTAACAGAATTTTTTTTGCCTGGCTGCATTTTTACCTGTCCTGGATTTGAATCAGTTAAAATATATAAACCTTCGGAAAGATTGAGTAAGGGGGTGCTCAAGTTAACTCCATTTTTAAATTTTATCATTCTGTTGTATGTAGAACAGAAGGATGTATGAGCTTGTCTCCCTGCCCTACCATCCTTAAATTAAAAAGGCTTTCGACTACTGCAGAACCCTACAAAGTACAAACACTCAGCTGAATACTAATTTCCTTCCAAACCAATTTAACTGATTCATGAGTGACATGTTTGATTAAAGGAAAACTCTTTTCAGAAATTTACCTATTGGCATACTTTTGTTTGTGTTTTTCAAAGATGTTAAAAATTTAACATGCATTGTTTGCCTTTATCTTTTATTACATCTTACCTTTCTAATCTATATCTGTTGTGCATTTCTTGTCTTGCACTTTTATGCGCTAAATGCAGGAAAGCTGCTAACTGCACTGATATGTGAATACTTGTACTAGAGGCTTTTCCCAATATAAGCCATTTTTCCATTGTATTTTCAAAACTAGGCCAACTTCTGACGGAATTCCAAAACTAAGTTAAAGCGCCATTACTATTCGCGCTTTTAGTGTTAGGAGCGCAAAAGTAGATGAACAGGAAAATCGCTATTACAAATAGCGACTTTGATTAAGAAATCGCTATTACAAATAGCGCTTCTATAAAAACGCTTTTCTTAACAGCGCTTTTTACAAAATTTCCCAAAAAACGCTATTTCTAATAGCGATTTTAACAAAAAAAATTTTCCAGAAAAAACGCTATTTCTAATAGCGATTTTAACAAAAAAAATTTTCCAGAAAAAACGCTATTTCTAATAGCGATTTTAACAAAAAAAATTTTCCAGAAAAAACGCTATTTCTAATAGCGATTTTAACAAAAAAAATTTTCCAGAAAAAACGCTATTTCTAATAGCGATTTTAACAAAAAAAATTTTCCAGAAAAAACGCTATTTCTAATAGCGATTTTAACAAAAAAAATTTTCCAGAAAAAACGCTATTTCTAATAGCGATTTTAACAAAAAAAATTTTCCAGAAAAAACGCTATTTCTAATAGCGATTTTAACAAAAAAAATTTTCCAGAAAAAACGCTATTTCTAATAGCGATTTTAACAAAAAAAATTTTCCAGAAAAAACGCTATTTCTAATAGCGATTTTAACAAAAAAAATTTTCCAGAAAAAACGCTATTTCTAATAGCGATTTTAACAAAAAAAATTTTCCAGAAAAAACGCTATTTCTAATAGCGATTTTAACAAAAAAAATTTTCCAGAAAAAACGCTATTTCTAATAGCGATTTTAACAAAAAAAATTTTCCAGAAAAAACGCTATTTCTAATAGCGATTTTAACAAAAAAAATTTTCCAGAAAAAACGCTATTTCTAATAGCGATTTTAACAAAAAAAATTTTCCAGAAAAAACGCTATTTCTAATAGCGATTTTAACAAAAAAAATTTTCCAGAAAAAACGCTATTTCTAATAGCGATTTTAACAAAAAAAATTTTCCAGAAAAAACGCTATTTCTAATAGCGATTTTAACAAAAAAAATTTTCCAGAAAAAACGCTATTTCTAATAGCGATTTTAACAAAAAAAATTTTCCAGAAAAAACGCTATTTCTAATAGCGATTGCAGTTCAAATTTTATTGCCAAGGAAACGCTATTTATAATAGCGATTTCAGTTAAATGAAAACGCTTTTTAGATCAGCGTTTTTAAAGTCCTCATATACACGAACCGACCCCCCCTCATTTGCATACGTTTTTCAGATTTTCAGACTTAGGTTTTTCGCTCTCTGCTCTCTTTGGGATTTGTGCTCCCATCGTGGCCGAGCTCGTAACCGGTCAGCCTTACGGGACGCTTCTCAAAGCGAGCCTCCGACAAACCGTTCAAGAATAGCAGATGGCAAACACGGTGTCCTAGGCGCACCAATGCAAATGCAATGCAAAGAAACACATAAGTGCAATCAAAACAAGACATCATGAGTTCGAGTCAAGTTCTCTAACTCCCCAGCAGAGTCGCCAAAAACTATAGACGCGCCCTCGAGGGGCCTCATGCTACAGTTCAGACTCGTTATGTCATGGTTCTTAATCTGATCTCACGTTGTGCGATGTGAGATTGATAGATCACCAAAGAGTCCAAATCCGGCAAATCGTTTTGAAAAACTGATTTTTAAGAAAGAAGTGCCAAACATGGACTACTTTGCCAGATACAGAGTCGCCACCTAAATATTTTATTTTGGGGAAATTCAGGAAACCCTGAATCGTGCCTAAGGCCACGTGTCCGTCATCACCAAAGTTGCCTCGGCTCGGGAACTTGGGTACGATTGGGGAAGGTCGTCTATGAGCACCCCTGCTCGCCCGATCAAAGATCGCCCTGTACTAAGCATGGTATTTTGTTTTGAAAACATATGTGTTCTTATTCCAGTTATTTACTAGAATTTACTATGTGATGCGCACAACACACAAGTATAGACTAGATCGCCTAATTTGGAACAAAGCATCGCATGTTTGTTTATTTGAAAATTGTTTGATGGTGCTACTCATAAGTAGGCTAAGATGTGGATTTGCCACCCTCAAGTGGGCTTGAGAAAACATGATTTTGCCACTCTCAAGTGGGCTTAAAACACACATTTTGATGAATTATTCCAATTCAAGTAATCTAACCTTCATCTATCCTCATGGCAAGCATGCTATCATGGTAACACTCACACTCATGTAAGATGCTAAAGCATAAACACTTACCTACTACTCCGAGCCAAAACAAGAAACTAGTTAGAAATCATGCATGATCCTAGTTCATGTTAAGATGACTAATGCAACACATGCAAAATGCAACTAGAATAGGCTCTGCTAATCTAAGAATGACATGTGAAATGCGACAACTCGATACACGTATTCAAGTTGGAATTGAAACACTATGCGATTAGTATGATACGCCGAGCCTGGTGTGTGCAATACGAATGAATGTATGCAAACATGCTAACATAAGTATGCGAATTGAAACATGACCTAAAACTAACCATCAAAAGCAGGTTAGTAAAAGGGAGAAAGACGTGGGGTTGGAAGACATTCACACACGCACGCACACTTATTACAAATTCGCCCTCTCGACGGAGGGTCCAAATAAATAATACAAACCCGAATGATTAATTAACTATCCTAGGTAATTAATTATTACAAACCCTTAATTAATTAACAAATTAATTACAAAAAAGGAGGCCGCCGTAGCTCCACCTCAGAATGATTGAATGATGCATGCTCGATCGCCTCGCTTGGAAACCCGTTGCCATGCCACATGTTGCCTCTGTTTGCACTGTTTTGCAAATCTGAAAATTGTGAAAATCCTTGGGATGCTTCTGAAACACTCCCTGAGCACTGTGGGAGGTCACCGGCCATGATATAAAGTCACTGGCCATGGGAACATGATCATCGACCAAAAGTGGAGCTCTCGGCCAGGTTAAGTTAGCCGGCCGGCACTGAATATGGCCGACCGGCCATATCTTCCTGCAGAATTCTGTTTTTGCAACAGCAGAGGACATACAGTGCATGGTAGGGCATTTACAAGACAATGTGTGCACGACCACCCTCCCTATCATACTATGAACTCAAGGGAGTATGGCTCTCGACCCTCGGACCACCAATCACGCATTTCAATGCATGATGACCCAAGGTGCCAAGAGTGCAAATCAATTTGGAATGAATGCAACAAAACACATGAATGCCTAGAACTCTATCATGCTTGATCAAGAACGTCGGTGACTAAGGGTTGGGGGACGTTTCGTCACTTAAAGTACGAAACGTCCCTCGGCCCTCATGTTTGGTTTGACACCCCAAACCAAACAAAATGCAATGTATGTATGCCAAATACAATGCAAAACATTCAACCAATATAACGCAACGTAAGCATGCCAAATGTAATATGACCCGACATGCACACGAGGTTAAGGTAGCAAACATGCCAAATGCAATGCAACCTAAGTTAACATGTGGCCAGATGCAAACTAACAAGCATGCAAGGTGCAACCTAGGTGTACAAACATGCAAAGTGATAGGCATGCAACAAAGATACCAATCATAAGGATGCAACAACATGCAATGTGATAAGCATATAACAAATACACAAACGCATGATCCATGGACTTACACTAAAGATGGATGGACCTCAGCCGTACCAAAACAGTGGCCAAAGTGCCAAGAAATGATGGACAAAACACACCCAAACATGTGCATGTAAAGGTCCAACACTTAGGCACAAAAAAGTCGACTCTTAAGCACATTTAAAAGAGACAAATGTAGACAAAGAACAAGCATGATAAGCTCTGAAAATATGCAAGGGATGATGCCAAATCAACCAAGCCATGTAAGTAAAGCATACAAAGGAGCCTAAAAATTGAGACTAGCCAAGGGGCTCAAGCCATGGCTATGTGAAGCAAGCCCCAAAGGGCCAAGGGGACCTAGAAAAGTCCCGAGGCAGGTCTAAGCAAGACCAAAAGTGAGCTCCAAGCTAGCCAAAACAAGCTAGAATACAATGCCAAAACAATGGGGCATGCAATGCTATCAAAAAGGTGTTATACTACGCCTAACAGAACCAAACATGGCATGATTTAAGCAATGGAAAACAGAGTCATGGCATGTTGAAACAAACTCAAAAACCCACTTAGATGGTATCTAAATGGTCTAAGCATAGAGGCATGCACAATGGTCCAATCTTGAAGCATAAAGCACAAACCTTCTAATGCATGGAAAATGTTATCAATGTGAATGCATGGCCACATTATATGGACTGAAATCTCATGTGAAATGATGCCAAATCATAAAAATGAGCCAAGTAATGTAATCATGCGACTTAGGCCTTCAAAGCTAACAAGCTAGGATGAACTAAGGCTATACAAAACATATGTTAAGTTCTCATTCACTTATAAATGGTTTTGACGAACCGTCTTCACCGTGTGACTTGCCATGCGGCAAGGAACACGTCACCTCTTCGGACCCACCCCAAAAGACGCG
>NW_021025371.1:1015683-1325051 GCF_004153795.1 Camellia sinensis | reverse complement strand
CAACAGGGGCTTCTCTCTTGGTTGGATGGCCACCCACTCATTACTGCTCTCGTCGAGAGATGGCGCACAGAGACTCATACATTTCATTTCCCGACCGGTGAGGCCACCGTCACATTGCAGGACGTATCTGTCCTATACGGTCTACGGATTGATGGGCGAGCAGTTACTGGACTTGACCCATCATTGACGACGGAGCAGTGGATAGCGCTATGTGCTGAGCTATTGGGAGTAGCACCTACACCTGCAGACTTACAGGCAGGTAGAGTGAGGGTGAGGTGGCTGTCGGAGCATTTTCAGGGCGATTTTCCAGATGATGCTGCAGATGAGTTAGTACAGCAGCATGCGCGAGCATATATTCTGTGGCTTATTGGGGGGGTACTTCTCCTTGATAAGTCACAGAACCTGCTCAAGTTGATGTATTTGCCACTGTTGAGAGACATTGACGTCATCGGCCAGTACAGCTGGGGCGCCGCGGCTTTGGCATGCTTGTATAGGATGTTATGTCGAGCCACTCAGGTGGGTGTGACTCAGATCGGAGGACCCCTTGTCTTGCTACAGGTTAGTAAGAATTTTATTACATGTCAATTCATATTGTATGGCATATAGCAGTATTGTAATTGCGTTCAAATTATTGCAGATTTGGGCGTGGGAGAGATTGATTTGCATTGCCCCGTCTAGGCGGCAACTAGTTGCTCCTGGTGAGGTTCCCATCGGGCAGGGAGACATGCAGATGCCGGCCGGACCTCGAGGTAGCCGGTGGAGGGTTGACATGAGCCACGAGGTCGTATCGACCCACGTAGTGGTCGTGTATAGAGACCAGCTTGACCGGATGATAGACGGCGAGGTATCAAATTTAAATACCTAAATTTTAATTGTCATATGGACTGTATATGTTTATGAGCTATTTTTAATAGACTTGTCGTTATTGTAGTTTATCTGGCAGCCTTATGCTGATGTCCTCCAGACGCTCCCAGACTACTGCCGCCTAGGTGAGGATATATGGATGGCGAGAGTACCACTCATTTGTTTTGACGTGGTTGAGTGGCATCTCCCTGATCGTGTCCTCCGACAGTTTGGTCGGGTCCAGGCCGTGCCGGATCGGTGTGACACCGAGTGGCGGTTGCATGCGACGGATAGACGTGGCCGAGCCAGCACTGACTGGAGTCAGCATCATATGCGATACATACAGTTGTGGGATGCCCGTCGCGACACTATTGTACAGGCTGACTGGAGCGATGGGGTCCTCCCCTCTCCCGACCCTTACATGTTGTGGTATCGGCGACATACACACCTACTTGTCGGTAATCCGAGCCACCTGTCCGAGGCCGGATATCAGGGAGTTGGGCCTTCTCTCGAGGCATTGGTGAGTATCGTACTATATGTCCGATAATTGTTAATATCATAATTGATTATTTTCAGTCAACTATAGCCTAATATATCTGATTTTTTTTCCAGGTGGTTCGAGTTGGGAGGTCATATCACTTGGCTGAGGATGCTATTTTCAGACGTGATGGACAGCTTGGTCTGCAGGCCCTTGTAGAGATCAGAGAGTTATTGTACGAGGGGATCCAGCATGCCCATCGGGTAGATCGTCTGCATTTTGGGGACTACGGTGTACACACTGCAGCAGCTGCTCCAGACACATCAGTCCCGTCCACGTCAGTGCCTTCCAGTTCAGCGCCAGCCACAGCAGGTCCTTCGACTTCAGTCACCCCACCACATGATACCCCATACATTTCTCCATATTCCCCACACGTACATCTTACCCAGCATGCTGACCCTGACCCTGATTGGTCACCGCCCCGCTTCATACATGATGTTATTACCCCACCCACCCAGTTACAGCCTACTTTTCTGGGGAGTACTTCGACCGCGCCCCGGTTCATGCATGATGTTGCTACCCCACCCACCCAGTTACCCCCTGCTTTTCTGGGGACTACTTCGACCGCGCCCAGGAGTACACATGATGCAGTTCTCACTGACATCTCTCATATTGATGATGAGGCCCATATTGAGCCCCCCCAGAGCGCGAGGGAGTGGTTATGGTCGTGGGGGACGTCGCGGCCGAGGTCGGGGTGCGGGCAGAGGTAGAGGTCGTGGTCCAGCTGCAGATCATGATACAGTTGCACCAGACGAGGGAGTGGGAGTTTCACAGCTCACAGCAGTATCTGATCTACAGGCATAGGCAGGATCAGGGGCATCAGATGCAGGAGAGGGGGGGCCACACTCACACTCACAGGCTCCACAGGCAGTCAGTGGAGGGCAGCATGCAGGGGAGAGAGTGCCAGATATTCAGAGAGTCTACCGTAGGAGACCGAGGAGGGAGATCCACGGTCGGGGTTGTGGGACTGGGGGCAGGTTAGGGCATTAGCGGTTGCGATATGGACTATATAGGTTTTTTTTTTTTTTCTTTTTTTTGTTTGTATGTGTCAAACTTGTACAGCTGATATAAGTGTCATACTTATTTATTCGCAATTATCATTTCACAATTTTTTATTCTTATTTATATTGATGAATCACACAAATCTGTTTTACATCTCTACCCCTCTCTCATTATCCGTAATTTAGGAGAACATAAATTACAAACGCGTTTGGTTTGAACAAAACGTGTAAAGAAGCTATAAAAAATATGTTTGTTCAAGGCTAAAAATAATTGAAATATCTCGCTTCATTGATACGTCATGGATAAGCATTACAAATTGCATGCATTACAGAAATGCCCTGGGCGTTCATCCAAACAATTTCATTCATTATCATCATCATCTAACATCTCAATATCAGATTCATACATAACATCCATGCTCCAGGCGTAGTACTGGTGTACATCATCCATTAACCCATCTTCGGCACGGTCATTTGCGGTCTTCATTAGTTCGGACCTCTGCAAACGTTGGGTCATGCGATTAACCTCGTCGCGGATACGATGCAATGCCCTTTGCAACAACTGTGGAGTGTCAGTTGGCATACGCATGGCTAACCGGCGAGGAAATTTAAGATTAACTTCACGGCATAGCTCAACGAGAACGTTTGCTCGAGTTTTGCGAAATTCCCACTCAGCTCTCATGGTATTGACGGTCGCACGTGAGTAACGCAAATTTGGATTTAATGGGTATTGAAATTCATCTCCATCTGCAACCCAATAGCGACCCATTGCTGAATATAGATCAACCACCGTATATGTCATGATCATATCGGTAGAAATAGCTGTAAAACTTTTGTTGTAGTATGCTATGATATTTATACCATATACACACATGGTAGCTGTGTGTATGCAATTTCCTGTTCGATCACATGCATGCCACTGACCTTATCCAGTGCATACGGCTGTCAGGACTCGACTTTGTGCAGTCATGAACGAATCAACGGCCTGTAGCATCGGCTATTGTGCCGCAGATGCAGCGATGCCTGTGACTTTGTGCATAATTGCAATGGGCACAGTACGTAGGAGGTATGTGACTTTGTGCAGTGATACAGGGATGCATCTGATTTTGTGCAGTGATACAGTGATGCGTGTGACTTTGTGCATCACTGCATCACTACATGTGACTTTGCGCAGTGATGCAATGCTGCATGTCACTTTATGCAGTGATGCAGTAATACATGTGACTTTCTTACTTTGCCATGCTTGTATACGTTGTGACTTGTTTCTTGACATTACGTGATGCATGTGACTTCTGCAGTGCAACTTACATGCTTTGTTTTTTCCGCACATTTCAGAATTCATCTAAGTCACATTATTATGACTGTGAAAAGAAGCAGAAATGCTATTATGTTGGTAAAAAAATATGATGGACGATTGTGTAATGACAATAAAAATCGGATGACTGTAAAGTTCATTAACTGAAAATAAGATAAAATATAGGCACCAAAGTTCCAATCGTGTTTACCTAGCAGATGACCATTTTCTTATGTTGGTGAGAAAAACAATGATAGTTTATGAACAATATTACTTTAATACAAAGAAAATTTCATTTTTCGATTTCATTTATAATTTCTCGAAAACACCTATACGTACTGAAATCGTCAATTCCAAGTGAGTACTTATTGTATTACAAAAGTAAGCATGACAAAATAGTTTCATGTGGCGATGTGACAACTCACTGCATTTTGTTTTATTTGACAACGCACTGCTCGAATATGAAGGGATATGAAATGAACAACACTATCATGTCACGGGTAATCAAAATTACATGAAATGAATAACATCAAATAATATCACGTGTATCACTTATTCCATAGTGCCCTAGCACCACTATGATGTCTATAAATACCCCAGTATGATGTTTGTTGAAGTCATAACAATAGTAATAGATATACAATTACTATTATTATTATTTTTTTTAATTTTATTAACAATGTCTTCAAGAGGTGCAGGAAGTTCACGCCGGCAAAGAAATCCGAAAGTGTGGCTGCTACCTCCATTTATGTATGACTACAAGAGCGAAAAGTACTCGAGTCCAAAGGATTATTATGTTGGTATCCGAGCAGAATGGGCGTTCAGGGTAACGGAGCAAGAAGGATTGTATAATGATCTACGTAACTTTGGGGCACCGGTACCTCATCGTCGTTCATTGACCATGGCTAGACGAAATGTGAGTGACTATGAAAAAGCAGTTAGCAGAATTAAGAAGGAGAACAACAGGATGTTGATGCGGAGATGTCGACATTTCATGCTTCAGCTAGCCACTGAAATGGCAGAAGCAAGCAACAGAGATTTGACAATGGTTGAGCGAAATAATGTCTTCAACAATGAAAAATATCTCTCTGACTACTACATATCAGATGACGAATAAGAAATCAAACACCGTTATCTTTCATATGTTCGTTCCTAGAGTGTAAGACAACGTTGTTGTTGGTGTAACGTACGGATGTATTTCAAGTATTTTTGTTATGAACCTGAAGTTTATGAAATACCTACATTTATAAGTACACATTTATGAGTTCATAACTTTCTTTATTGAATTGCAATTTGTTAATGAATGTTCTGGATTAATTAATGGATTAATGTATGTTCAATTATGTGAATACTTAAAACACATAAAATAGATCAGGCAACTCGGAGAAAAGGTTCCCTTAACTGGGGCTGCTGAAATAGGGATGAAATTACAACGAATTTCAATCTCCATCAGGAAAGAAGAAAGAGTCATCTTCCAATTCTTCAAAGTCCAGTAAAAATTATGACTCCGGTAATGAATGAGGGGTTGACAAAAAACTAAACTCGGTGAATCGAACTACCGCCTTCAACAACACATAAAACATAACAGGTAGGTCGGTGAATAGCTTCCTAAATGACAAGAACAATTCAAATAGTCATACTTTTCAATGAAATACAAATAGCGGGTCGTAAGCTTCATAAGCTTCATTTTTTCACACATTGAGTAGTCAAATCGTGGAGAGACTTGTCAGTATATGCAGATAGATTGTGAAGTCATGTGACCTGGTGTTCGGACCTCGGTTTTACTGATTTGTTTATTACAGTCACAACTCATCTCTTATTTACATATGTGGGATTCTCAACTCAGAAAGTCACATGGCAACAGTGAATTCACTGATTTACCTTACTGTCAGCCTGCCTTCATTTTGTCTGTATATGCAGATGGATTGTGAAGTCATGTGACTTGGTGCAGAGGCTTTGGTTTTCTCGATTTTTTGCTCGATTTTTTTTATTACAACTCATCTGTTATTGATATATGTGGGACTCTCAACTCAGAAAGTCACATGGCAACAGTGAATTCACTGATTTACCTTAACAACAGCATGCCTTTATTTTGTCCTTATATGCAGATGGATGGCCAAGTCATGTGAATTGGTGCACAGGCTTTGGTTTCCTCGATTTGTTGCTCGATTTTTTTTATTACAGTGACAACTCATCTGTTATTGATATATGTGAGATTCTCAACTCAGAAAGTCACATGGCAACAGTGAATCTACTGATTTACCTTACAGTCAGCATGCATTTACCTTACAGTCAGCATGCATATATGTGGGATTCTCATTTATCCGTTCATAATCAACTATATAAACGAGTAAAGGTGAAGACACAACCTTACAACTCATTTCGCCCTACGAAATTATCATTCATTTGTTTTAAAAAATTAGCATGGCTACATGGTTCATAGGAGGGAGTGGGGGTCGCAGAGGTGGTAGGAACTTGCAAAGGGGTGAAAGTTCACGACGAGGAGGGGGAAGGGGAAGTGGCGATGCTGAAGATGAAACACCATTTCCTTTCTTGGATGCCTCTTGTGCTTATCATGATAGGTTTGGGAAGCGACATTTCGTCATGCCCAAGTACTATCGAGATCCATGTGGTTTGGTGGAGGATCCATCAGAAAATCAAACAGGATATGGTTATGCAAAGGCTAGACTTCTTAAGTGGCCCGCACTATTTATAGAGCGAGTGCAAAACGAAAGATTATGTCGGGAAAGACGACTGAAGGTGCCAAAAGCACGTTCTGTTGAGATCCAAAAGGAAGATCCTGATAATGTTGATCGACTATGTCAAACACTAGCATATTTACAGTCTCAAATGAACCGTAGGTTAGCCCGCGATATGCAGCTACACATAGTTAAGAAGGATGCCCAGAAGAACAAAACAGAACCAAATGTTGCAGCTATCAAGGCTATCATGGAGGATCCTGAACTTGTCTCTGACGCTGAGCTTTCGGATTGTTCAGACTCTGAGCCACCTGCCGATTTAAGCGCGAATTAGGTGTTAATGTCTACACTTCGGCAATATAACAACTTCCATTAATATGTAATGTCTGTGTTAGAGTAAGTATAACTGTTATGTTATGTTATGTTTATGTTTAAGTTTATGTTTATGTATTGTGTCTGTCAAATGTTACGGCTATTAATATGCAATATTAGGTCATGAATTAGGTGTTTCTCTATCTAACTGTTATGTTTATGTATTGTGTGTTCAGTTAAGAGTGTCCAGGATGTATGTAATGTGTGTTCAGTTCATGGTGTCCATAATGTATTTTTGTGGGAGAATTATGTCTGTACTACCTACGTAACTGAAAACTATTACATTTGCAACTTCAGTTATGTTGTTTTCATACCCGTAAGAGTATTTTGTAAAGTACTGACTTCGTATATTATGTATTAAGTATTATTACAAAAATGCTGAGAAAATTTATTTTAGGAGCTCTCGCTGTGGCCTTTGTCTTCTTGGCCTACTCCGCGGTGGTCTTCGCGTCTCACCCTTCGTCGTTGCTCGTCGAGTTGCACAATGTGTAGGTGTGCTTCGAACTGTACAGCATGCATATCACATTCTAACCCATAACAAGCCTACTCTGCGGTGGTCTTCGCGTCTCACCCTTCGTCGTTGCTCGTCGAGTTGCACAGTGTGTGGGTGTGCTTCGAACTGTACAGCATGCATATCACATTCTAACCCATAACAAAGACGATACAAAAAATAAATTTTATAAATGATTTACTAAACTGGTTTACTAAACTGATTTTCTGAATTACATTCTCACCTTCTAACCCAAAACAAAAGAATAAATATATATGTATGTTTAAATGAAAACGGCTTTCGTAAAGCCAAAATAATTTTCTAAATAACACCTTCCCACCCAAAACAAAGACAAAAGAAAAAATGAAAAATGTAACATGACAACGGCTTCAGTAAAGCCAAATAAATGAACATGATTGGCTTAATAATATCTACATGAATATGATTTTGAAATTATATATATGAAAAATAGTATGTAAAATTAATATATGAAAAGAGGTTTTTTTTCATATTATGTAAAATTTATGAATTACACATTCTAAACAAAAACAAAAGAAAAAAAAAAACATATTTTAACATGATAATTGCTTTAGTAAAGCCAAGTACTAAAATATACAGTGTAAATATATTTTTTAAAATATGTTTTATGTTTTTTTCTTTTGTTTTATCTTGAAAATAGCGTTTTATTCCAACAAAGTTTATGTTAAAAACGCTGGTGGAAAAAAAATTTCTGTTAAAATCGCTATTAGAAATAGCGTTTTTTTGGAACAAAATTTCAACTGAAATCGCTATTATGAATAGCGTTTTTTCTGCAAAATTTTTTTTGTTAAAATCGCTATTATAAATAGCGTTTTTTTGAGAATTTTTTTTTTGTTAAAATCGCTATTATCAATAGCGTTTTTTTGGCAACAAAATTTTGTGTGAAAAGCGCTGTTAAGAACAGCGTTTTTTGGAAAAAAAGTAACACTATAAGCGCTATTTGTAACAGCGACTTATTAATCAAAATCGCTATTTGTAATAGCGATTTCTCTGTTCATGTACCTTCGCGCTCCTAACAGTAAAAGCGCGAATAGTAATGGCGCTTTAGCTTAGTTTTGGAATTCCGTCAGAAGTTGGCCTAGTTTTGGAAATAGAATGTAAAAACGGCTTATATTGGGAAAATTCCCCTTGTACTAGGCACAACTGGGCCACACACAAAAACTTTATTTGCAGTGTAATTTAGTAATCATGTACTGTCCAATAATGTTGCCAATTTTATTACAATAATTCTTATATGTGTTTTAGTCACCTTCTAATTTTTCTTGTAATGGATTTGTATTAATTTTAACTTCAATTGCAGCAAAAGGATTCCTGGAAAGCTGAGTTAAAAGAATTTAGTAGCAACAACGGATATGATCTTAACAAGAATGGAGATAGTGCCCCTTTGCTTTTGGATGTTCTTGAAGGATTCTTGAAGTATGAGGTTTGGTATTAACTCATTCTTTTATTATTATTATTATTATAACTTTCATTTTAGATATTAGATTTTCTATGATAAAGTCATAAGTTAATGTGCTTTTGGTAGAGTAATCTTCTAATTTGATCAGGCCATTTGGTGAAATTGTTTGCTCTTTAGGCATATATTACCTTTTATGCTTCACTACTCCCCAATTTGTACTTTTACTTTTATTGAAGTTACATTCGACACATTCACTTTTAACCACTTATTTTAGATCCTCTGATTCCAAAGCTTCACTCTGAACTTATAATTTTAAAATTTATACATTCTTTATTTCATTGATTAAGACAGTATTATCAGCCTCTTATGATTCTGAACATTCATTTTTTATTTTTGTTTTTGTTTTTATTTTTTATTTTTGTTTTAAATCAGTTTAATGGCGTGGTTGAATAACTCAAAGGGGTTTTAAGGACCATAAGAGTTTCAGAGGTAGAACAATTTGATAAAATTTGGGTTATTTTTGGTAAAAGGACATTTGATATGCCACCAATTATGGCACAAAGTTTTAGAGCAGGCAGATCATCATTAAACTCTAGTAACGGATATGACATTATTAGAGATATGACTTTTTGTGTCTATTTTTTTATGATTGATTGTTTGGCCGTCACAAAATATCATTTTTTACATTAAAAATTTCATTTTACTTGACCCAATCATATTCTTAACTAAGGTTTCATTTGGCAAGTTAACATTTTAGTTAAAAAGTGAAAAAGTTATTAAAAAAATTAAAAAGCCTATAACATATACCAAAAATTTAAAAATTTTATTTTTTTTTATTTTTTACATATTTTTTCGTAAAAAAATTAAAATATTATTCTAAATATATTAATTTTTTTATAACATATTTTAATTAAAAATAAAAAAAATTACTAAAATAACTTGTTTATGTAAGAGGCTTAAAATTAAAAAAATAAACCAAATCAGGGAAAACTTGACCTATGTCCATTTTTTTTTAATGCTTATTTCCCAAATCTCTCTCTCTCTCTCTCAAAATCTGTCTCTCGCTCGACTCTCGCTTTGATGAAGGTTTGAAGATTTTGATCGATTGTTGACGAAGATTTAAAGATTTCAATCTGCTGTTGATGAAGATTTCGATCGATTCATAAACGAGATTCATAATCGGTAAGCCTAAACACTTCTCTCTCTCTCTATGCATTTCATATTTTTATTTTAATTTATTTTTCAATTTAGTGTTTGTGTTTTCATTCTCCGAACTGTTTCTATTTTTGATTTTGTGAATCACACGGAGATGTAGAACTATTTGATGCTCCAAACTCTGTATTTTGCTCGAATTGATAGAATTTTGTACTTCCAATTGATTCTAAGTGATATCATGTACAACTCACATATCACATATATGCATATGCATATGTATTTACGTGTTTATGCGTTCATATGTACGAAATTTAAAACTGAATCGATATTTTATTTCTTTACTGTTGCCTTCGGATATTCAAATTAAGAAATTCAGAGTCGAATGGAGGTTTTAAATGTGTTTTCTAAATTTAATTTAAAATTTTAAAAAACTGAGAAGAGGAGAAGGAAATGATGAAGAATTATTGATTTAAACTTGACATCCTTGATTTTTTGTGAAGGTTGACCTGTTAGAGATGTTTTATGTGGAGCTCTGTATGCATGAGCTTTGAATTTTTGTATACAGCTCTTCTTTTTGGCCATGAGAATGCTGTTTTTGGTTTGGTAGCCTAATTTCTTCTTGCCCTCTGTTTTTTTTTTTTGGTGCAAGTTTCTTTCATTATTTTAAGCTAATTTTTTATTATTTTCTCAAATTTTTATAGACTTATAGCTGTCTAATTTATATTCGTTATTGATCCATCTAAACTCCTTTTAGGCTATTCAGACAATTATAATTAAATAAAAACTCAAAATTACTATCTCTGGATTGCAGCTCGCTTTGAAGTTAATCGATACTGAGCAGTTTCGAAGGTAAGTCTGATTTTGACAATGTAAATTATTTTATTTTATTTTATTTTATTGTTATATATATTGGAATGTATAAATTGGACTGGACTTTGTGAATTAGAATTATTGAACAATGAAGCTGGGTTGAATTTCAACACACAACGATCGCACTTTGATCCATCAATTCATCATGTTCGAAGCTCACGTAAGGGATTTTAATTCCAATTATTTGATTCCATTTCTTGCTGCACTTTTCAAATGTTTCATTTATGATTTATAATTGCGTAAAAGAAATTTAATTTCATCAAATTTTTTTTTTGGGAGATCATGCATTATTATTGCATTGTTGCAAATTCAGTCTGGTGTGTTTGTTATGTTTTGTTCTTTTGGAAATATATGCATATGTATAATTGACTTGTTAATCAGTTGGTTTTGTGTACTGTTGGACACTGGTTTTAAATTTAGGGCAGTAACTATATTTGGTGAGGATGTGTTGTTTCCTATAGTTCTTACGGCCAATGTCATTGAAAGCATAATGGCTGTTGAAAATTTTCCCATATTTTTGGTAAATGTTAACTTGAAGTGATGGAATTGGAATGCTATACTTTTCCTCATAGTCCATGTCTCATGTTGCTCAATGCTCATCTAGTGGGTTGAATATGAATCTTTGGAGATTTATGTGTCCTATGGTGTGTGCCCGTAGAGGGGTATTAGAAAAAGTTGGGATGATTTCTAGTGTCCTTTGAGGTTTGTGGTGGGTGACGGGTAGAACCAGCTTCCGTCATGAGCTGCATGATTGGGAGGTGGAAGTGTTGGTGAATCTTCTTGGACAGCTTGATGAGATGAATATTCCGAGGTAGGAGGAGGATGCCCTGTTTTGGGTGAGGTTGAGCCCGGGAAGTTCGAGGTAAAATCTTACTATGGTGCTTTATTGGGCAATAGAGATGGTCCTTTCCTTTAGAGAGCCACAAAAGCACCATCTAAGCTGAATAATTTTGTCCGGAAAGAGGCTAATGGCAAGACTTTCACAATCGATAATCTAATTCAGTGGAGGCAAGTCCATGTCAATTGATGTTTCATATGAAAGCAAGATGGTGAATTGGTGGATTACCTTTTTAATTCACTGTTAAGTGGCTGGGAACTTTGTTCTTTATTTTTGGGAGTGTTGCCAAATGCCCCCCACTTTTTTTTTAGGACACCCACTTCGAATCCCCGTCACCAACATTTGCACCCACCTTCTTCTTCTCTGCACCCCCACCATAATCTCCGAAATGCCTTTGGACCCCCACCCGTTTAGCCTTCCTCCAGCAGCCCCCACCCCCACCTCTAGTGACCTTCCAATAGCCCCCCTTCCCCAACTCCTTTCTCCCTTTAACAACCCCTTCCCCCTCCGGCTACTCTCCTCTAACCCCTCTCCCACATCGGACACCCTCTTCTCCACTTCAACCACCACCTCCATTGGTGTCACCAACCCCTCTCTCTCTCTCTCTGTCCGTCTTGTCACTATGCCTCTCATTGTCAATCTCTCTCTATCCTAATTGGGGGTCGTGGGAATTGGATCCCAAGGGTTAGGCGTTGTGGGTGGCAGCTTCTGGGTTGGGCTGGGTCGAGGGATGCTGGGGGAGGGACAAGGATGGCAGGTTTGGGCTAGGCTGGACTGGGATAAGCAATGGTGGGGAGGAGGGTGCCAACCGGAGTTGGTGATGGTGGGGGAGGATGCCAACCGAAGTGGGGGTGGGTTAAAGCTAGGCTTTGGTAGCATAGGAATGGGGACAAAATTGGAATAAAAAAAATGGAAAGGGTGGGGCGGTTCTAAGAAATAAGTGAGGGGTATTTAGCATCACGCTATTTTTGGCCGTATTTAACATGAATTGGGTCTTCTCACCTATAGTTTTGGAGCTCTTGTTTACTTGGAAGGGAGCTAGAGTCAATGGGAGGAAGAGGAGGTCTTGGTGTTTGGCCCTTTCCCCATTGGTTCTGTCACTCTAATGTGGAGCATTTGGAGGGAGAGTGATATAAGATGTTTTGATGAAGTTGAGACTCCTATTTTTTGTTTGAAGAATTAAATTTTGGTAATTTTGTATGATTGATTTTTGGGTGGGGTTGATCCATCCTTGAAGTAAATTTTGGATTTTGTTGAGCATTTGGATTATTGTATAGAAGTCTTGTTGTTTGCTTTGTATATGGGTGGCACCCCCTTGTTGATCCTTTTTTTTTATTTTTATTTTTTATATTATATTTTATACTCTTTACTGATAAAAAATCGTTTGGCATACTTTATGGGAACAAAAAATATAAATGCTCTTGCTATTCATGGACAAAATCAACAAAAAAAGAGTTGACACTAGTCAAACGTTTTCCTCGTAAGTTTTAATTTTCTTTTTGCTTAAAGCAGAAACAGAAGAAACAACCGTAGTATATTGGGCCCTCGTATTTAATTACGTTATTATTATAAGTTGATGCAAGTTGATGAGTACATTTTTGTTGGGCATTTCCTGTTTTGTATTAAATGCTGATGACAGCTACACATGTTGACAATTGATGCATTGTTATTTCGGATTGTGGTGGCCAGAACTGATGGAATCATGTGAGACCTTCCTTGTGTTTTGATTAGATTGATTTTTTTTGGAACTAAGACAGTTGATTTTGGGTAAATGCTAAAATCTGCACTTATCTACTATGTTAAGAAATGTTCATCAAGTAGCTTGCCATTTGGAAACTTATGTATGAATGCTGGTTTTTTGTTGAATGGTATGTTTTGAAAAAATAATTCCTATATTATGAAAATCAAGCAGCTTTTGAGATTCAAATGATTGTAGGTTCTGCATTTGCTTCGAAGATATTTGGGTGAATATGTCCATGGACTTTCAGCAGAGGCTCTAAGAATCAGTGTCTGGAAAGGTTTGCTTATTTGATGTTTGTTCCTTATTTTATGATCCTTTTATCCTATCAATTTGAGCTTAGATAGACACATTATTGAGAATGATTTTCTATAGAAATGATCTGCATTTTGAAATCCACCATAAAAAAGTACTGCATTTCAGAAATGTGAATTTATGGGTAAAAGATGTTTGCTATTTGACTTACTGAAATGATTTTGGTGAATGATCCTTTTATCCTATCAATTTGAGCTTAGATAGGCACATTATTGAGAATGATTTTCTATAGAAATGATCTGCATTTTGAAATCCACCATAAAAAAAGTACTACATTTCAGAAATGTGAATTTATGGGTAAAAGATGTTTGCTATTTGACTTGCTGAAAGGTTTGCTTATTTGATGTTTGTTCCTTGTTTTATGATCCTTTTATCCTTTCAATTTGAGCTTAGATAGGCACATTATTGAGAATGATTTCCTATAGAAATGATCTGCATTTTGAAATCCACCATAAAAAAAGTACTGCATTTCAGAAATGTGAATTTATGGGTAAAAGATGTTTGCTATTTGACTTGCTGAAATGATTTTGGTGAATTTCCAAAGCAGTTGTTCAAGCATTTGTTTTGTTTTGTTCTTTTAATTTTCCTGTTGATGGGGGTGCTCATATTTCACTTTGAATTATTTATGGGTTTTATAGGTAATATGAATAGTAACTAGGGGTTTAGCTCTCTCTCTCTCTCTCTCTCTCACACACACACACATCTCTACACCATCAGTCCACTTGGGACCATATCTTCTTAAGAATAAAGAGAGGTTCAAATGGCATATGTTGGAAAGTGGATGGGCTACTTTGTTTTTACTTTTTATGTAATGTGAAACATCACACAACACCAAAACCACTGGTTTTGAAACACTGATGCAGGAACTTCCAAGAGTTATTGAGAAAACCATGAAGGCCCCTCGCTGCTTGATCTAGCCATGTTATCATTCATTTTTGTTGGTTTCTATGTGTTGCTTTTAAAGTTCTAGTATTTATCTAGATCAAGAAAAAAGATCATGTCATGTGAATTTTTTTGGTTTGGTTGTATTTTTTTAAAAGTTTAATTAAGGTAACACAAAACTGATTATGGGAGGAGCCTGTTGTTATTCTTATTTGAAAAGTTCCACTAATAGACTTTCTTGGTTCTTGTTTAAACCATATAAATGTATATTCTTGGTTCTTGTTTAAACCATATAATTGTATAAAATCTTGTTCCTATTATACTAATTTTTGGGATTTTGACTGTTTCTAGATATCGTGACCCATTTTTTTTAAGGAAAATTGTATGGCACACCACAGTACATACCATTCATGCCATTCGGATATAAAGTTCTGAACAAAAGTCAAATGTTCGAACATATACTTCTGAACGAAAAACAGTTGTTCGAATATAAACTATTGAACGGAATGTATATTTGAACAATTCATTTTTGTTTGTCCGAATCTTTGACTTTTGTTTGTAAGTTTATACCCGAACGTCACAAATCGTGTGTATTGAGATTTTATGTGGTGTGCAAATATATTAACCTATTTTGTTTTGGCTTTTAGGTTTTTTGCTTATCGGTAGTGAAGCTTTCAATTTATAGTAGTGGTTGTGAAGACTTGTGGGATCACTTTTTTAAGATCAAACACCATTCAGTGTGGTTCGTTTCAATTTTCTGGATTCAATTTTCTGGAAATTAAGTTTTTTATTTTTCGTGTTTTTCTTGTTTTTAATGAATATTTTTAAAATTTTAAGCATTTTTTTTAAAACTTTTTTAGATGCACCTTACTTAGATGTATCTAAAAAGTAAAATATTTGTAAAAAAAAAATATTTTAAAAAATCAATAAATACATAAGAATACGAAAAATGTACTGAATTCTCGTTTTTTTTTTTTTTTGTATTTTTGGTATTTAGAGAATTTTTTAAAGATTTTTTTTTTCACAAACAGTATACTTTTTAAGTGTATTTATGTTAGGTGTATCTAAAAATTAAAAAAGTTTCTTAGAATATTAAAAAAATTTAGTGAAAACAAAAAAATACGGAAAACAAAAAAATTCAATTTTTTGAAAAGTGAATCCTGAAAATAGGGACCAAACAAGCTTATTTTTATTACAAAATGCTGTAATTACTCAAATTATATTCAGTGGTTCTTCTAGGTAGTACGGATTGGGGGTCAGGGATTAACTAGAGAGTGGAAACACACATTGCCGGCATCGAGGACAGCAAGGATGTCCAGGTGAGAGACAGTAGCCTAGAAGAGAGAGAGGTAGTAGAGCGCTGTGATGTTAGTACATAGTCTATGGAGCTCATGAATGACCTTTCTAGGGTTCTGTGTTTAATCTTATCTGAATGTAAGGGAGGGGGTACTACCTCCTCTTTTATAAGAGGTAGGTCACGTGACCTGTAACAAATTTTTTAGATATTCTAGAATTTTGTTAGAATATGTCATCAATGTGTTAGAGAATATCATTCATTTGGATTTTTCTCAATCTTTGAGCATTCGTGAAAAGGTCCATGGGTGTAGTCTCTCTCTCAGTAAGGCTGGCTTGAGGTAGTAGCATTAGGCCAATGCCATGTCAAGTGATACCGTTGTCTCTAGCCACCTTTGAAGCATGGGTACTCCAAAAATTATGTTGTATGAGTACCGGGTATGTATTCGGTATGGGTATGAGTACTGGTATGGTTGTATATGTACCAAATACGTGAAATATGTGTCCAACACATACCAAATGTTGGGTATGACGTGGGTATTTTTGTGGGTATGTTGAGGCATTAATGGAATGCTTTAACAAATATAGGGGTATTGGAATAAATATGTTGTGTCTATTTTGAAAACTCCAAAAATAAAGGATATTTTTGCAAATATCTCAGATTTGAGAGAACATTTCAGGTTCTTTTCAATCTTTATAGATTGAGCAATTGTATATTTTTCTGTTGGTTGAGCCTCTCTCTCTCTCTCTCTCTCTCTCTATTGGTTGAGCCTATCTTAACAATGTTGGATTTAGTTGTTGTAGTGCTTTCTGATTTGGTGTCTAACACTAATATTCCTTGTATTTTGTTGTTAAAAGATGTTTAAATGATTTGCTAACTGGTCCTTTTTCTTGTAGGTGATGTAGTTCTCAAGGACTTGAAATTGAAGGCAGAGGCACTAAATTCATTAAAACTTCCTGTGACAGTCAAAGCTGGGTTTGTTGGTACCATAACATTAAAGGTATTTTTGAGCTACTAAGTTCACATCCATTTGGTGTTTTACTCCTGTTGGGGTGTTTTTTTTTTAATTTTTATTTTAAATTTTTGTGTGTATGTATGGAGGATTAAGTACTGAGGTTTCTTGTCCATTAGGGCTTCATGACATGCCTCAAGTATTAATTGTCCTTTCTATCCTATATTTGTAAATATATTCCCCTTTAAGTAAAGGATCATTGAGATTAATATGGAAAAGCTAAATTTTATGAGGAGTTGTCTTTGTGTTTCCTGACAGATTGATTTGGAAGTCATTTTAGGCTTGTTCATTGACTTTGCATGCTAACATATTAGCTCTTATTACCTTCTTTGAGAAAGCCCCACTACCATGATGAAAATTACTCAGCTCTCCACTCTCAGAGTTTGTTTTAGTACAACAAAGTTAACAAAAAAATATAAAATATTCCATTTATCATCACTCTTAAAACAATCATTTTGTAACAAAAATCTGAATTCACGTAATTACCATCTCTCTTCTCTACTTCTCTTGCTTTTTTTTTTCCTCCGTCAGATTCTATTCTATATGCCTCCTTTTTCCTTTCTCTTTAGTCTCCATCTCTTTCTTGTATGGTCGTCACCCTCTCTCTTCCCTCAACCGCACAGTGTACAACTAGCCTTTCCACTACCATTCAACTAGATAATTGAAGATTTTTTGGTAGTGTTTGGTTTAGTTTTAGAATCATCATTTGAGAATGGAGTTGTATTTTGAGTTTGTGAGTTGTTGAATCATGATTTGAAAAGAGAAAATTTGTTTGGTTATGAGTTTTGAAGCTTTTGAAGCTAGTGCTTCAAAATTACTTTTGATTGTGTATTTGATTGGGAATTTTTTTTTAACTGTTTTGTTTAAAAATATTATTTTTTTTAAAATTTTTTTAAAAATTACTGTGACAAATTAATTTTTATTTAATTTTTTTTTTGTTAATTTTAAATAAATGGCCAAATAATTTGTCATTTTGGTCTAAAAAAAATAATTTCTATATTTAAAAAATATAAAAAATATATATAATTTTTTTTTTCCAAATAACAGGTGGCAATTGCAAAAAAAGAAAAAAAAAAGAAAAAAAAAAGAGCACTGTTCCGGTCAACAAGCCGGACGTCCGGGCTGACGATCGAGTAGACCCAAAAATTCAAAAATTGTCCGGGAGGATGTCCGAGCGGACAATTGGGTAGACGCAAGAATTCAAAAACTCTCTGGTTACCAAACATGTTTTCAAATGTGTTTTGAAATGTGATTTGGAATCATATTTTAAAAACTATAATCAAACAAAGGGTTGGAATATGAGGGTGGAATCATGATTCCAGAATGGAACCAAACAAAGCCTTTATTTTTATTTATGTTTTGAGTTCTAATTTAATTAGGTTTTTATTTCTTGGTATTTGTTTACTTGTGGTATTTTATTAGTGCATTTAGCCTATATATGTGCCTTTTTATTAGACTATGATTTTGGGTATTGATTATTGAGATACTGATTTGGGAATAGTTCCTGTGGCCCAGTGATGGTATCTATTAATAGGATTTATATATTCATTCAATGATCTGAACGCAATACTTGAACTTATAAGCAATTTTAAGGCATGATCAATTTTGATATATGTTGATTTATCTTATGGACCAGTTTTCCCACGTTGATACATAATGAAACATGAAATAAACCTATTGCCTACTGAGAGGGAGATTAATGATATGGACTTTGTGCCAGACAGATTTGGGCCGGGCAGAGTTGTGCCGGACAGATTTGGGCCGGACAGAGTTGGGCCGGACAGAGTTGTGCCGGACAGATTTGGGCCGGGCAGAGTTGGGCCGGACAGATTTGGGCCGGACAGAGTTGTGCCGGACAGATTTGGGCCGGGCAGAGTTGGGCCGGACAGATTTGGGCCGGACAGAATTGTGCCGGACAGATTTGGGCCGGGCAGAGTTGGGCCGGACAGATTTGGGCCGGACAGAATTGTGCCGGACAGATTTGGGCCGGGCAGAGTTGGGCCGGACAGATTTGGGCCGGACAGAATTGTGCCGGACAGATTTGGGCCGGGCAGAGTTGGGCCGGACAGATTTGGGCCGGACAGAATTGTGCCGGACAGATTTGGGCCGGGCAGAGTTGGGCCGGACAGATTTGGGCCGGACAGCTACTAAATCAGTCACCCATAGTTCAACGTATGCGCCTTTGCCACAATCCAGTTGCACCTTCATCATATCCTCATCTTTGAAAATCTTGCTACCCATATGAGAAACAGGTTTTTGGTCATTGGAACTTTAGAGGAATGTAAAAGAAATCCCACTGCCTATAAAAGAAGCCACCTATATTCATCCTGTTCCCATCTTTGAAATCTTACTAACGGTATGAGAAACTTGTACTGAGTTAGATTTAGATTTGGTCATTTTTGTTACCCTTTTGGCTTTTGCTTGACCTAAAATTTGAATTGTCATGAACTTTAATTCACATGGAAGTTGAATTAAATTAATTTATGGAAGTTTGTTCATGTTTAGAGAGATTGAATCCGTATAAGATTTAGTTCATTACTTTGCTAGAAAATACAAATATAAGAACAAATTTGTGGATTGTAGTTTCTAATTGCTGTCAATCATAAATTTATTCACTAATTGTTTGATTTTCTGTCATTGATTCTAAACAATAGGTTCCTTGGAAAAGTCTGGGCAAGGAACCTGTGATTGTGCTTATTGATCGTGTTTTTGTTCTTGCTCAACCCCCTCCTGATGGAAGGTCTCTTAAGGTAGGAAGTACACATTTTTCGTTTTTGGGAAGGGTTAATTTCTATTGGTGATTGTGAAGTAATATTTGCATTTAATGTTATGGGGTCTTGAAAGCAGCTCATTGTCATTATTGTCATTCATTTCTTGTTATAGGAGGAGGACCGGGAGAAACTTTTTGAAGCTAAACTTCAACAGATAGAGGTTCAATTTCTTACACTTATTTCTGATGCTTGTTGCAGTATCATGTACTTTGTGCTCTAGTTCACCATGAGATGCTGTCATATTTTTTATGAAAAATTGTGTTTATGCGTGTTCCACAATTTGGTTAGGTGAACTTTCAACAAGTTTAACTTGTTGACCAAAAAGTTCTATGATGTTGAAGCATGTTAATTTTAGTAATAATTCTATTATTGATGCTATTTCTATGTTTGTGTGTGTGCATTTTGTTTTGAAAACAGGAAAGAGTTGTGAATCCATTTCTTGTATATTCCTCATTTCATCTTGCTGATTTCTTTTGATAGCTTGCTTTGATGGTCCTGCGCGACTCTTTTTGGTTGTTTTTTGTGTGTGTGTGTGTGCACCTTTGTAGCTCAATCTTAATTGCATTATTTATTAGCACTAGTTGTTCCCAACAAGACAACAAGGGCTATCTATCTAGGGCCCGGACGTCAAGGTGGACAAAAAACCTGTTCTAGATCTACAAGGCTAGTGGTTGCATTATTTTTATTACTATAATTACTATTTCTTCAACTTTTTCAGTCACAGTGAGTTTACTAAATAAATGGTTAGGCAAGAGCAATGCCCACTACGCTGCTTTTACTCATATTAACTTTAAGCCCCGAGATCAATTTCAAAAACCATCAACAAGGATAACAAACAAGAAACCTTTGGCCTTTTGGGTTAGGATATATTACAAGATGCTTATTGCTTAAGCTGGGAAACAAATGATCAATGCTGTTGGTGCATGAACCCCTTGTAGATTACAAATCAGCCACAAATTGTTGAAATGTTTACGATTGTGATGATTCAAGAATCCTCTTGGAAATGATTTTTTTTTTCTTTTTTAATTTTATATGAAATATGAATTGGAAAATGCATGTCCAAACTATAGAAGATCAAAAACAGGTATCTGGAAGCTATAAATATTCTAAAATTATAATGAGCATACATTCGTTAGTTATTGTGGAAAACTAAAAGGAATCATAGCGTTTCATTTAATAATGCACGCTCAACCGTTTTAAATTTTATGCATTTCTAGATTTTGAAACTATGGTATAGTAAGAAAAAGATGCTAGAACTGAGGAAATGACGCTAACACTACGTGGAACTCGATAGCCAATTGTATGAGGAGAATCTCAAGAGAAGTTCTTAGAGAGTCGAAAGGAAAGGGACCAAACTCTAGGAAAACTTGGTGGTGGAGGGAGAAGATTCAAGCAGTAGTAAAGACAAAAAAAGAGTGCTTTAAAAAGTGGTAGAAAGATAGAACTGAGGAAAACCTTAAAAGGTACAGATTGGCTAATAAAGAGGTCAAAAAAGTAGTAAGAGACACTAAGTTGAAAGCCTATGATGACTTATACACTAGATTAGATAGTAAGGAGGGAGAGAAGACGATATACAAACTTGCTAAGATAAGAGAGGAAAACAAGAGACTTTAATCAGGTTAAGTGCATCAATAGTGAGGACTCGGTGTTGGTGAAGGATGAAGAGATTAAGGAGAGGTGGAAGAATTATTTTGAGGAGTTGTTAAATGAGGAACATGTAGGTAGGTCAAAAGGGGATGAAGTAGGCAGTGATAAGGAAAACCAGGACTATAGGTTCTATCGTAGGATTAGGAACTTTGAAGTGGAGATTGTACTGAAGAAAATGAAATCAAATAAGGCTTTAAGACCTGATAATATCCCTATTGAAGTTTGGAAAGGGGTGGCTTGGTTGACTAGGTTATTTAACAAGATTTTGTTGACTAGGAAAATGCCAGAGGAGTGGAGGAAGAGTATCTTATTGCCAATCTATAAGAATAAATGAGATGTCCAGAACTGCAACAACTATGGAGGGATCAAGTTAATGTGTCATATAATGAAAGTGTGGAAAAGAGTGATGGAACGTCGATTGCGAGATATAACAGAGGTGTCAGAGAATCAATTTGGATTTATGCCTGGTAGGTGAACAATAGAAGCGATTTATCTTTTGAGAAGAGTAATAGAAAAGTATAGAGAAAACAAAAGAGACATTTGTAGACACCCCATTTTTGACCGTCCTCAAGACTCGGACGTCACCGCTTGAACACTCGGTGATTATCCTTGTTTGTGTTTGTTTGGAGTCCCCGGAGGTTTTGGCTCTCGCGCCCTACCTCAGAATCTCCGAACTTGACCGTTCAGTGTCCGGTTTTGCACCGACATTTTAAAATATTTAGGTGGCGACTCTGTATCTGGCAAAGCAGTCCATGTTTGGCACTACTTTTTCAAAATCTGTTTTCTCAAACGATTTGCCAGATTTGGACTTTTTGGTTCAGATTAAGAACCGTGACACAAATCGAGTCCGAACTGTAGCACGAGGCCCCCACGCGGGCGCTGTTACAACATTCATATGGTTTTTATTGATCTTGAGAAAGCATATGATAGAGTGTCTTGGGATATAATCTGGTGGGTGTTAGCGAAGAAAAGGGTGACAAAAGGTTATATTGATGTGATTAGGGATATGTATGAAGGTGTAGTGACTATTATTAAATTGTCAGCTGGAGAGACAAGTGAATTTTCAATTATTGTAGGGTTACACCAAGGATCAACCTTAAATCCTTATCTTTTGCTTTAGTTATGAATGAGTTGATGAGAAATATTCAGGATGATGTGCCATGGTGTATGCTTTTTGCAGATAATATCGTGTTAGTGGATGAGGCTAGAGAATGAGGTAACACTAAGGTGGAGACTTGGTGAGAAACTCTTGAATTTAAAGGATATAGGATAAGTAGAACTAAGACAGAGTATATGGAGTGTAATTTTAGTAACAGTAACAATGGAAACAAAGGAGAAGTGAAGATTGAGGACCAAACACTACCTAAGAGTAAACATTTTTGTTATTTAGGATCGATTATCACAATGGTTGGGGAGAATGGAGCAGATGTGGTCCATAGAATTAAGGCGGGATGGCTTAAGTAGAGGACATCGTTTGGAGTACTGTGCGATAAACGAGTACCCACTAGACTAAAGGGGAAGCTTTATAGAACAGTTATTAGACTAGCGAGATTGTATGGGACGGAATGTTAGGCAACTAAAAAACAACAGGTAGATAAGATGAGTGTCACTGAGATGATGATGCTTAGGTGGATGTGTGGCAAGACTATAAAAGACAAAGTTAGGAATGAGTATATTGGCATGTACATAGTAATAAAATAACACACAAAATACGGATGATTATAAAGACAAATATATGTTTAACCAAAGAATATTAACTTCAAATGACAAATGATTATTTTGTAGACTTAGGTCTCGTTTGGGAACTCTCTCTTTTAGCTAAAAAGTCAAAAAGTTACTAAATTAGCCAAAAAGCCAACAACCCATACCAAAAAGTCAAAGATTCTCTTTTCTCTCTACTTTTTGCACATCTTTTGGTAAAAAGTCAAAAAGTCATCCCAAACATACTAGTTTTTTAAGCTCATATTTTAACCAAATAGCCAAAAAGTTACTAAATTAGCCTGTTCCCAAACGAGGCCTTAATAGAGTACTAAAATTAACATGGGCTAGTGTAGTAAATAGATATATGAATCTCTTTAATTTGACTAACGATAGGGTCTTGGATAGAATCAAATGGAGAAAAATGATTCATGTAGCCGACCCCATTTGATGGGACTTAAAGCTTGGTTTGGTTTGGTATAGTAAGAAAAAGATAATTAATTTAAACAGTGAAATTATCCTGGCATGAAAATAATAGAAGAACCAGACAATAGGGTCATTTTAAACTGCAAAACAGAAAACTGAGTGCTAGGTTTTATAGGAGCAGTGCTAATGGGTCTGTAAGTTGCAAATAGGGTCTCTCTTATAGAGCACGTACGATTTGATATCTTACAAACTGTTGTTAATTTTGTTAAGTTTTTTATTTTTTATTATTGCATCCTGATTTTTGGTTGTCCTGTTTTTCAGAATTTAGATGATTGCATCATTTCGTTCTTTTATATTTACAGTGCTATTTGATTTGTTTAGATGCTACATATAAAAGATGCCTTAACATGCTTAGGCTTGCGCCTTGCACCTCGAGGAAATTCTTTTTTGAAAAAATAACTTTCATTGTCTATTGCTTGCAGGAAGCAGAATCTGCAACCCTTGAAGCAATATCAAGATCAAAGCTGGGAAGTGTATGTCTTTGAACTTTTAATTTTAGTACTCTATTAAATCTACATAATAATCATCTGTCATTTGAAGTTAATATTCTTTGGTTAAACATATTTTTGTCTTTATAATCATCTGTATTTTGTGTGTTATTTTATTACTGTGTACATGCCAATAAATCATAATAATTAATACAAAAGGTGCTTTAGAAATACACAAATAAGTCAATGAAAGTAACACAAAACATGATGATTACAAAACAAAAGTCAATGGTGGGTTTTACTATTTCATATTTTGATAAGGCAAACTCTTAAGTGTATTAACGACTTGAATTTGGTGATTTTGAGAAGGGTGTTTGTGATTTTTCATTGTGAAATTTTGTGTGTTATTTTATTACTATGTACATGTCAATAAATCATAATAATTAATACAAAAGGTGCTTGAGAAATACACAAATAAATCAATGAAAGTAACACAAAACACGATGATTACAAAACAAAAGTCGATGGTGGGTTTTACTATTTCATATTTTGATAAGGCAAACTCTTAAGTGTATTAATGACTTGAATTTGGTGATTTTGAGAAGGGCGTATGTGATTTTTCATTGTGAAAATTTACTCAGCATGCTCTCTTTAGAAGCAAAATGTTATTGTCTAGTAAATTAATGAGTTGCCTTGAGCTTTTGTGTATGTGTGTGCGCGTTTTTTTTAGGTTTTTTGCGTGAATCTAGGGAAACTTGTTGATAGTTGCTTGGTGATTTAAGTGATGCTTGATTCTTTTGCAGCCACCTGCTGGAAATTCTTGGCTGGGTTCATTAATTGGTACAATTATTGGAAACCTTAAGATCTCAATTAGCAATGTTCATGTCAGATATGAGGATTCTGTCAGGTTGGTTGATGTATGCTTCGTTGGATGGAGCTCTTTATTTATGTTTTTTGACCTCTGAATGCAAGAGAACTTCTTTGGTCATACTGTTGCATCTTCCCTGCCAGTTTGCTTTCTCATAATTTTGAGTACAACTGTCTGTTATTCAGTAATCCAGGACATCCATTTTCTTGTGGTGTTACTCTGGCAAAGCTTGCTGCTGTTACAATGGATGAGCAGGGGAATGAAACCTTTGATACCAGTGGTGCTTTAGATAGATTACGAAAGGTACGAGTAGTCACTAAACAGTTGTGCCAAGAGTGTGGAAGATTTTCACAGAATGGAACACAGATGTGAGATAAAGGATGGACCCTTCATGTGGGTTTCATTGATACAAGTATTCACTAAACAGCTATGCTAGGAGCACAAAAGATTTTCACAAAATGGGACACAAATGTGATACAAAGGATGGCACATGTGGGTCCCACACCTTTGTCTCACATCTGTGTCCCATTTTGTGAAAATCTTTTGCTCACTTGGATTTATTTATTTTTTGGTGGGTATCTTACTGTCTGCTGTTAATCATGGTAGCATGACATTCCAAGATATTTGGACTGAATTGTTTTAGTTGTTATTGTAGTCATTGCAACTTGAGCGGCTTGCCATGTACCATGATTCTAACTGCCTCCCATGGAAGTTGGATAAAAAATGGGAAGATCTTAGTCCGAAGGAGTGGGTTGAGGTATGTTTTCACATTGTTACGTTAGCTACCCTGGGTAATTTATGCATTTGCATATGATACTTTGATAGATTAGCTTTTGTTATTTTCTTAATTTTTATGAAAACCATCTTGTTAGATATTAATTGTTTATGTATTTCATTTTACCCTCCTTGACTACTCCAGATTTTTGAGGTTGGTATTAATGAGTCAGCAAGTGATAATGATGCAGTGTCTGTATGGGCTCAAAATCGCAACTATTTGGTTTCACCAATCAATGGAGTCCTTAAATATCATCGTTTAGGAAATCAGGAAAGAAATGATCCTGGAATTCCTTTTGAGAAGGCTTCTCTTGTCCTCACTGACGTTTCTTTGACAATTACAGAGGTGCTAAATCTTGACTTTCTTAGATAACTGCAATGTGATTGTCCTTTTGGTTCTTTCCCATCTGCGTTTTGCCTGTGGCCTTGTTCTGGTTATTCTTTTCTTTCTTTTAACTTATTTTTGGGTTGAGAGAATTTAAAAGAGAAAGGTAATTGGTTTACATTTTCTCCATGAACAAAACTATTTTAAAAATTGTGGCACCTGTGCATTTTCTGTTGCTGCCATTGTCCACCTGAACCTGGTCCTCGTTCCAGGACCAAAGAGAAAGCTTTTGAAAGGAAATTGTTGTTGGCCTTGTCATTGCGACCAACTTTAAAATCTCTTTTGGACAGCTCCACTTCCTCTGACATATGGCCGCTAGTTTCACCTCCTGAACCTTTGGCCACCTGGACATGGTTCCTCATTTACATGGTTTGGTCCCCCTAACCTTTGGCCGCCTCTCTCTCTCTTTCTCTCTCTCTTTCTCTCTCTCTTTCTCACACACTCACACACACACTCACACAGGTAAACAGAAGAAAAAGAATTGGAGGTGTTAATTTGTTTCTTTTGATTTTATTCTCTGACCTTTGTTGGGAATCAAATGGAGGGCTAGATGTGATTCATCACTTGTATTCTTTTCACAGGCTCAATACCATGATTGGATAAGACTTTTGGAAGCTATTTCAAGATACAAAACTTATGTTGAGGTTTCCCATTTAAGACCTGTGGTTTCAGTTTCGGAAGCTCCACGTTTATGGTGGCGTTATGCTGCTCAAGCCACCCTGCAGCAGAAGAAAGTGTGGTAATATATATCAATTCAGTTGGATATTATTTATAATTGAAGAGAAGACAAAGTTGGAAATTTTTTTTTTATACCTGATTTTAAAATTTAAGTTCACTGTGCTAATTGGCACTTTCTTTGATCAACAAATAATGGTCATTATATTTACTTGTCTGTTGTTTTATCTAACTTCTCACATTCTTTCCTTTTCAGCTATCGATTCTCATGGGATCAAATACACCATTTGTGTCAGCTTCGTCGACGATACATCCAATTATATGCGGGCTCATTGCAACAATTATCAAATGTTAATATCTCAGAAATTAGAGATATTGAGAAAGATCTGGATCCTAAAGTAACTCTCTTATGGAGGTATGAAGTTCTAGTTTATCAAGGGGTGTTCTCTTATAATATTTTGTTGCTACGGCAGCGAAGTGTGACTATTGCTTTTGCAACACCATGGTTGACTACTGCGTTGAACATGGCGAAATGAATTCTCTTTCTTGTTTAGTTTGCATCGAAGTAAAAGATGAGATATTCAGTTTGGATCCAGTTACTACTTTATGCAAAGTCGGTTTAGTTCTGGTTTAAACTTTTTGACAAAGTTGAACTAGAATGATCTGTTATCAATTATCTTACCAAGGTGTGAATACGAAATGTTTTGGGGACTGCAGCAAAAATTATAATATGCAAATCTTTACAGATACTGGATATTTACGCACCCATTAAGTCCCCCTTTCCAGTTCCTTTCTTCTCTTCTTCCCCCAGATAACCTTATACATTCCTATGTGTCCTCATATTGAACTTTGTAGATATCATGGAGTGTTGAGGATACAAATATTTGAACTGCTGGCTTTTCCTTTTCTGACTGATGGTATATTTACCTTTCAGGTTTCTTGCACATGCCAAGGTTGAATCTGTAAAATCTAAGGAAGCAGCTGAACAGCGGATGCTTAAAAAGAAAGGCTGGTTTCCTTTTAGATGGTCTGTGAGAATGTTATGGCCTTTATCAATTTCTTTCAATTGAATTACCTCCTTTTGTTTTTTCTGTTTTTCTTGTGTGCTTAGATCCTTCTTATCTGTGCTTAAGTGGTTATTCTTCTTGTTGTCGTCCATTTGCTGCTGTCACCTTATTGTAGTTTCTTTTCTTCTCAGGTATACTCCTGGAGATGCCTCTGTCATGGATGCTTCTGGGGGATCAGAATCTGTGCAGGAAAGATTGACCAAAGAAGAATGGCAGGCAGTCAATAACCTATTAAGCTACCAGCCAGCTGAGGACTTGACATTACATTTTGGAAAGGACTCGCAAAATATGATACATTTTTTAGTAAATATATCTATTGGTCAGGCTGCTGCCAGGATAGTCAATATCAATCAGACCGAGATTGTTTGTGGTAGATTTGAGCAACTCCTTGTATCTACTAAATTTAAACATCGGAGCACCCACTGTGATGTGACATTGAGGTTTTACGGATTGTCTGCTCCAGAAGGTTCACTTGTACAGGTTCATTTTTTCATTGTGCTGTGATTGTTATGTTCTCCATGGCAAGGTTTTGATTCACTTATGACATATATGTTTTAAAATGTGATGGAATTTGTAACTTAGGTGCATGTAAATTTCACAAACTCAACTAGTTTAACTGTATTTAGTTTTGATGAGAATGTTGATGCTTTCATAATTGTCTAGTTGTATTGGAAACTTCTACATGTACTTTTAATTGTGGTATATTTCTGTAGGTGTAATAGATTCTGGTAATTTTCTCAAAGAAGGTTGATGTTCAAAATTTTTCTCTAATCAATTTGCGCCCAAATTCATACTATAATTTGAACTTGGAATTCCTAGTTAACATTTTTATTTTGCAAGTTGGCTTATATGTTTTAAAAAATATGTTTTGACAGAGTGTCTCAAGTGAGCAGAAGGTGAATGCATTATCTGCTAATTTTGTACGTTCACCAGTTGGGGAAAATGTAGACTGGAGGCTTTCGGCGACAATTTCTCCCTGTCATGTCACGGTAATTTGTTGATCTTTTTATTTACTTTGTAGATATATTAAATCGATTTTTGAAATATTTTATATGTTCTAACCACTATACGTCTAATATACCCTTGCTTTGTCACTTATCGTGCTCTACTTTTTTCCTTCATGTTCTTTTGAATTTTCTTGTGTGTGCAAATCCTGTGCCTTGGTTTGTGTGCTAGGAGCTCTTACTGAATTGTCTTGATGAAACAAAATTAAACAAATTTAATTGCATTAATTGTTGCCTTAGTAACTCTTTTCGGGTACTGAGTTGGAATGACATGACTACCAAGATTTATGAAAATGACCAGTTGAAATTAGCGGAAGTGGTTATCTTCTTGAGTACTTGTTTTCTTGAGGAAGGAATAATGAGACAGTTGATAATTAATTTCTTGGGTCTTGGGTTATCGAATTACTTCTTCTGGATCTTGGACAGTAAAAGGTGCATACACCCTTTGACAACACCTTTATTTATTTTTAAGGATTTAGGTTAAGAAGCTTGAATACAGGCACATGACTCTAATAAAACACAATATGGACATGCCAACAATACGGCCTTCAAAAAATCAGGACATGAACATAGCATGGACGAGGTGTTGAAAAAATATTTACATATGTTTTGTTATTTACTGGTAACCTGAACGTTCAAAATTGTAACAACTAATATTGCATAGAACTATATATAGTAGAAAGAAGGCAAAATAAATTGACCCCTAACAGGAAGACAATAACTCCAACCCCCCCACCAAAACAAAAAAAAAAAAAAAAAAAGAACCAAATTGTAAATTACATGTACACCTAATTATTTATTATTGGTTCACACGTGTCACTCTTAAATTTATGTACACAAAGCGTGATAAATTTGTGATGTATCAGTTGGACTTGTTAAAGTGTTAGACCTGTAGAGATTGGTAAAGAGAGGGGATTATATTTTAAAAGAATGTAAACCCCAACAGGTTGGCTTGGTGGCAAGGCTTGGGTCTTGGGGGTGTGCTCCGTCCCAAGGTTTAAGGATCGAAACCTCTTAGGTGCTAACCATTCTTTGGGGCCATTGGACTGGGGGAGAACCCTTGAATTAACTGTAGTGCACTTGTGGGAAACTCCTTACCGAGGGCCTGTGCACCCGTGGGGATTAGTCAGGTTTTGATCCGGACACCCCAGTGCCAATCAGGAAAAAAAAAAAAATTCAAAAGAATGTATAAGAGCTCCTTGTCTTTCTTCTCTGATCTCGTCACAACACTACTTTGTGAATATTGTCTGTCCTTTCCCGCCCCATCCCCCTCTTCTCCTTGCTATTCTTGTTCTCTACTTTTTTTTTTCTTTCTTCCTTTCTTCTTTTCCACCGAGTGTGACCTGAACTTTGATAATTTTGTGATTATTGTCTCTTAATAAAATGGTATTGCAGGTTTTGATGGAAAGTTACAATCGCTTTTTGGAATTTGTAAAGAGGAGTAATGCAGTTAGCCCTACTGTTGCATTGGAAACTGCAACTGTTTTGCAGGTAATGATGTGGTTGCTTTAGATTTTACTTCTTACAATTAGAAACAAATATTTTAATATTTGATGTTGAGTACAAATTAAGATTGAGAAAGTAATCACGTTGTTACTTTGGATATTGCCTTTTACTTACATCTGGTATTTCATGCCGAGTGCAGAATAAGATTGACATGGTTACTCGTAGAGCTCAAGAGCAATTCCAAATTGTATTAGAAGAACAAAGCAGGTCCACCTTTTAACATATTTTTCCCATTTCGGATTTACTTTCTTGCTTTGATTATCCATTTAGTTGTTTGGATTTTGACCAAACAAAATTTCATTCTTATCACCTGTGTATTAAAATTTTTGTTGTGTCTTATGTTATAGTATGACCATTATGACCATTCATTAGTAGAAATTGGAGTGTAAATACCTGTATATTTTGCCTTATGAGGTTATAAAGTTATGACTCAAATTGTTTGGTTTGATGTGTTTTCGGTCAAGGGTGACATGTCTTAACTGCTCTCTTCATCCCAATTGTTATCCATATGGATTCCTTAGATGCCTTTATATTATACTTGTGAATTCAAACTTGTTTTGTGCTGGATGGATAAGAAGTCTAGTCTGTAGATTCACTGTTCCAATGTTTAGGCACTGTCGATTCTTGAACAAAAAGAGGGAAGTGCCCATAAAGTACAAGCATTTCATACATTGGATGTTGAGATGGATGCGTGATGGGACAAAGAAGTGTAGAATAAATCTTGTTGCATTTATGATGAGTTGAAGGTTGTACTATTGAGAGAAAATGGCTAAGGTGGATTATTCACTTGCAATACGTGCCAGATGTAGATAGTATGCTATTAAAGAGCTGTGGTTTGGATCAGTTTTGTGTATGGATTGTGCTGCATGAGGTTCTTCATGCCCCCAAGCAAGTCCAGGTTTTGAGTTAATAACATGCCTATTAATTTAGGAGAGCAACAGGGAAATTGAGAATTATGCTTCTTGAAATTGGTTTTATGGTGGGATTACCATAAGCTTGTGGGTCTAGGTTTCAACGAGGTAGAAGGAATGGCCTAGATATCAAAATAACAGGTTACACGATTTTCAGTGTTTGTATTGCTAGTTTTGGGTACCAGATATTTTAGGATTTTGGTGCCAACTTAGAGACCATAAGCTCATAGAAAGAGTTGGGTTAATTGGGGCTTTTGGGGTTATAAAAGGAGCTAATATAAGGTCATGAATTATAACTTGTGAGCAATTACTTAAGCAAAGAAGAAGTAGAATCAATAAATTATACTTAGAACCTATGAAGCACGGACACCTCTTTGGAGTTTGCATATCTTTGTTTGATACGTGTTGGACATATTGGAAGGATCAGACATGTTGGGTATATGCTAGGACACTTTGAAGACTCGGTGGGGCCTGTAAGTTTCTGAATATTTCTGTATATTCGACTGAGTAATTGATACAAAGATTACATCACTTATATAGAACTCTAATCCCTAAGCCTAAAAAGGAAATACGAATTACACAGAATATTTACATAATCACAATCATTCCAAATCCCTAAAATACAATAATTCCTAAAATTATAGGCAGTATAAACAAATGTATTTTCACGCCCCTGCTCAAACTCAAGGTGTTTTAGCAGAAAACACTGAGAGTTTGTTAAGAAGAAACCGAAACTGAAACTGAAATCGAGAAGTGGTGTGCGTCTTGGTAAAGAAGTCAGCAAGTTGTAAAGTTGAAGGCACAAACAGAAGCAAGATAGAGCCAGACTGCAGATGTTGGCGAAAGAAGTGGTAATCAATCTTAATGTGCTTCGTCCGTTCATGAAAGACAGTGTTATGGGCAATTTGAATAGCACTTCGGTTGTCGCAATAGAGAGAGGTCGAAGAAGACTGAGGGATGCCCCAGTCATATAAAAGACTACGAAGCCAGATAATTTCAGCAGTAGCATGAGCCATAGCACGATACTTAGCTTCGGCGACGGGTAATAACAATTTGTTTCTTGCTTTTCCAAGAAATCAGGGAATCGCCAAGAAACATACAAAAACCAGAAGTGGACTTGCGATCATTAACATAACCAGCCCAATCAACATCAACATAGGTCACCAAGTCCAAGGAAGAAGTAGAAGATAAGAGCAAGTCTTGAAAGATAGTACCGTGAAGTTAGTGAAGAATTCGAATTAAAGCAGCCCACTGTGTAGAACGAGGAGCAGAAACAAATTGACTAACCACATGGACAACATAGGTAAGATCAGGGCGAGTAACTATCCGATAGACTAAGCAACCTACAAGCTTTCGATATATAGTAGGATCTTCCAGAGGAACACCATCAGTAGTGTTAAGCTTCACATTAAGCTCAATGGGGGTATCAGAAAGCTTAGTGTCAGTAAGACTGGCACGATGCATAACCTCGTTGGCATACTTGGCCTAAGACAGAAAGTAGCCATTGGGAGAAGAAGCTATCTCAATGCCAAGAAAATACTGCAATGGGCCTAAATTCTTCATTTCGAAGGTGCGAAAGAGATGCTGCTTGACTTCGGAGATAGTAGAAGAGTTAGAACTGGTGATGATCATCTACGTACAGTATGAGGGCAACAAAACTAGTAGAGGTGTGGAGGAGAAACAAGGCAGAGTCGTGAGCACAAGGATGAAATCCAAACTCAGTAACAACTGTTTGAAAGCGATCATACCAAGTATGAGGAGATTGCTTCAAACCATACAGAACATGGTGAAGTCGCTAAACTTGTCCAGAGGAACGCAGCAGGCTAGGGGAGGACGCATGCAAACCTTTTCAATGAGATGACCATTAAGAAAAGTATTTTTAACATCCATCGGATAAAAAGGCCAATGACGAATAGCAGCGATTGAGATCAAAGTGTGGACAGTAGTCATCTGGGCAATAGGGGCAAAAGTCTCCTCATGATCAATGCCATACTCCTGGGAGAAACCTTTAGCAACCAGATAAGCTTTGTAGCGCTCGAGAGAACCATCAGAATGAGTCTTGACTTTATAGACCCATTTACAACCAACCAAATTCTTACCAGCAGACAAAGGAACTAGCTCTCAAGTAGTAGTTTTCTGCAATGTAGACAACTCATCCTCCATGGCTTGAATCCAATTAGGATCCTGACAGGCCTCGTTGTAAGATTGGGATTTTGAAAAAGAGTGAATAGCAGACAAAAAGGTGCAGTAGAAAGGAGAAAAACATATTTTAGCAAAACCAAGTTTGACTATCTGTTTACAGTTGTGAAGGGGATACTTACGATGGGCAAGATCAGAGTTGTCAGAATTAAGGGGATTAGCAGTAGGGTAGAGACAACGAGTGGAGAGAGAGCCTTGCGACGAGAATAGACTAACAACAGAGGAGACGAAGGAGCAGGAGGGGGTGCAGGAGGGGGTGCAGGAGGACAAGAGGGAACAAACTCATGAAAAATTGGTCCACAAGGACAAATATATTCTCACAATATAGACAAATATATTCTCACAGGGACATGTCTCCTATTTATTTATTTATTTATTTTGTTTTATTTTTAACCACATTGCTTGAGTACTAAAGTAATGTTAAGCATATAAATGTGAGGGCACCCTCACTTCAATAACTAGCTTTGGGGTTGCGTTCTACCGAAGACCATGTAATGTCTGCTTGTTTTTATGTTATTTTATTTTTTTAAAGTTTTTTAACTTTCTTTTTTCTTCTTATTTATTTATTTTAGGTGTTGGGTCTTAGGATTTGAGCATCCAGTTTACATGGTTGGCATTTTGGAAGTTTAGAAGTGATTGCCACGGAATGTTAGGTGCAGGATGATTGCAAATCATTGGTGTCCTATTTGCATATACTGCAGTGCTATTGGTCATTTAGTTGCTAAAGCACCATTATTAACTGGAGTGCTAGTTTCTTTTTATATTGTCTAACCTTCAGGTCACACCAACTTCCAAGGATGTCATGAACCTATTAGGAGATGTTGAGTATCTATTGGTTTTAGGCATCTTTAATCATTTAGTTGTTTAAGCTGGGTTAATAGCTACGAGGAGCTATTGGCATATCCAACCATAAGTATTGTTTCCCTAAATTGTGGCTGAATGAGGAAAGCTAATAAGTTTACATTATTAACTCTCATCCTTATTTATTTATTTTTTTTTGTTCTCTCAGATTTGCTCTCGACATCGATCTTGATGCTCCAAAAGTTAGAGTTCCTATACGAACGTGTGGTTCTTCCAAATGTGATTGCCATTTTCTTTTGGATTTTGGTCATTTCACATTGTATACTAAGGTATGATCCTTTAGTTCAATCTTTTACTTTGTTTTTATATTGCATTGATATTTTTATTTTAAATATATTGGTCATCATTGCAGGGAGATCAGCTTGGCGATCAGGGGAAACGTCTGTACTCCCGTTTCTATATTTCTGGAAGAGATATAGCTGCCTTTTTTACTGGTTGTGGTTATGACAGTCAGAGCTGCGCTTTGGTGTCTCCTGTATCTCCCATGTTGAAAGATTCTGATAACCTCTGGTCTCTGATTGATAGGTGTGGTATGGCAGTTATTGTTGATCAGGTAATTTTCAGCTTGTATTTGTACCTATGTATATATATTATCAAAATACTGGTAGCTCTGATTCACGGTACAGGTTGTATTCTGGGTTCTGGCTGTTATCATGATTTACTCTATTTTGTCCTAATCTTTCCCATTTGTTTGTTTATTGAAGATCAAAGTACCTCATCCAAGTTACCCATCAACGCGTGTTTCTGTCCAAGTGCCGAGCCTTGGCATACACTTTTCTCCAGCCAGATATTGTAGACTTATGGAATTGTTTAATATACTCTATGGCACAACTCAAAGTAGTGGTCAGCCTGAGTTAGAAAATTTTCAAGCTGATTTTGTCCCTTGGAATCCCCCAGATCTTGCAACTGAAGCTCGAATCCTTGTTTGGAGGGTATGATGTTTGTGCCAAAGAAAATCATCTGATATCCAAATCTGCTGTCACTCTTTTCATTGCGTCTGATCTCCTTTTGTTATGTATTCTGGATTCAGGGAATTGGTTATTCTGTTGCTGCATGGCATCCCTGTTTTATTGTGTTGACTGGATTATATCTTTATGTGTTGGAATCAGAAATGTCCCAGAACTATCAGAGATGCTCTAGGTGCACCTATTTACTTTTTTGTTGAACTTGTTTTGTGCTGCTTGTTCTGTTCTACTGTTTGAATGATAAGAGATTCAGCTAAGCTGCTGTTGAAATATAACTGTTATTTTCTAGGTTGTTGTCTCTTTGATGAATGCCATATAATTGAATATTCTCTCTACATGCTTTACTTAAAAATTAAATTTTGTGTTGCTGCAGCATGGCTGGCAAGCAAGTATATGAAGTTCCCCCAATGAATGTTGGTGGTTCAGTCTCTTGTCTTGCTGTTAGTGTTAGGGGTATGGACATTCAGAAGGTAAATATTTTATATTTTAAGTGGGTTTTGTTGATTTTATTTTATCATATCCTAAGTACTAATCATACTCTTATTACCTTTCTGGTATGCTTTAATTTTATCTTTTCTGATAGAATTTATGGTGATTTTTACTTCACATGCTTTCATATATAGTCATTTGAAGCTCTTTGCTTGATTTGGTTAATAAGCATGTGTTTATGTCGTACATTTCGGCACTTATCAAGGTGTACCAATGACCCACGTGTCACCTCACTATGTTGACACATGGAACTTCGTTAATAAAGATGCCACATGGTGGAGCTAGATGCTTGTACCTACAATACACCACATGTCTGACTTGGTTAGCTTTTTAATAGTTCTATTTAGATCTGTTTCAATGACGCAAATCAATTATATTGGGATGGTTCAAAAGATGGTTTGGAAATGATAGATAACCACCTGTCTTTTCATCTTCTATATTTGGTCTCATAACATATTTCTTGAGATCTCAAATGTATTTTGTGTCTTTGAGATATGAAATAGAAGTGTGGTTTTTAAAGTTTGGTAAAGAGTTTTTGGGGCAAAGTACATGGGATAAAGTGAAGTTTCTCCATTATTCATCCTCGTACTCAAGGTTTTAATATTCTAAATTTCTTAATCCTATTGTTTTCTCTCGTATTGCTCACCAGTTATCTCACATACTTGCTTGTGCTACTTAATTTTTAACTTCATTCTATTTGTTGTGTAATTTTATAAACTCTTTTTGTTTGAAAGTTGTTGTGAAAAGATAAATAGGTGTGGTGCATTAGGCTTGCTTAATATTGTAAGTAAGTATTCAAATTTGTGATCAATCAGAACCTTCTCTCAGGGTTTAAAGTTTGTGGGTATCAATTGTATTTCTCAATTTGTTAGTTGTCTTCTTTGAATGGGCTCTTCTTTTTCTTTTTCTGTTTTTGTTTTGTTTTTTAAAATTTTTATTTTTATGGTGATGGATGATGCTTCTTTTCTGTTATTTATGTGAATAATATATTTGTTTTCCTTTACTTATATATATTTATTCTTTTGAAGGCTTTGGAATCATTTAGTACCCTGGTGATAGAGTTTCAGGATGAGGAGGAGAAAGGCACTTGGTTGAGAGGACTCATGCAAGCCACTTATCGAGCTTCTGTATATACGAATTATTATTATTATTATTATTATTATTATTATTATTTGTGCATTCTTCATTTCTAAAATGGTTAGTAATTAAGACGTGTGCCTTTTGAATATGCTGGTTTATAGGCTCCTTCTTCAGTTAATATACTCGGAGATTCAGGTGATGGTCTTGCTGAATTTTCCAAACCTCATGCCGCTGCTTTGAAGCCAGCTGACCTTGTTATTAATGGTGCTTTGGTGGAAACAAAATTATCACTATATGGAAAGGTAAGTTTTGTTTTTCTTTAGTCATTTTTTCTGCCAAATGTAGTTCCAAGACTGTCATTTATGCTATCTGCTTATTTTAAATTTTGTCAATTATGTCATATTAAGAGCAAATTTTTTATTTTAGTTATTTTTATTATTTCTATTAATTTGCAGATTGATGATGAGGTGCAAGAAAAACTCGAGGAGACTCGAATTCTTGAGATTCTTGCTGGAGGGGGAAAGGTCTGTCATGCTTGTCTGCAATCCATTACATGGAAGTTAAATAAGAAATAACCAGTGTCAGATTGATGCAAATGTAGTTCATAGTTGTTTTGTGCGTAAAATTCTGAGAAACTGGATATTGCGCAAAGCTTGTATTGATTTTTATGTTCAATAGTGCTGTAGTCTGCTTTTGGTATTTCAATAGTCTTAAGCTCAAAGTTCAATCCGCATGAAGGTTTTATTCTGTTTTTGTTTTCTAATTTCATTAATGTATATTGTATGGTATGTGCCAGCCAATAAGTTGCAATCGAGAAATTTTTCTTTTAAGGTTGAAGTGTTTGCTTGGACTTTGGCTCGCATGAAGCTTAAAACTGATGACATAGCTCAAAGAAGAAGGCCAAATTGTTACTTGCTTCCATAATGGCGTGTTATGTGTAGGGGGGCTGGGGAGAGCGTGGATCATCTGTTCTTGCGTTGTCCTTTAGCTCTTTCTTTATGGGGGAGATATATATATATATATATTTTATTTTTATTTTTTTCTGGTGGAGGCTGCTTAAGTTATTCCATCTTCCTGTGAGCATTTGCTTTCTTTGACTTCAGAGGTTTTGGATCAAATGGTAAGGGCTCTTGGAAATGTGTGGTTTGTGCAGTTCTGTGGGGTCTTAAGGATTGAAAGGAAGGAATGCTAGAATTTTGAGGGAAGATATGAAAATTTTGAAAACATTTGGGAAAGGATTTGTTTTTGAGCTCCTTTTTGGGTGTCAGTGGCTCCTCCTTTTAAAGGGTTTCCTCTTTTTAATTTCTAGGGATTGGAGCGCCATTTGTAGAATTTGAGTATGTTTTTTCTTTTCCTTTTTTTTTTCTCGGTGTACTTCTTTTCTCCCTCTTATACTTGATTCTTCTTTGTTCTTTTTAATGAAATTTTCTTTGTTGCTGACCAAAAATAAAATAGGAAAGCTATCTTTTTGTCATTGAAAGTAGTTTGTGTGGTACAATGGTGAGTTTTTTGCAATTGGATTGATATTGTTCTTAGACTCTTGTGCTTTCGAGAGTTCATTGACCTTTTATATCAACCTTATGCAGTTTCCTTTGTGGAACACATGTTCTTGAGCTGAAGATTCTTCCAGCTATTATTTTCTCAGTTATATTCATTGACGTTTAAATTGTAATATGTTGCTTTGCAGGTGCATGTTATTCGGTTGGAAGGTGATTTGACTGTCAAGATGAAGCTACATTCATTGAAAATCAAGGATGAGCTTCAAGGATCTTTATCTTCAGGTCCAAAGTATTTAGCCTGCTCTGTGCTGAAGAATGACCCTTTATTTGCTTCCCCTAGCACTTTAGATCCTCTGGTGAAGGAGGTGCCCACAGTAATCTCAGAGGAGGATGATATTTTCAAGGATGCTTTGCCCGATTTCATGTCTTTGCCTGATTACTCACAAAATTTTGATATGGCTTTTGCCTCAAGATCAGGTGATATTAGTGAATATGCTGAGTTTGATTCTGTTGGAGACATAGTTCGTGAGAAGGAGGTGGGAAAAGGTAAAAGCACAACTGGTGATGTTTTTTATGAAGCAGAGGGCAGTGACAACTCAGATTTTGTATCTGTTACATACTCGACAAGGAATCCTAGTTCACCTGATTATGATGGTATAGATGCACAGGTATTTGACTTAAGCATCATTCAACTGATAAGAGAAAAAAATTGGACTAAGAAATCCATATCCCTACTAAGCTATGTTAATTAATTCAATAAATATTTTTTTCCAGATGAGCATTCGCATGTCGAAATTGGAATTCTTTTGCAACAGACCCACTGTTGTTGCTTTAATTGGTTTCGGCTTCAATCTAAGCTCTGCAACTATTGGGACAAGTGATACAAGCGTGACAACAATTTCAGACGATCAATCTTTAGTGAACAAAGACAAGACGGAAGAAACTGGGCATGCTTTTGTTAAAGGCTTGTTGGGATATGGTAAAGGTCGTATAATATTCTATTTGAACCTGGATGTTGACAGTGTGTCTGTGTTTCTAAATAAGGAGGATGGTTCTCAGCTTGCAATGTTTGTGCAAGAGAGTTTTGTCTTGGATCTCAAGGTGAGTAGAACAGTTTAATTCCACTTTGTTATCCTTATTTTTCTTTTCCATTCAGTTAATCAGTTTCGTAGATATGAATTGGTTAAACAAAAATAGAAAAGATATGGTTCCAATTCATAAAAATTGTAGGCTTTTTTTGAATACTCTAATTTTGTATTTCAATAATTCATTTGCAGTCACAATTAATAAGGTCCTTTATAGTTGATTGTTGTTCTTATTATAACTGTGTTTGTGTCTTTTAGTAAGTGTAGAAGTTGGTTTTGCTTTGCTGTAAGTTTTAACTGTATTCTAGGGCCTTTCTTTAGTATTAGGCAGTGCGTGATTCAATTAAGTCTTTGGGGGACAATTTATTCTAGTTGGTTCCCTAAGGCTTAAGAGTATTTTGATGACCCTTCAAGTGCATTGATCTAAATTTTTATAGTGGATCTGGATCTTTGTTAAAAGCATTTGATAATGCTTGATTCACAGATCCCTTACTCATGATTAAATGCTAAACAGACTACCGGTCAATGTGTTCAATTTTAATTAATAATTTTTGATTTTAATGGCTCATTTAAAAAATTTTAGTTCAGTACTTAATCTTGAGCCTTATCAAACAACCCCTTAGATTCACTTTGGGCTGGTTGTTTTCTGTTTCTTGTGGATGATGTGACTAATCCAATCTTGTGGGTTGCTCAAAACATAATATTGTGAATGATTACTTTGGGTCCTTTCTGTATTTTCTGATTGCTTAATAGGCAAGTCAAAAAGGAAACCAAATGTTGTAGCCAAATTTTCTGCTTTATGAATCTCAAGTTGTATATCATCTCATGTCTTTTTTTATCTCTGTTTTACCTACGAATTATGCTGATTTGTCTTTCTCCTATAATTATGAATTATCCAATCTTTTATTGGGGCTATATGATGTGTGACTCCAATTATTGCCTTTCTGAAAACTCCTTTGATGTATTTGGCTACACAAGCTTCAATAATGTTATTTCCATGACTAAAGAGGATTCTGGAATTTTATTTTAAATTTGTAGAAGGCTTTCTGAATTTTTGCTTTCATGTCTTCAACCAAGGACTTTAATTTTGAAGTGAAAATTTGAGATATTGTTAAAATCCACCTACTCTCCACCTACTTCACCCACTTAAACCTACTCCACTAAACCTAACCCACTACATCACTACCACCTCACCTACTCCACTAAACCTAACCCACTTAAACCTACTCCACTAAACCTAACCCACTACACCACTACCACCTCCACTTCACCTACTCCTTACCTACTACACACTCACCCTCTTCTATATATAGGAATCATGAATCATTGTAATAAATATCAATATATCAATCAATAATACATACAATTTATTCTCTCTCTCTTTCTCTATACATTATTTCTTACAGATATAAAATGTTATTTTTAAAGAATTAGCTGTTTTACTTTTAAATGTAATATATTCAGTCTTTTCAAACCCAAATCACTTGCATCTTTTTGGGTTGAGCTTTTTCTCAAGTGCAAATCTGAACTTGAGAGAACTTGTGCCCATAGGGCCCCTCTCGATGATCCTGTTAGAATAGGAAAGAATATTTGTTATATTTTATTCTTTATATATTTATTTTTCCCTTTATTGATGTAATGGGCTGGCCCATAATTTATGCCTTATGGCACTCTTGTAATTACTTAGTATTATAAATATAAAAGGGAATGAGGTTTAACCTATTCCCTATCACTTTCTCTTCTCTAAAACTTCATGGTATCAAAGCCAAACAGGCCCTAGCCATTCTCTTCTAACACTCCGGCAATCTCTCTCTTCTCCGGCAGCCTCTGAGCCACCGAAACCCAGCACCCAGCCTCTCTTGCTCACCCAGGTCTCTCGTAACGCTCGAACCAGGCCTCGGCAGCCCCCCTCTCGTCTTCTAGGGGTCTGTCGAGAGCCCTCCCTGGCTCTTTAGGCTGTGTCGTAGGGTCCTCTTGGCTCCAGAGTTGCTGTCGGCACCCTCCATGGCTCTTCACCTTCAACGATAGTCCCTCTGGCTGTCTAGACCTTCCACGACAGTCCCTCTGGTCTTCTGTCTCTGTCGGCCAGTCTCTAGGTCTCTCATTCTATGTTTTAAGCTCTCTGTTTTCTGTTTTAACCTAAACCCCAAAAAAAAATGCAGTGGGGAAAAAAAAAAAACATACTGATGAGTTCTTAATTATTCTTTATGCTGTCACAGTGGTAGTTGTGTCTTTCCTTTCACTTTTATCTTCTAGGTTTGTGATTGGCCTTGTTTTTTGAGAGTTAAATAGTAAAGTATCCATGGCAGATTCCCTTAGTGAATCTACTACTTCTCAGCCACCTCAGGGTGAGAGTTCCATTATACCTCCTACTATGACTGATAACCTCAACCTTGGCCTCAAGATCACCACCTCTCTATTCAATGCTTAGAACTATCTAGCGTGGTCGCAAAGTTTGACTATTTTGTTTGAAGAGCAGAGGGAAGATGGGGTAAGTTGATGGCAGGATACCGGCACCAACCACCACAGGCTCGACTTATGATCAGTGGGAGATCACTAACTCTCTTATTATGGGTTGGTTGATCCATTCTATGGTTCTAGAGATTGGAGAGGGCTATCTCTCTATGGACACTGCCCAGGATATTTGGGAGGCCGTGGCTACCACTTACTCCTGGAAGGGGAACTTCTCCCAGGCTGTTGAGTTACGTCGCTCCATTGAAAGGTCGGTACAAGGTGAGATGACTATTCTCTAGTATTTTACCTTTCTTAGCAATGGGTGGAAGAGGCTTGATCATCTTCAGGATTACAAGCCTGTCTGTTCCACTTATTCTGCTGGTTATCGGAAATTTGTGGCACAAGAGTGGGTCTTCAAGTTCTTGGAAGGTCGAAATGTGGAGTATAACCCTGTTCAGAGCCGCGTTCTTGGCATGGATGTGCTTCCTTCTCTCTAGGAAGCCTTTGCTTTTGTGCAGAATGAAGAGAGTCGTTGCTCTGTGATGCTTCCTTCTACCACCACTGATCGTTTTGCTTTGGTTTCTGTACCTTCCCGCGCTGGCGAGCATATGTCTCATTGTTCTCGTCCTTCTGAGAAGGATAATCTTTTTTGTGACTACTGCCATTGACCTCGACGTACCCGAGAGACTTGTTGGAAGCTGCATGGGACTCTTGGTGGTTGCAGAGACTGTCCTGGTACTCGCGGGGGTAGATCTGGCCCGTCTAGAGGCCGAGGGGCCATTGGTCGGGCTCAACTTTCAGACACGGTTGAGCCACCACCTTCATCTCCCGTTGTCTCACCGGCTGCTAATGTTTCGGGGTTATCTACCTCTTATTTTGAGATCGCTCTTTGCCACTTGCTAGACCGTCGCGCCTCCACTTCTGCCACAGGTGCACCCTCTTCTTCCTTTGCCAATTCAGGTAACTTGGCTTCCTCTTCATATGTATTGCTATCTCATACCATTGTGCCTTGGATAATTGATTCTGGTGTTTCTGACCATATGTCTGGTTCCTCTCATTTATTCTCCGAGTATAACCCCTATTTAGGTCAAGAAAAAGTACGTATTGCTGATGGTACTATGTCGTCTGTATTTGGGAAAGGTTTAATTCATGTCACACCTTCCCTTCCTTTATCCTCTGCTCTCCATGTTTCTAATTTTAGTGTTAATCTTTTATCTTTGAGTCGTATTACTCGTGATTTGAATTGTAGCGTGACGTTTTTTCCTGATCGTTATCTTTTCCAAGACCTTATCACGAGGAAGAAGATTGGCAGTGGTAGAGTAGAACATGATCTCTACATTCTCGATTAGACAGATAGGCTGGCTCATTCCTCTGCTTAGTTACCATCCACCAAGGAAGACCTCTGGCTGTGGCACCATCGTTTAGGAAATCCCTCTTTTTTACTACTTAAGCATTTATTTCCTTTTGGGTTTGAGAATAATAGTGTGTCTGATTTTCAATGTGAATCTTGTCTACATGGGAAACAACACCGAGCTTCTTTTGCTCCCTATATTAATAAAAGTTCAGTTCCATTTACTTTGATTCATTTTGATATTTGGGGTCCCTCACGTTTTGTGTCTTTAAAAGATCAAAAATGATTTGTTACTTTCATCGATGACCGTTCTAGGGCCACTTGGGTCTATCTGCTGAAAGATAAAAGTGACATGTTTTTTGTGTTTCAAACCTTCCATAAAATGATTTGCACTCAGTTTGGGGCGGTTGTCAAAATTTTGTGTTCTGATAATTGGGGGGGGGGGAATATCTTGACTCTGGTCTTGCCAGTTATTTTGTCATTCATGGCATTATTCATCAAACTTCCTGCACCAGTACCCCTTAACAAAATAGGGTTGTTGAAAGGAAAAATCGTCATTTCTTTGATGTGGCCCGTTGTCTATCTTTTGAAATGCGTGTTCCTAGATCCTATTAGGGGGAGCCAGTTCTCACTGCCACTTAATTGATTAATCGTCTTCCTACACAATTCCTTCACGAGCAAACACCTCTCAAAGTTCTGTTCGGGTCCATCTCTTCTGGGTTCTCCCTTTCCCCTAAGACCTTTGGCTGTGTTTGTTTTGTCCATAATCATTTCCCTACTCGTGGTAAATTGGATCCTAGGTCTCTTAGGTGTGTTTTCCTAGGTTACTCTGCCACACAAAAGGGTTATAAGTGTTATCATTCTCCCACTCGCAAATGGTTTGTCTCCATGGATGTCACTTTTTTCACGTCTCAGTCTTATTTTCTACCCTCTCCAGTGTCCCAGTCATCCCTTCAGGGGGAGCCTTGGTGTAAAGAGATTCCTATTCCACCTCTACCAGTGGTTGCACAGATAGAGGATGATAAGCCAGCAACAGTTGTTGACGCAGGCAAAGTTTATGTCAGGGACAAGGACAGACAACAAGTCACCTGGATGCAGGAATCTACTTTCCCTCCTCTACTGCCAACTACTTCCTCGGATGAGTGCCCAGAGTCACCCCCTTTCCTGAGAGTCCAGGTAATTCTGATCCTAGTGCTCCCATTCCTGAGCTTTCAGATCTTGATGTTCCCATTGCTAATAGAAAGGGGGTTAGGTCATGTACTCAGCATCCTATTACGAATTATGTCTCTTATTCCAATCTGTCTCCCTCATATAAAGCCTTTTTGTCTAAGATTTCTTCTATGAGTCTGCCTAACAATTTTCAAGAGGCTCTCACTATTCCTGAATGGAAACATGCCATAATGGAAGAGATGAGAGCTCTCAGCAAGAATGGTACTTGGGAGTTAGTGGAGTTACCTAGAGGCAAAAATCCAGTTGGATGTAAGTGGGTGTACACTGTAAAACACAAAGCAGATGGTTCCATGGAACGGTACAAAGCAAGACTAGTTGCTAAGGGTTTTACTCAGACGTATGGGGTAGATTACCAGGAGACATTTGCATTGGTTGCTAAAATGAACTCTGTGAGAATACTACTCTCTTTTGCTGTAAATCTGGATTGGTCACTTCATCAGTTTGATGTGAAGAATGTCTTCCTTCATGGAGACCTAGAAGAAGAGGTTTATATATGGATATTCCCCCTAGTTTTGAGAATGCTAGGTTCAAAAGTAAAGTGTGCAGGCTTCGGAAGTCACTCTTTGGGCTAAAGCAATCCCCTAGGGCTTGGTTTGAAAGGTTGCTCAAGCTTTGCTGACATATGGGTTCAAGCAAAGTCAAGTTGATCACACCTTATTTGTGAAACACTCCTCACTTGGTATGACCAGAGCTCTTATTGTCTATGTTGATGATATTATTTTGACAGGAGATGATGTTAAGGAGATTCCTCGGTTGAAGGAATACTTAGCCAAGGAGTTTGAAGTCGAAGACTTAGGCAATTTGAAGTATTTTTTGAGCATTGAGGTAGCTCGGTCCAAGGATGTCATCTTTATATGCCAGAGGAAGTATGTACTTGACTTGCTTAAGGAAACTGGAATGCTTGGAGGTAGACCATGTGATACACCTCTAGAACCGGACCAGAAACTAAGTGAGGATCAAGGGGGAGATCCAGTGGGCAGGGAGAGATATCAGAGATTAGTGGGTAAGCTCATATACTTATCCCACTCCTGTTCAGACATTGCCATTGCTGTAGGCATGGTTAGCCAGTTTATGCATGTTCCAAGAAATTCCCACTTAGAGGCAGTTATGAGAATCCTGAGATATTTGAAGGCTTCTCCTAGAAAGGGTTTCTATTTCTCGAAACATGGACATCTCAGTGTGGAGGCATTCACTGATGTGGATTGGGCTAGATCCGTCACTGATAGACTATCAACTTCTGTATATTGCACATTTGTTGGAGGCAACTTAGTCATTTGGCGAAGTAAGAAAAAGAATGTGGTTACTAGATCTAGTGCTGAGGCAGAATTCAGGGCTAGGGCTCAGGGTGTATGTTTGTTGCTATGGATTAGACTATTATTGGGAGATTTGGGGATCCATCAGACCGATTCCATGAGATTGTATTGTGACAACAAAGCCGCAATCAACATAGCTCATAATTCAGTTTAACATGACAGGACTAAGCATGTTGAGATTGATTGGTACTTCATCAAGGAAAAACTCACAAGTGGCACCATATGTATTCCATTTGTGAAGACTGGGACCAACTGGCAGATGTTCTCACCAAGGGTATAGGAAACAAACCATTTCATGGCATTCTCAACAAGCTGGGTATGAGAGATGTCTTCGCACCAGCTTGAGGGGGAGTGTTAAAATAGGAAAGAATATTTTTTATATTTTGTTCTTTCTATATTTATTTTTTCCTTTATTGATGTAATGGGTTGGCCCATAATTTATGCCTTATGGCACTCCTGTAATTACTCAGTATTATCAATATAAAAGGGAATAAGGTCTAACCTATTCCCTATAACTTTCTCTTCACTAAAATCTTAGATCCGAACCGTTCATCTTGTAGGTCCCTCCGTGAATATCGTCTATGAAAAAAAAAAGGTACGATTATTGGATCGACTTAATTTTTTTCATGGATGATTTACATGAAAGGCCCTAAAAAATGAACATCGAGATGGGACCCATTGTGGGTCCTACCACTCAAGTTCAAAACTTGAGAGAAGCCCAACACTTTGTGTTAAAATTTACCTTCACCTACTACATCACCTACCACACACTCACCTACTACACTCACCTACCACCACCATCCACTACACCTACATCTATATAAGGAACCATTTGTAATAGACAGAAACATCAATCAATCAATAATACATAAATTCTAACATGGTATCAGAGTAAGGTTAAGAATTTAGTATTTTTCGTTTCACCGGCGGGCGGCAACCTCGCCTTGGCCGCCCGCCGGACCTCAACTTATTCCGCTAGAATTTTTTACCCATATCTTCACTCTTCTTCACCACCTCACCAATCGCTTCCCTCTCCGAATCGAAGTCATCTTCCTCGTCATCAATTTCCGGCGGCCACGGCCGGCAGCGATCCGGGTCTGGACGCTCTCAAACTCGGAGATCCGACAAGGGATGGTAATCCCACCCGGGTGATCAAACCCGTATTCCTCCTCCACCTCTTAATCACAGGAAATCCAATCTGCTGATGTTCCGAGCAGAACATCAAACAAACAGCTATACAGTGTTTTCTTCCATGAATTTTTTTCCAAAAAAAAAAAAAAAAAAAAAAAGAAATGGAATCGCTACCTTGGCGTGCACGATATTTATCCAGAATGGATTGATGGAAGAGGCAAACTGAAGTTTTTCAACACGGGAAAGCCACAAATAGTAACCACCTTCAAAGCGTGCTTCGAGTCCCGGCTTCTGTTGATGGTGGAGGGCCTGATTCTTCGGCTAGAGCTTCACGCATTGTTATGACCTCATTTGGATCATCCAAATAGTACTTGGCCTTACTTGGTAGCTGGTTTGCAGTCCTCATCAATACCATGTGCTCTCTCTCTCTCTCTCTCTGGTTGGAGGTGAGAAACAGAGTTAAGTAAAAAAAAAACAAAAACAAACATACCTCTTTTGGACAAACCCACACAGCACACCATTTACTTTTCTTCAGCTTTTACTTTTCTTTTCTTCTCCCACCATTTCACGGTTACAGCACACCATGAGTTGGAGCCATAATTCAGAGCACTTTCTTTTTCTTTTATTTTAATATGTTTATTATAATATTTTTTTTTATTCTCTTTGTTCCCACCATGTCTCACCCAACACTCTTCTTTTATTTACACGTCAGAAATATAATACTTTTCTTTATCTTTTATAAAAAAAAAAAAAAACCATTGCAAGTTTTAACAAACCGTGGGCCAAGAAACTCCCGTGACCCACCATATTATTCTTATTTCTTTCTTATGTTTTTATTTTTCTTTCATTTTTTTTTCTCTTATTTCTGCTCCGTCAAAAAAAAAAAAAAAAAAAAAAAAAAAAAAAAAAAAAAAACCCAAAAACACACCTCGTTTTATTCATGACAGGGATCAACCCCGATCACACTTTTACACCAAAAAAAACACCAACACAACCACAAACAACACATTCACATCCACAGGCAGGATTTTTCTTCTCTACTCTGCTGCAGGTCTCTTCTTCTTGCCTCCGTCCTGGATGGCCCTTGCCGGTGTTGCCTCCGTGTTTCATTGTCCACCGAGCACGTTCACTCCCCCATACTCCTCCACTGCAGCATATGACGGACCTCCAAATCGGAACATCACGGTGGCCTTCCGCTTCAGCTCCTTGTTTTCCGCCTTTAGCACACTTATCTCTGCTCGCGCATCCTTATACATGCGTTGGAGCAGAGCCAGCTGGGAGTTTAAATGCTGCACCTCATTTGCCCTACTCTGCAGCCGGACTTCAAAGTATACTGATTGGCCTCCACATCCGACTGCACTGCCATTCTTTGCTCCACAGACCGCATCGGAAAGTTCAACGGAGTAAACTCCGGGGCGCTTGGTTGAGGTTCCAGTGCCACCGCACCAGTTGTCTCTCTTGTTGACTCGTTGAGGTCGAGAAAGAGAGTGAGCAGCCCACGGGACGACGAAGCCATTTTCTGGACTCCAAAGTGTTACAACGTTTCTCTCTCCGCAAACGCAGAGTTTTTCAGAGCAGGGTTGGATCTAGAGTATTTTCAGAGTGTTTCAGACTGATAATGTTCAGAGGTTTCAGCTTGGTTTGGTTTCCACAGTCTCCGCCTTGGTTTATATCGACACTGACGACGGGGCCGACACGCCGCTCTGTCGCTCACGTGCCTCGCCGCGTCTCCGGCTCACCTTTTGATGGCTCGACACTTTCTGTCGGGCACGCCTTTTGATGAAGTGGGCGCGCCTTTTGAGGGTGCGACTTTTGAGGGCTCGATATATATATCTCCATGTATATCTTTTGGGCAGCCTATATACACCATCCTACAGTGTATTTTACACCGGTCCGACATGACCCTATAAACTGTCCCGATATTTGATTCTGGTTAGCCTTTTACAACGGTCCGACATGACCCCATAAACTGTCCCGACATTTGATTCCGGTTAGCTTTTCCAACGGTCCGACACGACCCCATAAACTGTCCCGACATTGATTCCGGTTAGCCTACAGTGTCCTCTACAACGTTATGACACCACCATACAGTGTCCTCTACAACGTTATGACATCACCTTACAGTGTCCTCTACCACGTTATGACACCACCTTACAGTGTCCTCTACAACGTTATGACACCACCATACAGTGTCCTCTACACCGTTATGACACCACTATCCCGTGTCCTCTACCACGTTATGACACCACCTTTCAATGTCTTCACCAACGGTCTGACACGACCATACAGTGTCTCCTATCTTTTTTTTATTGTTATGTATTTTCTTGTTTTGTTACTCTCTCCAAACTCACGTTGGTTAGTTCCTATCCTCCTTGAGTTTGCGGGGGGCTGTTAAAATTTACCTTCACCTACTACATCACCTACCACACACTCACCTACTACACTCACCTACCACCACCATCCACTACACCTGCATCTATATAAGGAACCATTTGTAATAGACAGTCCATGAATTTGAGCCTATCATTCTGGTGTAAATTTCGTTGTCTGATAGAGTTTATTTAATTCTTTCAGCTTCATCCTAGTTCTATATCCATTGAAGGCACATTAGGAAATTTCAGGCTCTGTGATATGTCTCTTGGAATGGATCACTGTTGGGGGTGGCTTTGTGATATACGCAATCAGGGGGCTGAATCTCTTATCAAGGTACCTTTTAATTTGTTTGATTAGAAGCTGATGCCTCACAGGCTTCTTATCTATTTTTTATATTTATATTTTGTCATTTTTTTTTTCATTGTTCTAATATTGCTCTCTCTCTCTCTCTCAGTTTACTTTCAATTCTTATAGTGCTGAAGATGACGATTATGAAGGATATGATTACAGCTTGCAAGGCCGAGTTTCTGCAGTTCGCATTGTCTTCCTCTATAGGTTTGTTCAGGAGGTAAGTCTGATTGATGCTGTTAAAAATGGAAACTCTTCTTAATGTTAATATTGGTGAAGCTGCTGGTGCACATATAGCATTGGTAATTAGTGAACTAATCAACTTTCTTTTTCATTTACTTCATACTAAGTAGCATAGATACGGGCACGTGACAAGATATGGACACGACACTGACATGCCGACATGTCAATTTTTAAAAAAATGCACAACACGACACGTCTAGGACACATTACAAATTTATATTTTTATAAATTTATTATATGTGATATATACAAATAGTTTATTGAGAGGTAATGAAAAAAATAAACAACGTTAACACTAATTAAAATTAACTTAAACATCAAAATATCATTCATGTAACAATTACAATATAAAGAATGAAAAATAATTATAGAATATAAAAATGCACATAATGTATTTATCTTATAAAGTGTTTCAAAACATATTTAGAGTGAATAAGTTGCATTCCAAAGAATACATAACATTATTACTATGAATTGATTCATCACATAGGCTGTGTTTGGAGGTTTTAAGAAGTGTCTGATATTATGAGATTACATTTTTAAATAAGACACATTGAAGAAGTGTCGGACTCGCTTTGTTAGAGTGTCCATAGAGTGTCTTTGCTGACACGGGTGTCCGACACCACACGCCTCCTCTATAGTTGTGTCCGTACTTTTTAGACTTCATATAACTGGTTTTTTTCATTGTTGGTGTTAGTTGAACTGATTTTGTTTTTGTTACTTCTTGGGTTCAATTCTTGTTTCAGTGTTGTGAATTTCTGACATAAGATGTTGATACATGCTTCTGCAGATAACTACCTACTTTATGGAACTTGCAACCCCGCATACAGAAGAAGCAATTAAACTTGTTGATAAAGTTGGAGGCTTTGAGTGGCTGATTAATAAATATGAGATTGATGGATCCTCGGCATTGAAGCTGGACCTTTCACTCGATACTCCAATAATAATCGTACCAAGAAATTCCATGAGTAAAGAGTCTGTATTTCTCAAAGAAATTCACGTCATTTAGTATTCAGTTGGTTAATTTAGTTCTTAGTCTTTTTGGCAGCAAAGGAATAATAAGTTTGTGCAGATAAGGTGATATATAGAATTTTATTGATCTTGAAAAGTTTTTTTTTTTGATAAATAATTTAAAGGATAAGGATAAATAATTTCATGCATACTCACTTTTGTGTTAGAACACTCTTCCTTGTGTACTTGTGTTCTCTTCTTACCTTTATCCTTTTGGGACATGTGTCGTGCTGGGTCCAAAAATTACATAAAATTATCTAACTGGATGTTTTGTATAAAAACATATTTGAATGCTTTGTGGGATGGGAATAATAGACATTATATGAGACTTATGCTGGTTTGGTATCTAAATAGTTCTGACATGTCTCTTAAATGTAGTCATTTTTGTTTTTCTTCTTCTTCCTCTTCTTCTCCAAATTATTATTTTTTGCTTAATGATTCCTGGAATTTATTCTGTTTTACTGTCTTGTTGCTCCCATCAATTGAGATGTTCTTTCAATTTGTTGAGGTTGACTTTTGGTTATAGTTGCCCTTCTCTTTTGTTACTTTCAAAAACTAAGTGACAATTATAATGTGGAAAAAGTATTGTTTTCCTAGTAGTATATGGCTCGTAGTTGTAGGAACCTCCTACTAGGGGTGACAAATCTGCTCTAGAATTGTTTTTCAGAGTAAGAATCAAGTTAGAATCTCGTTCCTATCAAGAAAGAACCACGTTCTCAACTGAGATGAAACTTCTCGAACATATGAATCCCAAAGAAACAAAAAGAACAGTTATCAAGCAAGAGAAAATGTATTGCAACCATTAGAAGGAAAAAATTAACTTAAATTTATACTACTACTCTGTATTTACAATTTATTTATTTTTTATTTTTTATATTTACAATAATAACAATTTTCAGTTGAAAACTTGACAAGATTCTCCAATATTTATTCATAATTTCACATATTTAGTACAACTAAGCAAATTTTTTTACAATATACTAATATATTTAGGCATTCCCAACCTTGGGCACTTTTATGAGCCGTAGCTCCCCCATCTCCGCCCCCACCCCGTCCTTGCTTCTGTTTGGTGCAACTGAGATATATCTTTAATATTAAGTATTACTGGGTATTGATTAACTTTTTTGTATTTATTGTTGCAGCTTCATGCAACTTGATCTGGGCCAGCTGCAAGTGAGAAATGAATTTAGTTGGCATGGATGCCCAGAGAAAGATCCTTCAGCTGTCCATCTTGATGTTCTTGATGCAGAGGTATTTCTTTATGTTTGAAGTCTTGGTTCAGACATTAAACTTGAAGTAGTGAAGTAATGTTAACTTCAGCTGTAATATTGCAGATTTTGGGAATCAACATGGCCGTAGGAATCAATGGTTGTATTGGTAAGCCAATGATACGGGACGGACAAGGAATTAAAGTTTATGTACGGCGTAGTTTGAGGGATGTCTTTCGGAAAGTTCCAACATTTTCATTAGGAGTGAAGGTATTTTCGGTGACGGGAGATCTACTTCTGATTTTGCCATTCTTTCTTCTTCCATCGTTTGGATTTAGCAATCTTTATGATTTGGAGCATTTGCATGGATACATGGGTTTCTATTTTGTTCCTTGGCATGGACTTTTATCATTGACTTCTCATGTGCATATTAGCAAGAAATGCAAGAACATCAATTTAAACTCTCTAACCCCTACATTCATCCTCACATTTACATGCATCCTTAGTTTAGATGTATAATAAGTGGATACAAGATTTAACTTCGTTGGACAAGGCCTACCTTGGAATTGACATGGACACACATGTTTAGTTTACTATCTCAACATGTGCTTGGAATGTATGGCATCTCTGCAGCTTGGAATGTATGGCATCTCTGCAGATGGCTGTAAGTGATGTAGTTAGAATTAGTATGGTTGTTATGTTTTAGTACCATCAGAGTTAGAGTTAGTTGGGTCTTTTATCCTATAAATAGGTTGCTAAGCCCCTTTAGTATTTAGTTAATGATATTTTGATATTGAATATTTCAGAGCTTGAGAGCTCTTGTACCCATTTTGGGATTCTTTCTCTCTAAAGAAGTCTCTTTCTTGATTTGGTTCCATCAGTAAGTGAAGATAGAAATAGAAATGGAGACAAAGTGAGGTCTGTCAATTTGAAGTGGTAGAGAAAGGAGAGGAGTGTTCTTTTGTTTGATGAGTATTCAATGTAAGAAAGAAATGCAGTAGAGGAAGAAGAAAATGACCTTCACGAATGTATTCTTCCATGAAAATGACATTCAAGAATATGTTCTTTTATTCTTCCATGGAACATCTGCTCCAAACCCATCTTCTTCTTCTTTTCAATTTGAAGTGGTAGCAATCTTATATATATATATATATATATAATTTTTATTTTTAAAGAAGAACATTTTTAGCCAATTAAACCTTGCTCCTAGGAGGAACGTGCAGTGTCAGCATTCATGCCCCTTGACGACACTGTCCATGGAGCTCCCTCGAGGTTGCCCACATCAGGCCCACTCTGGGTGTGGAGGTAGGTAGTAGCACACCATACCCCCTTAATACAGCATTTGAGCCATTTGTTGATTGACAAGAGGAAACATCAACCTGAATGAGGAGTCATAATGATTTTCCAAAATTCATAAATATCGGAAAATCACAGGGTGTGTTTGGTTTGTGTTTTGAGATAAATTTTCAAAAAAAATTTTGGGAGAGAGTTTAGAAATTTTTTTGATTTGTTTGGTTGTATATTTTGAAAATTGTTTTAGAGTTTGGGAGTTTGGGATGATTTGATATTTTGTTGTAGTTGAATAGATGTGTGTGAGAGAAAAAGTGATTGAGAATGAGAGAGGAGAGAGAAAAAGTGATTGATTGATGTGTAGAAGAGAGAAAGTGATTTTGGGAATTTTTTTCAACAAATTTGAACCAAATAAAATTTTGAAATTTTTTCTCAAAAAATGTATCTTGAGATACAAACCAAACAAGCTCACTATCTTCAAAAGTGGGAAACTATATATCTTCATGAGTTCACAATAAAAATCTTATCTTAAAACTGCATTGTTTGAACCGGAAACCATATGCCAAACATTTAGCCAAATTGCCATGTTATCTGACATTTTGAGTTGCCATGTAATCTTTACTCAAATCATCAACGTCCTTCCGAGTAAAGATTATCTGGCATTTTGAGTTGCCCTGTTATCCTTTCTTTGGAAGGAAAGGGGAAGGGTAAGGAAGTTACCCCTGTAGCTGCAGTTTCCTTCTGCCCAAAAGGGGGGACAAAGAAGAGGGAAAGGATGATATTCTACTGCAATTTTGCTGCCTTAAATAACCCTCTTGTGGTAAGATGTAATGGTATGATGGTAAAATAAAGTTACACTTCTTTCCATGTCCATTTCCGTTAATCAGCCAAATAGATGGGAATGAAGATGGTTTTGTTTCCAAAGGTTACATTTCCGCCCCACCTACCTTCTTCCTTTCAATTTTCGATATCTTCTAGAAAATGAGGCATAAATGTTCTCTTTGGTTATGAAAAAGAGATTCACTATTTGACTAATGAACCTTAAGGTTCAATATGCATATGCACACACAGGAAGGGGGACAAGCGGTGATATGGATGTTCTTATGGACGGTCTACTATTTACCTCTGTCAACAAACATAATCTAAAGCTGCCTTGTCTTTTAAGCTTCCCTTTACTTCATGAGGCAAGGTCATCCAATCATTACCAATATTTTTGGCATTTTTCAGCTGGCGCCCACATCTTGTTTCATATATTCATGCAGCATAGGGTGGTGCAGTATGAGTTGGCAGACTGATTTAATGGAAAACACTGCTGTTTTATTTTGCTCAAGTTACTTTTCCACCCTGCTTACCTTCGTTTCAATTTTCCATATCTTGTAGCAAATGGGCATAAATGTTCTCTTTGGTTACAAATAAGAAACGTGCAAGGTTTAGTATTGGCACGGACACGCACACACGGAGCGATGGTCTAGTGTTGATTAAATGTCTCAGTCAGCGCTTAACATAATCATAAGCTTGATTAACTTAAACAAGCTTGTCTTCCAGTCTTCCTTCCACTAAATGCGTCAATGCTTATGACTAATATAACTTCAAGGTTGAATAACACAATACAGACATGCCGCTGCAGTAATTTTCAAAAAATGCCGAACATGGCGCATTGGAGATGCTCAAAATATATAGTTTTGATGTTTATTATATGATAATTATTTATTTAAAGATAATAAAAATATACAAAATAACCCAGTTTTCTAAAAAGGATAGATTAATACGTATAAATCTACATTGTTATTTTTTCATTGGATTCTAAATTATTTTGTTCAAATTTGAAATGTGTTTTATGCACATCTAAACATTGGATACATGTGTTCCCCAACTCCCAAGTGTCCGAAGCATGTTCTGGCCTGATTAAATTTGAAAAAAATAATAATAATAGTAGGACATGTGTCGTGTGTTTTGGTGTTCGACACATACGGACACACCCCATTCTTAGAAGTGATTGCTCATTATACAACACACACAGGGAAAGCTGCAACTGGTGAGATAGATGTGCTTATGGACACTCTAGTGGACCAGTGCTGATTAAATGTTCTCATCACTGCCTAACATAAGATTGATATGTTAGAAACATTTGAGAACATTGAAGCACAAACACCTCTCCAGAGGCCAAATATTGGTGGCTGACATGTGTCGGACATGGACATGTGCTGGGCACGCTCTGAACACATGTCAAACATGCTGTAGACACGTTTAGGACATGGTGACATGTTGTTCCATTATACATATATATATAATTCATCGGGGTAGCATACCCAGGTTGATGAATTTGATGAGAATAAATATTTAACATGGCATAAATGTATAATATTCAAATATAGGAAATATAATAAATATATAGAATTATATGTTTTGCACATGTACCCTATGTGTCACGTCCTACATTTTCAATTTTTTTTTGTGTGCACTCCTATATATAATATATGCATATTTCCAGTTACAGTTATAATAATATTTAACTCGGGTGTTGATGTCACACTAGTAACATATAATATTTATATTATGGGTTTTAAATTAACTTTTTTATCTTGTTTTTAAAAAAGACCTTATAATTGTAAAACCTCAGTTTTGCGAATTCAATACCCTATTCTCAACCTTTTTTTTAGTCCAGACATGCTTTAACTTTGGCTAAAGCCATTATGGCAATGTTTAGGGGGCTAGTATGGCATTTGAGCAAATGGATGGGATTAGGCATTTGATTCTTACCATTGACTTAAAGTGTTGTTTTACTTTGCTTTTCGAAATTGTGGAACCACAAAAGTGAGTTGGTGTTGGTTATTGTTTATTTTCAAATTTCTCGTTCTTATTTATTTAATTTTATCAGGATTTCTTACTTTATAATGGCTAGTTTTCTTCTTTAACTTTAATAGCCTCAGTCTAATTCTTTTGTTATGCTTCCAATCAGTTGCTTATCCATATGAACTATGAGGACCTTTAGTTGATTCCTACGAACATTTTGATAGGTGGGTTTACTGCATGCTGTGATGTCTGATAAAGAGTATAATGTTATTCTGGATTGTTTCTATATGAACTTATCTGAACAACCAAAACTTCCTCCAAGTTTTCGTGGAAGCAAGTCTGGTTCAAAAGAGACAATGCGGTTGCTAGCTGATAAGGTCAATATCAATAGTCAAATCTTACTCTCACATACTGTTACAATAATAGCAGTGGAAGTGGACCATGCATTGCTAGAGTTGTGTAGTGGCGTTCATGAGGATTCACCTCTGGCTCATGTTGCTGTGAGTATCTGTTTTTTTTTACTGAATCTCTGATCTTAAAATTTTCTTCCTTCATGAGGGTCAGTTCTATATTGACAGTTTACATGCTTATTTCTAACATGAAGCAGTGTGAACTCATTTTACTTGTTTCTTCGTATTGCAGCTAGAAGGTCTTTGGGTATCATACCGGATGACTTCTTTATCCGAAGCAGACCTTTATGTGACCATTCCTAGATTTTATGTTCTGGATATTCGCCCTGATACCAAACCTGAAATGCGGTTGATGCTTGGATCCTGTACTGATGTTCCAAAACAAGCTTCAACTGGGAAATTCCCTTTTTCGTTAAATAAAGGTGGCTTTATGAGAATGGACTCTCAAGCTGCACCATGCATCGATGTTCCAACTTCAACTATGTTCTTAATGGACTATAGATGGCGATTGTCATCACAATCATTTGTGGTCCGGATTCAGCAGCCTCGTGTTCTTGTTGTTCCAGATTTTCTTCTTGCTGTTGGTGAGTATTTTGTTCCTTCCTTGGGAGCAATAACAGGGAGGGAGGAATTGATGGATCCAAAGAATGATCCCACACGTAGAAACAACAGCATAGTACTCTCTGCTCCTGTTTACGAACAGATTGAAGATATAATGCACTTGTCACCAAATAGACAGTTAGTTGCAGATGCCTTAGGGGTTGATGAATATACATATAATGGTTGTGGAAAGACTATTCACTTAAGTGAAGAACCATATTTGAAGGAAGTCCGTTCATCAAAATTTCGACCTATCATCATCCTTGGACGTGGAAAGAGGTTACGATTTGTAAATGTGAAAATTGAGGTACCTATCTTGCACCTTTTTTCTTTACTTGTTTATGTTAATGCTTTAAACAACTTTTATCACCATCCATGACAAAATATTCTAATTAGGGTTAACTCTCAATAGCAAACGATAGGCTTGTGTGTGTGTGTGTGAGAGAGAGAGAGAGAGGATCCATTACATGCCGTGTTTGCTTCAATTTGCCATAATATGAGTGTGGAATCATTTTGGGTAGGTAGTAGATTTATGTCCTCTTTTCTTGGACAATATGCTGAACTTTGTGTCATGAAAACTGTGTTAATATGCTTGATATGTTGTTTGTTCTACTTTGTGGTGCTACTATTGCCTATAGTTAGATTTCTCTCATTCCACTTGCTTTGTTTAATAATACAAATTAAAAATAACTGTTTTTCCTGTGAGTGATGGCTTGTTACTTTTCCTTGTCTTCTGAAACCTGAACAGTGAGCTCTTTGTCTGTTCCTCTGAACTTTATGCCCTCTGCCAATCCTTTTACTTTATCTTTCATGCACCCGCCAAACTGCAATGCAGTCTCCGTTGGTAAGGCTTGGTGCAACGGTAAGGCTTGCTGTTCGCTTCGCTTGTGGTGTGGGTTTGAATCACATAAATGACCTCTCAAAAATGGGGTTAAGGCTGCGTACATCTTATCCTCCCCAGAGCCTGCTTTAGTGGGAGTCTCATGCAATGGGCCGCCCTTTATTTCTTCCTAAGTGTCCAAATTCCTATGTCCTTATATTTTTGCTTTGTTTTTGTTTAGTTAATCTTGAGGGACTCTATAAAAAAGGCCTTACTGGTCTGTGGATGGTTATCTGTTTTAAGTTTCTGGTTTCAACATGGAGAGCCACAGTGCAAGATTTTTATTGTGGAGTTTATCTTCCTCCAATCCTTTATGTTACGGTGGGCTTTATTTTTCCTTTCTTTTTTTCTTGTTTTTTGTTTTTTTTTTGCCAGGAGGGTTTCAAATTGTGGTTTTGTGTATACCCATTTTATCAATTATCTTACCAATCGCACTGAATTAGAATTTTTGTGAGCTGCATTTGGTTTTGGAATTTTTTAAAGAAAATAATCAGTGTGTTTGATTTGAGTTTTCTGGATTAAGTTTTTTGAAAACTGACTTTTTTGGTTTTCGTATTTTTTTATTTTTAGTGAATATTTTTTAAAATTTTAAACATTTTTTTTTTACTTTTTTAGATGCACCTTATTTAGATGTATCTAAAAAGTAAAAAAATTGTGAAAAAATATTTTAAAAAATTAATAAATACATAAAAATACAAAAAATGTATTGAATTCTTGTATTTTTTTTTGTATTTTTGGTATTTAGTGAATTTTTAAAAGATTTTTTTTACAATTTTTTTACTTTTTAGGTGTATTTATGTTAGGTGTGTTTAAAAAGTAAAAAAATTGCTTAAAATATTAAAAAAATTCAGTAAAAACAAAAAAACACGAAAAATAAGAAAGTAAAATTTTTTGAAAAGTGGAAACAAGCAAGGTGAATGCTATTTATCCTCATTCTTTTAAATATCCACTTATGTTAGTTCAGAACAAATGATTGTCGTTGGTGTTGAAGTATGAGGTTGCTCATGACTTATTGTAGTATAAATGGCCCTCACTCTTTTAAATATCCACTTATATTAGTTGATCCTTTTTTTTTGGTTCATTTTTCAGAATGGTTCTCTTTTGAGGAAGTATACCTACTTGAATAATGATAGCAGCTACTCGGTCTTGCTTGAAGATGGTGTTGAAATTTTGTTGCTGGACAACTTTTCTTCTAATAGTGATGAAAAGAATCCAGATTGTATGGAAGAATTATCATGTAGCTCAAATACTTCCACCTATGACAATGATTCATTCAAAATGCAAAGTTTCACTTTTGAAGCACAGGTACATATATCTGTCCTTACCGAATTTCTTGTTTGGAAATTAATTTACTTGGCATTGACGTATTTCTTTTTTTTATTTTTTATTATTACATAAATTGGTGTCTTTTTTTTTGTTTGCTTTGCAACAACATATTTTTTGAAGTTTTATTTATTTATTTGTATGTGGCTGCGCTGGACCATTTTTTATTTTTTGTTTAAAAAAAAAAAAGGAAATAGATTCTAAGATCTTTTCTTGCCAACAATTTTTGTGGAATGAACTTGGTCCTCTACTTTTGTACAATTCATTTCAATTTTTGTAGAATTGAATGTAAATGGAAATTTAATTTGTTTCCCCTTGGCGCTTCTTTTTACATAATTATATTGCTTTCTCATGAAGCAAAATGCTTTAATACTATCAATCAGTGAAATGATCTTACAAAAGCTCTGGGTGGGACAGTTATGTAAGAGTATAACATAGTTCATGATGACCCAAATTCAGGTTGCTGGTGTATTAATCTGGCACTGTTATGATGTTGTAAGGCCATAGTATATAGCCTTTTGTAGGGCACCGTGAGGGGCTTTGAGTATGAAGTTGTGCAAGAATCTTAGAATAATTATCTTAAAATAGTGGAAAGTGCCCTTTTGAAGTGAATTTGTTGCTTATTTCTGCATATAGAGGCTAGTGTCTGGTCCATTATATACTACCCCCTTCCATTCATGTGTCTCACTTTCCATTTTTTACTTGTCAAAGTTCAAAATTAGAAAATTTAATCATTTCTTATATTACCCTTCTTTATGTTTGCATTTCAGTACATTATTAATTTTCTAAAAAAGCTATTCAAATGGGACCAATGGTGTTTTTGTAATCGTCTTATTAAAAGAAACCGTTCTCAGACTCTGTACATGGTCGGCCATGCTACACAAAATGGGACACAGGCAGTATCTATGAAGGGTAGTGAGGAAGGTCGGTGCCAGTGGTAACTAAATCCGAAAGGGTTATTTGCTGTGTCTTCATTGTCTCATTGATGCGTTACTCTATTGATAATTCTCTCCCAGCTAACAAAACCCGGAGCTCTCATGTTTCATTCAAAGTTTGCATCTTTACTTGGTTGTCTGGTTGTCTGGTTGTCTATGCCAGGTAGAATAGCAGTTGTGGATCAGTTCAGTAGGCCAGGTTTCTTGTTTGTCAAGTCATTATGTGTTTTTATGTGGCAATCAATTGATTACGTTTGCAGTGCTTATCATTTTGTGAACTCTCCTTTCAGCATTGTTACTTGGAGGGCTTTGTAGGTTTTTCTCGTGCAATGGGACTAGAATTCTAGGCTTGCCTTGAATATGGGGGGACCTTTTATTTGCTAGACTATTGAGGCTCTTGGACCTAGAATAAAGGTTCTATAGAAGTTGATTTCACTTGCAATTTTCTGAGGAGTCGAAAGTCGAATGCAGCACTAGTTTGAGTATGGTTTATGCTTGTCTTTTGGGTTGGGCTCTTGTTTTTGTTGATCTTAAAGGAAATAGTTGGAGATTCTTGAGGATTGGGTATATTTATTCTACTTGAGGGACTGAGCAGCTATGAAGCACGGGTACTCCAAAAATAGTGCCGTACGAGTACCGGGTACTTACCGGGTGCGGGTATGCGTATCGGTACGACAAAAGGGGGTCCGGTACGTTTGGTTCATTCGGGTACGGCGTGGGTACGGCAAAAAGGGTCCGGTACATTTGGTTCATTCGGGTACGGCATGGGTACGGTGTGGGTACGCCGGGGCCAATTGGTTTTTTTTTTTTTTTTCAAATTTATTTATTTATTTATTATTTTTTTGGTGTCCTTGCAGATCAGCAATTTTGATGTTTCTCCGTTATCCTGTCTATTTGTATGAATTGTATAAGTATATCAACAAATGATTTTGATGTTTTTTAAAAGCAATTTGAAAAAAAAAAAATAACAAGGCTTATAAAGGGCAGTTTTGTGTATGACTATGCATTATACTTTTGCTTCAAATCCTCCTAGAATTTCTTTATAAAATCTTTAATTATAACAAACTTTTAAAGTTTATGCACAAAATATTAAAAATTGATACGGTTTTAGTTGATTAGTAGTGGTTGGGAATGATACAATTTTATGTATTATGTAAATTGCAATTGACAATCTGCCTCAATTGAGAATTTGGTCCCACCCTATAAAAATAGCAAATTGATGAGCAAAAAGAAAGATTTTAAAAATAAATTATGATCACAAATTCACAATTCGTAACATGTCAAAGCGAGAGATTTCACAAATATTATTTTTAACACTTAATGATTTTAAATTATAGGAAAATGAGTAGTTCTCTTTTTAGTTTTGATATTTAATTTTAATTTGTAGGTTGAACCCTTTAACCATAATTATATAAAAATATATATATATATCGGTGTACGCAGCCGTACCCGTATCATACTTTTTTTGAGTTTTGCCGTATCGGCGTACCCGCACACATACCCGTACCGTACTCGTACCCGCACCCGTGCTTCCTTGCTGAGCAGTCTTCTAGAGTGCTTTCTTGCTGTGTTACATGGACTTGGATACGGGTATCGGGTGCGGGTATGCATCTAGAGGTTGGATTCATCAAACCATAAATTTAAGGGTACGTGGACTTGGCAAAAAAATGTCATATTTTAATATTTTTAATCAAGTATGTGAGAAAATGGTGCTACATGTAACTTATAGTGTTAAAAAGACATTTATAGCAATTATACAACAATATGTACATATAATAATAGTGTTGTATACAATTATATAATAAGTATCCATTGAAAAGTATCCGACACATATCCCATACTCTTGTCCGAGTGTTGGGGTATTTGATTTATTTTGAAGAGTCGTGTAACATAGCTTTCTTGGCACTGCTTTTATCCTTTTCTCTAGTGTAATGGGTTTTTTGTGGTGCCACAACCCCTCCATCCCTTTGTATTTTTGCTCGCTCTCTCTCTCTCTCTCTCTCTCTCTGGGTGGGGGTGTGTTCATGGAATTTACTTGTCAAAAATATGAAGAAAAAAAAAAAGAAAAAAGAATACCGTGTGAATAATTTACCAGTCACTAAGCATGTCCTGGTGAAACTATGTCACACAGGTTGGACACAAGCACTCTTTGGATGCTGATAAAAAAAACAAAAACACACACTCCTTGGACATCCTGGGAGACATGTCTGACACTTCTTATGCAAGTCCAATAATGTAAATTAAATTCATAATTTCACACGCTTTGACACCTTTCAAGCAATTTGTATCACTTGAACTATGTAGCCTAAAATATCAATCATCCTTTTCTATTTGTAATCTTATTTGTTTTCTACCACCCAGGTTGTTTCTCCTGAGTTCACCTTCTATGACAGTTCAAAATCATCCCTTGATGATTCCTCTCATGGAGAAAAGCTTCTTCGTGCGAAAATGGATTTTAGTTTCATGTAAGATTAGCTGCTTTTCCTCAGGCAATTATTAGTTTCCTTGTTATTTATTTATTTATTTTGTAATTGCATATTTATAACATTGAAATCTCTTTTTTGTTTAAGGATTTTCACCAATTTTACAAGTTTAGTTTCTTTCTATTCCGTCTTTGAATTTATTGTGTGAATTAAAAGGCCCATACTGCGAGTATTAACATAACAAAATCTGGACCTCTTCTTGTTGGCCTTAAGGCAGCAATCAATAGTATGTTTTAATCTTCACAAAGAAAGTAACCAAAGAATTTTTTTTTTTTTTTTTTTTAAATCTGCTGGACGTGATCAGTTGTTCTCTCTCTCTCTCTCCCTTTTCTTTGGGTTTAGTAGGAAAGAAATTTGGTGAAGCACAAACATTTTGTAGATGTGCCCTTTCACAAAGACCATAGGATCAACTCTAGCTTATGCTGTATTTTCTCCATCCCAAACCATAACAATATTTGTCCACTTTGGGTTAGGTCTTCACAACTTTAAAATGCAATGTTACGTGAAAGGGAGTTTGAACTCACTTATACAGAGCCCAAGAACCTTTCTTACCTAAAAGATGTGTGATAGGATATTAAATTTAATTTACGCCTCCTTAGAACCACACCTTCATGTGTGGTGCGTGATGTAGCATTTAGTTTTGCACAATACTTAACCCTCAATCATGGGACTCGAGAGGTGTCTCATCTAGACTCTAGAGATGATTCCCACCACGTGTGTTAGATCACATTAATTAACCCAAAAAGCTGTTAGGAAATTGGTCCAATAGTATATCTCAAGCAATTCAACAGCATGGACCACACATATGATAAAGCAGTCCCACTCTGATACCAATGGTAACGTCCCTATCCCAAACCATAATGATATTGTCCGCTTTGGGCTAGGCTCTCATGATCTTGAAAACCCTTATTACTTTGCTAACACTCTCAAATCCTCACTTATTGTACACTTGGTATGATTGAAGTCTCATGTTTTTCTATCTCAATTGAGCAAAGTTTATAAATATTCTCTTATCCATTTTTATTGTCTAATCTAGTATAAAAATTGCCGTAGCCTTTCAACTAAGCATGTCAAACTGTTATTTTAACCTTCTAGTTAGCCCATATATATATATACTATTAATATGTATATGTATGTTGAAACTTTCCTCGTGTTTATGCTTTTGCCACTTTTTAAAGCATTCCTTTTGTTTTTACTATGACTTGTATCTCATCACAACACCACCAATGACTTTTTTTTTATATATATATTTTTTATTGCATTCCTCCATTGTATTCCATGTATTTATTAGTTACATCTAAATTCCACGTTTCTTGTTTAAATGTTTTGTCCTTTAAATATTTCTAATTTCTCACCTTTAGATTCCACAATCTGATTTGTGGGTTTATGTAGATAGCTATTATTATTAGCCCTTTGTTATGATATTGTACTTTGTCACCAATTTTTGTTTCGAACAGGTATGCATCAAAAGAAAATGATACTTGGATTCGGACACTTGTGAAGGATTTAACTGTTGAGGCTGGTTCTGGTCTTATTGTTCTTGATCCAGTGGATATTTCAGGGGGATATACATCTGTTAATGATAAAACTAATGTGTCTCTGGTATCAACTGATATATACATCCATCTTTCTCTAAGTGTAATTTCTCTTCTACTGAACTTGCAAACTCAGGCAGCTTTGGCGTTGCAATTGGGAAACACCGATCCCATGGCTCCTTGTACCAACTTTGACCGACTATGGGTGTCCCCAAAAGGTTTTTCTTATTTTTATTGGATCAAATTGTGATTTGTGGAAAATGAAATAATTCTTTTGATTTGTTTTTCACTTTTAGTGTTTGTCATTTTGCTATTTACATTTGAAACTGAATATTTTATGTGTTGCATATTTTAGAATTATCTAGGTCTTTGTTGAGTTTAAATTGGGTTGTATTTTTTGTTTGCAGAAAATAGTTGCCATAACAACCTTACCTTTTGGAGACCACGAGCCCCTTCAAATTATGTGATATTGGGAGATTGTGTAACATCAAGGTAAAACCATGTCTATATGCTGAGATGAGATATGTGCCCATTAGCGAGAATATTTGATGATTCAATTTTCTGCTGTTGCAGAAAAGGAAAAAATAAAAATAAAATAAGCAAAATGTTCTCTGCTGGACCTGTTAGTATTGTGGATTGTAATCATGGGAAATCCTGATGAGGCACAAACTTGGTGGGACATGATTAAAGTTAAATAGTGGCTACAAATAGTGGTTACAAATAGTCATCTTTTCTTTCTGGTACAAATAGTGGTCACAAATCTTTGTTAAAGTTAAATAATTAGAACTAGTTTCATTTGAGGTGTTTCTCTAGCATATGTACTCATCATAAGTCCCCTTCTTGGAGTACTTGGTGTAGAACTCGCTGCAAGGGAGAATTTTATTTTGTGCTTGACTAAAACTCCAATCAATTTTGACTTGATATATGGGTTGTTCTGTCTGATAAGGTTATATTCACTGCCATCACAGGCGGCATGATCAAGTATTGGAATTGCAAAAATAGAAGTTCTATATAAAATTGAATTGTATTGTGTTGGGTTAGTCGAATGTCATTTAAATTCTTATGGTTTCATCTATTGGTACAGAATTTTTCACTCATCCTTGCAACATGTTTTCTTTTGTTGTTTTTCGACATCTTCCTATCAACTGAAATATTAACTTATTTGTTTAATTAGTTTTCTTAATTATGTTTAATTGTAATGTGTCTTCAGGCCAATTCCTCCTTCACAGGCAGTACTGGCTGTGAGTAATACTTACGGACGTGTAAGAAAACCTCTTGGGTTCAAGCTTATAGGCTTATTCTCTGATATTCAAGGATTGGAGGCAGGTGAAGGCCAATCTGATGTTGATGGTGGTTGTTCTCTTTGGATACCAGTTGCACCGCCAGGATACTTGGCATTGGGATGTGTTGCACATAAAGGGAGCCAACCGCCGCCTAATCACATTGTCCATTGTATACGTTCTGATCTTGTAACATTCACAACATATTCAGAATGTATTTTCAGTGCCTCCTCTAATCGCTGCTTTACATATGGATTTAGCATATGGCGTTCAGACAATGTTCTAGGGTCATTTTATGCCCATCCTTCAGATGAATATCCCCCAAAGGACAGTTGTTATGACCTGAATCATCTTCTTCTATGGAACTCAAGTTGGCATTCTTCATCGACAAAAGAACCTACCTCAAATCAAACCACTCAGCATGAGTATGTAAGTCAACAATCAAGTAACCAGAGTGCAAGTTCATCTGGATGGGATGTACTCCGTTCTTTTTCAAAAGCAACTAATTGTTACATGTCAACCCCAAACTTTGAGAGAATTTGGTGGGACAAGGGTTGTGATATCCGCCGACCAGTCTCCATATGGCGACCTATACCACGTCCTGGTTATGCTATACTCGGTGACTGCATTACTGAAGGGTTAGATCATTTTGTCTTCCACCCTTCTATATCTTACTTTTTATAATTTCTTGTAGTATTATAATTTATTGCTATTGTGTTACTTTTCCGTGTCAGGTTAGAGCCACCTGCTCTGGGCATAATTTTTAGGGCTGATAATCCAGAAATATCTGCAAAGCCTGTACAGTTTACTAAAGTTGCTCATATTGTGAGGAAAGGTCTGGATGAAGCTTTCTTTTGGTACCCAATTGCTCCTCCTGGTTATGCTTCTCTGGGGTGTGTAGTCTCCCGAATAGATGAAGCACCACTCCTGGATTTATTTTGCTGTCCAAGGATGGATCTTGTTCACCAAGCTAATATACTTGAAGTGCCGATTTCAAGGTCTTTGAGTTCAAAGGGATCTCAATGCTGGAGCATTTGGAAGGTTGAAAATCAGGTCAGGAAAACCATCCACTTTAGCTCTTCTGTTTTTTGTTTTTGTTTATTTAAAAATTTGCCTATTATTTCTTAACTCATATTTTCTTCTTAAATGCTTGCATGTGATATGCTCTTATTTACTTTAGGCTTCTAGACTTACTAGAGTTATTTATGTAGGCTTGCACTTTCCTTGCACGCTCTGATTTGAAAAAACCTTCAAGCCGATTGGCATTTACTATTGGGGATTCTGTGAAGCCAAAGACACGGGAGAACATCACTTCTGAAATGAAAATAAGATGCTTCTCTGTGACTGTGCTAGACAGCTTATGCAGAATGGTATGCTTCAAAAGAATAAATTTGAAAAAAAAAAAAAAAACACGAACTTTTTATTACCCTTTTTCTTTGTTATTAATATGTGTAATCTGGAACCTCTCAGATGACACCACTTTTTGATGCCACAATCACTAATATCAAGCTCGCAACTCATGGTCGACTAGAGGCAATGAATGCTGTTTTGATTTCTTCTATAGCTGCGTCAACATTCAATAAACAACTAGAAGCATGGGAGCCACTTGTGGAGCCATTTGATGGAATATTTAAGTATATCTCGCTCTTCTTTTTTTCCTTTATATTGTTTAAGATTATGAAGTGCTGTTTTTGTTACCATTATTTTTATAATGTCAAACCAGTTTTTTTCGATATGGTGCCTTGCGTAATACTCTTATTTTTATTCTTTTGCTTTTTGGAGGTTTGAGACATATGATACTAATCTACAACCACCATCAAGACTAGGAAAAAGAGCACGTGTTGCTGCCACCAGTATTCTAAATATAAATCTCAGTGCAGCCAATCTTGATACATTTGCAGAAACTATGGTTTCTTGGAGAAGACAGAGAGAAGTCGAACAAAAGGCAATGAAATTTACTGAGGTCATTTAAAATCTTAACATTTTATATGTTTCACATAGGATGGTTTTAGACTAGCGTATATGCTGATATGCTGTTAGGTGCGTTGTGCATTCTCTTTGCAGGAAGCTGGTACTCTTCATGGCCATGGTGATAATTTGACTTTTGCTGCATTGGATGAAGATGATTTTCAAACAGTGATAGTAGAAAATAAACTCGGATGTGATATTTACCTGAGGAAAGTTGAGCAAAATTCAAACACAGTTGACTTGCTATGTCATGGTGAATGTGCTTCTGTCTGGGTTCCACCTCCAAGGTATTCCGACAGGCTAAACGTTGCAGATGAATCTAGGGAAGCACGAAGATATGTTGCTGTGCAGATACTTGAAGCCAAGGTTTTAGTATGCCCAATTTAATTCAGTAGTTCTTCCTAAAATTTAGGTGTCATTTTTTTACTACTGACAAAGAATGATTACTTTTAAATTTGTGCAGGGTTTATCCATTATTGATGATGGAAATAGTCACAATTTCTTCTGTGCTTTGCGCCTGATTGTTGATAGTCAAGAAATAAATCAGCAAAAGCTTTTTCCTCAGAGTGCAAGGACCAAATGTGTTAAGCCATTAACTTGCAAAACCGATCATCTGGATGAAGGCACCGCCAAATGGAATGAACTTTTTATATTTGAAGTTCCTCGGAAGGTACTTCTAATATTACTTTCACATCCAGTCTTTTTATAAATGCTTATCTTCTTTTAATTGAAATTGAAGGCAGTATTTGTAATTTTTAGATAAACAGTCAGAACAAAAAAAAAAAACAATGCCCAATTAGTACACATTAATGTGTGTTTGGGAGGAAAAAAATTGGATACACACCTAACCTTTGTCATAATGTACAAAGTGGTTGCCCTGAGACTTAAACCCATAACCTCAAGGTTATTTTGCCAAGATTTTACCATTAAGCCAATGGTCATCCCTGTAATCAGAGCTATATATTAATTGCTAAACTGTAATCATTATGATGTACTGAGTAAGTTGAAAGATGTATAGTAGTTTCTTGGGGAAATTATGGAAAAAACCCCCCCCAAGGTTTGACCCTTGTTACAAATTAAAACCCTACATTTTTAATTTTTCAATTTAAACCTAGTCTCCTAAATTGATACCAAGAAGGTGGGGAGTGGCCACTGGTGGTGGTGAAGGAACATTAGCATATAATGTATGTAAATGTATATATTGTGTAATGCATAATTATGGTGAATAAAATTACAAATTTACCCTTTTCCATTTGTGTCTTCAAACGGACATAAACTATAGTTTAAATTGGTATTAATTTAGAAGGTTAGGGTTTAAATTGAAGAAATTGAAAATGCAGGGTTTAATTTGTAACAAGGGTCAAACCCTTGTCTTTTATATATATATATATATATATATATATTTTAATTTTCCCTAGTTTCTTTGAATTCAAATTAGCAATGCCTTCATTTTCAATTATTTATCCACTCACAATATGCTGTTAAAATGCAGAGTCATGCGTCTACTTGTTCATGTTTTTATGGTTTTTATTGCAGATAATTCACTTCCATGCTATTTTTGCCAAAGGTTTTATATTGAAAACCATGGTTGATAAGTATTAAATATATTGTCAATTCAGGAGTCTATCTAAACCTCAAAGTTGTTTAATTGCCTACCTAAGTTGGCCATTCAGAATTTTGTAACATTTTCCTATTTTACAGCATTTCACCAAATTCTTACCTATTTTTGTAAATTCGTACTCTAAGCTGAATTGGTTTAGAAATTTATTAAGCTTGAGATTGTTGTCAGAATTCTGAATGTAAAATTTTTCAGCTTGACAGTTTTCCCGCCCATATTTGTCCATTCATCTTCTGGGTATCCAATCTGATATGGATCTTAGTATTTTTTAATGAATTCAATATCATGAGTAGGACTTTATATGTTTCTTTTGTTTGTTTCTCTTTTATTTTTTCCCCTTCTTTACTAATAATTTTTTTTTTAAAAAAAAATGTATCTGTACTTGAAAAGTCTCTTCTAATATCTCTTGAGCAAGGGTCTATTCTTGGCCTTCCTCAGTTCTGATTATTTGTCATTGCACCCATGACTGGCGGAATAGATATGAAGCTGTTTTTTGAAGTGTCGAGCTTGTTTGGCTCATTGGAGGAACTGTTTTATAATCAGCATGAAGTCCCATCCCCAGCCCCACACCCCAGCTGGAAGGACAACCCTCTTCTCTCAAGTTCCTATTGCTAATATTCCTGCAGCTTCCTTTGTGCATATTTTTCCATCTGTGTTCCCTTTTTCTTATTCTGAAAATGTTAATTTGGTGGATAACAAGGAAAGGTAGTTATAAAACTTGCAGAATGTACAAAGGCGAGAAAAGCCAACTATCTTGAGAAAAGTTCATGGATCAATGCTAGAAAACTGATGTCATAACTTAGAGCATTATTGATTAACGATTCTAGATTTTTTCTTTGAACTCATAAGAAGAAGCACCTCATGTTCAAGACATCTTGTATTCCACTCTTGCCAGAGCACCTTTTTTAAAGAGCTGAAATTATCTGTGAAGATAATATTTGAATCATGTATATGATACCTAACACAATTGATTTTCCTTAATCTTTTAATCAGTTGTTAACGGGTTCTTATTCAATCTGAAATCCGAATTTCATCCTACGCAATCTTTTGTTTATAAATTTTGCAGGGGATGGCAAAGTTGGAAGTGGAGGTGACAAACCTTGCAGCAAAAGCCGGAAAAGGTACATGTTACTTGGAAGATTAGCTTCTAATTGCATAAAATGCATAAATTTGTTGCATATGCCTTTACCTAATGAAAAGAATATAAACACCATGTACAGTAGGCTGAAAACAAGGTTCCATACTTCTCGCAAGAAAATATTCTGAATCTTCTTTCACTGAGGACTCAAGTCAACAAAACCACCTTTTGAGTTTATGTTGGTTTTGGAATCATCTGTAAAAAGTTAGATAAATATTTCCATTTATGATTGTAAAGCTGTGCTTAATTTGTTTCTGAAAATGATCCTTCGCACATTTGTCATGAATATGTGTAGTTTCCAGTCTAATTATAATCATTTAGTTAATTTCATGTTCTTTTATGATGTGGTGTACCATTGGTGTCAATCTTGGAGTTTTCCTGTGTCACATACTGTAAAGGATTTACTGTTCTTTCAACTGAATGCTTAATTCCACTTAGTTACACGTGATTCTTTCTTTGGATGCAAACTATATCATATATTATGGCGGTGTTTGGCAACTACGTTTTTGGGTTTTTATCTTTTTTATTTTTTTCACTACAAGACAAATGTTTTACAAAACCAAAAAAAACCAATCCAAACAAAATATCACATCAAGCCCCATAATCATTTCATTTTTTCTCTCACAAACATCACATCCAACCATAAAAAAACCCAACTATCTTCCCAAAACCAAAAAAAAATTTCTCCAATAATATCCTACAACTAAAAAAACCTACAAAAAAAACCATTTTCCAAACACCCACTATGCTTGCGTTTGTATCAAATTTTCTTTTTGGTCAATATAGGTGAAGTTGTGGGTGCATCTTCGTTTTCTGTTGGACATGGTGCAAATACCTTGAAGAAGGTGGCTTCAGTGAGAATGCTACATCAACCACCTGATGGCCAACATATTGTGTCATATCCACTAAAGACAAAGGTTAGTGATTCATTTCAGATCATGTAGGCATGCTTTTGTGCAATTATGTATCCATTCTTTTCTCTTAGTATTCTATGAATTCTTGCATTTTCTTTGTTCTTTGTTTCAGGGTCAGCCTAACTGTGATGACATAAATTCTGGTGCATGCCTTCTAGTTTCCACATCTTATTTCGAAAGGAAAGCAATTACGAAATTTCAAAGTAGTGTGCAAATTGGAAATGACGTTGATAGAGATGTAGGTTTCTGGGCGGGGCTCGGCCCAAAGGGTGAATGGGAAAGTTTTCGTTCATTCCTTCCTCTGACTGTGATCACCAAATCACTGAATGATGATTTTGTTGCTGTGGAAGTTGTAATGAGGAATGGAAAGAAGCATGCAATTTTCAGGGGTCTCGCTTCTGTTGCAAATGATTCAGGTGTCAAATTAGATGTGTCAGTCTGCCCTATATCTATGATTAATAGTCATGATCTCTCTGAAGCTGGAAAGAAAAAAGTTATGGGGCAAAGCATAACAAGCATGAATGATGTTGTCGGTACCATAAGTCCTGGTTCTTCTTTTGTATTACCCTGGAGAAGTATGTCCAAGGATTCTGACCACTGCTTACAGGTTCGCCCTTGTTTTGATCATCCTCAGCCCCCATACTCATGGGGATATGCAGTTGCTGTAGGTTCTGGTTATACATATGGAAAGGACCAACCCTCCGTAGATCAAGGTCTGTTTTCTAGACAAAATACATTAAAGCAAGGAAATAAAATGCCCGTCTCTTCATTGAAGTTAAATCAGCTTGAGAAGAAGGATATACTTTTGTGTTGTCCTAGTACTGGTCGTAAGCAATTTTGGCTTAGCATCAGCACAGATGCCTCAGTTCTTCAGACAGAGCTTAATGCTCCTGTCTATGATTGGAAAATATCTATTAATTCTCCTTTGAAATTGGAGAACCGACTTCCATGCCCAGCAGAATTCACTGTATGGGAAAAATTGAAAGAAGGTAATAGTGTTGAGAGACAACATGGTATTATTCCATCACGTGGGAGTGTACACATATATTCTGCTGATGTCCGGAAACCCATATATCTTTCATTGTTTGTTCAAGGCGGCTGGGTTTTGGAAAAGGTGAGAATTTCAATATAATGTGTGTACTGACTCGTCAGATCTATAGCACCCGCATTCATGGTTAAGAATTTGAACTCACAAAGGTCTTCCTTTTTTCCTCTTTCATATCAGGATCCTGTTCTTGTTTTAGATCTTACATCGACTAACCATGCCTCATCATTCTGGATGGTTCACCAGCAGAGGAAAAGGTCTGCTCTCATGTTCTAATGTGCACTTCCTTTTTATATATATCTTGTTAGCTGGACAACATTTGAAGGAATCATATTGAAATTTATTTTCTGTTCATAACGCAACAATGAGCAGTGGGCTGGTGGCTACCAGTACTCCTGTTCTAGTTTTGCATCTTCATGGTAAATTAATTTGATTTTGTTACCCAGTATCTTCATGACATCGTGTGTGCAGGAGATTGCGTGTGAGCATTGAACGTGATATGGGAGGAACTGCTGCTGCTCCCAAAACTATAAGGTTCTTTGTACCTTATTGGATCAGTAACGAATCCTCTTTATCTTTGGGATATAGAGTGGTGGAAATTGAACCTCTGGAGAGTGTGGATGCAGAATCCCTTCTGCCCTCAAAATCTTTTAAATCTGCAAAAACAGCACTGAGAAGTCCTACAAATTTAATGGACAGGAGACCTGTTGGCCTGAGGAAAGATGTTCAGGTACTAGAAGCAATTGAGGATACTAGTCCAACACCTAGCATGCTTTCTCCACAAGACTACATCGGTCGCGGTGGGGTGATGCTGTTTTCAACACGAAATGATGCTTATCTGTCACCACGGGTGGGCATTGCAGTTGCAATTCGAAATTCCGAATTTTACAGTCCTGGGATATCTCTGCTTGAGCTTGAAAAAAAGGTGATATGATAAACAATTATTTAGCCTCTTCAGTATGGCTTGCGGGTTTTTTTTTCAATTTTTTTTTCATGTGTTCACAATTCTGTCTAACAATTTATGGCATTAATTTTCTCTTTCAGCAACGGGTTGTTGTCAAGGCCTTTAATTCAGATGGTTCTTACTATAAGCTTTCAGCCATGCTACAAATGACTTCAGACAGAACAAAGGTACTTTATTGTCATCTTAATTTTTTAATTTAAATTTTGCAATTGCTGATAAATTGATATTTTTTCACTAGTTATGTAACTACATTAACTTGATTGTATCATTTTAATTTTTCTCATCTAGTGTTGAGTTTTTTATTTTTTATTTTTATATCTTGGTTAATTAATTTTTTCCTTATGTGTTATAATAGTCTGCTTGCACAACATGATTTGCACGAGAAACATCATCCATCTACATGTGGTTTTATCTTTGTCATCTAACTCATTTTTCAACTTTTTCGGTTCCTTTTCATTATGGAGAAATTGTTAGATTAGTATATTATTAGTTGGGTTATTATTCAAGTGTAATTATCCTATGCGTTAGGGCTTTCTTGTAATTATTAATCTTCATTAATATAAAAAAGGGATGATATCACAATCATTTCCTTATCTTGGTATTCTCTAAAATCATCATGGTATTAGAGCCTAACCCTAAAACCTAAACCTATCTACCCATACAGTTCCTGTTACCCACTAGAGCTACCAGCTACCAGCTACCACCGGAGCCACCAGCCGCCAGCCGGAGACAGGTTCTCTCTGTCGGCTCAAGCCGACTCCAATCTGAGGGGCTTCGGCTCAAGCCAAGAAGGACCCAGGTGGTTTTGGGTGGGTTGATGTCTGTCTAGGGTTTTGGCTCACCCTTGTTGGTCGAAATTAGCAACTCAGATCACTATAGGGTTCAAAACGCACCTGGGTTGGTCGAAGTCCTTATCGAAGGCCCATCTTGGTCTCTCGTTGGTCTTTGCCGCTAGTGTAGGCTCGTCTTGCCTGGCCAACTGCCACTGACAGTCCCTTTGACCTAGTTGACTACCCTATGCCTTCTTAGCTTCATGCGATCGTCTCTCTGCTGTCTGCTTTTGTCTTCCTTTCTGTTTCTTTAGATTGTTGTTGACTTCGTTTCTCTTAAAACCCAAAAAAAAAAAAATCTACGAGTTCTTAATTCGTTATGCTTTTATAGTGGTCGTTGTGTCTTTCCTTTCACCACCACCTTTCGGGTTTGTGATTGGCACTAGTTTTGTTGAGGGTTCGGTAGTACAGTATCCATGGTAGATTCCACTAGTGTGTCCACGACTTCTCAGACACATAGGAGTGAGAGTTCCATGATACCTCCGACTATGACTGATAACCCTAACCCTAGTCTTAAAATTACCACCTCTCTATTTAATGGTCAGAACTATCTAGCGTGGTCGCAGAGTTTGACTATTTTTTTGAAGAGCAGAGGGAGGATGAAGTATGTTGATTGCAGGATGCAGGCACCCAGCACCACTGACCCGGTTATGACCAATGCGAGATTACCAACTCTTTGATTACGGGTTGGCTTATTCATTCGATGGTACCAGAAATTGGTGAGGGCCTAGGAAGCACGGATACAGATACGGGATACGGATACGATACAATACGGATACGGCGATACGACAAAATTTGAAAAACTAGGATACGGGTACGGCGGGAATACGTTCGTAAAAAGTATTATTTTAACAATTTTTAGTAATGCAGTATGCATAAAAATAAAACCTAAAGCAAAAGATAACTTGATAAAGAAGAAAGATTCCTATAAAACTAAAACTCTTCAAGGTCAATAGTTTCAACTTGTTCCCCTTCATCAGTGAATATCACAAGACCTTAGCTAAAGCCAAAAAATCATTTTTAAATAAAAATTTCAGCAAATATACTTTTTTAAGTCATTAATGATAGCCTAGGAAGCACGGATACGGATATGGTGATATGGGGATGTAGATATGGCGATATGTTAAAATTTGAAAAGTATGATATAGGTACAGCGGGGATACATTCGTAAAAAAAAAAAAAAAAATTATAATTTTAATAATGTAATATGCATGAAAATAAAACTTAAAGTAAATTAATGAATAAAGAGAGGGATTCCTATTAACCTAAAAGTACTCAAACATTCATAAAACATCCAAAACTAAAAGCAAAAGCAAAGGCAAATTAAACATCATCCTTACATGCCAACATCAAAAAAAGAATGAGAGCAACTAAAAGCAAATGCAAATGCAAATTAAACATCATCCTTACATGCCAACACCAAAAAAAGAATGAGAGCAGAGAGAAGAAACGTGAGAGAGTGAGAAAGTGAGAGAGAAGTGAGAGAGATAACAAGGATACATCAATTTGACAAATTCTATTACTTTAACTCTCACTATATTCCTCTTATCAAAGAACTAAACAAAATATTATAAGTAATATGTAACTTTGAGTATCCGATACTTCAAAATTAATAAAAAATTAATTAAGAAGTATCCGATACGTATCCGCGAGTATCCGAGGAGTATCGGTATCTGATAAGTATCCGATACGGATACGTCACCCTTTTTGAAGTATCCGTGCTTCATAGGTGAGGGCTACTTGTCTGTGGAGATTACTCGATATTTGGGATGCTGTGGCCGCCACCTATTCCCGCGAAGGGAATTTCTCACAAGCATTTGAGTTGCACCGCTCCGTTGAGAGCTCTATTCAGGGAAAGCAGACTGTTCTTCAGTACTTCACCTTCCTTACCAACGGCTGGAAACGCCTTGATCACCTGTAAGACTATAAGCCTATTTGCACTGCTGATTCAGTTGGGTACAGGAAGTTCATTGCATAGGAAAGGGTCTTTAAGTTTTTTGCAAGTCTCAATGTGGAGTATGGTCCGGTTCGGAGTCGGGTTCTGATTATGGATACTCTCTTCACTTTAAGAGGCATTCGCCTATGTACAGAATGAGGAGAGTCGCTAGTCTGCTATGATGTCACCTGTCTTTATTGACCGCTCAGCGTTACTTACTGTCTACTCCTAGAGATGGCCTCAGTCTGACTTCCATCCCTCCGTCTGTCGCCAAGGAGTCTGTCTTTTATGATTACTGTCGCAAGCCGCGGCATACTCGTGAGACGTGTTGAAAACTTCATGGGACTCCATCCAGGGGTTGAGGTGATTGGTCTGGTTCTAGAGGAGGTCTGTCAGGCCAGTCTAGAGGACGGGGCTCTCATCTGCGGGCTCATCAGTCTAGTGCCGTTGATACACTTGATTCTACTTTCGCTTCCGTTGGCCAGGCTTCTGATGGCCTCTTTGGCATGACTACTCATGAGCTTGAGGATGTTTTGTGTCACTTGCTGGACCGCCTGTTTTCTACTGCTCTTAGTACATCTTCCTCGTCGTTTGCCCGCTCAGGTAACTTAGCCTCTTCTCCTCGTGTTTTCATTTCTTATAAGTCTTTGCCCTGGATTGTTGATTCTGGTGCCTCCGATCATATGTCTGGATCCTCTGACATTTTCTCTACCTATAAACTCTTTTCTAGTTAAGACAAAGTTAGGATTGTAGATGGTACTATTTCTTCAATTTCTGGAAAAGGTTTAATCCATGTCACTCCTACCATACCTCTATCTTCTGTTCTCCATGTTCTGAATTTTTCTGTTAACCTGTTATCCTTGAGTCATGTTACACAGAATTTGAATTGTAGTGTGACGTTTTTTTCTTAATCATTGTCTTTTTTAGGACCTTGTCACGAGGAGGATGATTGGCAATGGTAGTGCAGAAAATGGTCTCTACTTCCTGGATCAACCGGACAAGCTTGCTCATTCTTCTACCACAAGTCTTACTACCCAAGATGATTTATTGTTGTGGCATCGACGTCTTGTGAATCTTTCTTTTTATTTACTTAAGCATTTATTTCCATCTGTTTTTGCAAACAATAATGTGTCTGAGTTTCTTTGTGAGTCTTGTCAACTTGGAAAATAACGCAGCGCTTCTTTTGCTCCCAGTTTTAATAAAAGTTTAGTTCTTTTTTCATTAGTACATTATGATGTTTGGGATCCATCTCGTGTTATGTTTGTGAAAGGTCATCGATGGTTTGTTATATTTATTGATGATTTTTCTCGTACTACTTGGGTGTATCTCATGAACGACAAGAGTGAGGTTTTCTCTGTGTTCCGCAATTTTCATAAGATGATTTGTACTCAGTTTGGGGCCACTGTCAAAATCTTCCGTTCTGATAATAGGGGGGAATACATAGATTCTGGGTTAGGGCAATATTTTTCTGCTCATGGCATTATCCATCAGACTTCTTGCACCAATACCCCTCAACAAAATGGGGTGGCAGAACGCAAGAATCGTCATCTTCTCGACATGGCTTGGTGGATGTGTTTTTCTATGAGTGTACCTCGGTCCTACTGGGGCGACGACATTTTCACCGCTGCCCATTTTATTAATCGTCTTCCTACCTAGGTCTTGCAAAAACAAGCTCCTCTTGAAGTCCTCCTAGGTTCTAAGTCTTTATTTTCTATTCCTCCAAAAATATTTGGTTGTGTGTGTTTTGTCCACAATCACTCTCCTACTCGTGGTAAGTTGGACCCTCGCTCCTTCAAATGTGTTTTCCTTGGGTACTCTCCTACTCAAAAGGGGTATAAGTACCCTTCTTCTCGTAAGTGGTTTGTGTCCATGGATGTCACATTTCTTGAGTCTCATTCCTATTTCTTGTTCTCTTTGGTGTCACAGTCCTCCCTTCAGGGGGAGTCTTGCTGTGAAGTGATTCATGTGATTCCTATGGTGGAACCAGTTGTTCCTGCACCATCACCTCTTACTGGGACCATAGAACCCAATGTCACCAAGGATAGGGAAGAGCAAGTTTATGTCAGGGACAAAGACAGACAAAAAGTTAACTGGATACAAGAGACCACTTTTGTTCACCCACTATCATCTCCTACTTCTGATGAGAGTCTAGATAACTTTGAATCTCAGTCCACTGATCTTGATACTCCTATTGATCTTGATGTTCCTATTGCTAAGAGAAAGGGTGTGAGATCTTGTACTTAGCATCCTATCTCCAATTTTGTGTTCTACTCTCATTTGTTGTCCTCATATAGAGCTTTTGTGTCAAATATTTCTTCTGTTAGCATTCCTAACCATTTTCAGGATGCTCTTGCTATCTCTGAGTGGGAACTTGCCATGATTGAGGAAATGAAAGCACTTAGGAAAATGGCACTTGGGAATTGACTGAGTTACCCAAGAGCGAACAACCTGTGGGATGCAAATGGGTGTATACGGTGAAACACAAAACGGATGGTTCTATTGAGCGTTACAAGGCTAGACTTGTGACAAAAGGGTTCACTCAGACATATGGCGTTGACTATTAGGAGATCTTTGCACCCGTGGTTAAGATAAATTTAGTCAGAGTACTTTTCTCTCTAACAGCTAATCTAGATTGGCCAATTCATCAATTTGTTGTAAAAAATGCCTTTTTTCATGATGACCTAGAAGATGAGGTATATATGGACATTTCTCCTGGTTTTAAGGATCATCAGATAGAGGGTAAAGTATGGGCTTCGGAAGTTATTCTATGGTCTCAAACAGTCTCCAAGGGCTTGGTTTGAAAGATTCAGGTCCCGTTTGGTGTAGCTATTAAAACAGATTATAGATTATGACTTTAATCAGAAGCTGTTAATCTGTTTGGTGTAACTATTGGATTATAGATTTAAGTTGCTGAGTAGTATTTGTAAATAAACTGTGAAGTAGCTTTTTCAATTAACTTTTATTTTTTGTTATTCACTACTTGTCTACATTTCTCATAAAAAAAATAAAAATAATAATAATCTATAGTTCATTTGGGTCTATTTCTATTTTTAAAAATAAAAATAAAAATGTAAGAGTATAACAGTAAATTAACGGCTCTGTTTAGAAGGATTTTCAAATCCTGATTCTACCCCCACATTGGAATATCATGTTTGGATAGAGTTTTGGAACTAGTTTTCCACAACAAACACAAAATTCTGCAGAAAACTCACTGTAAAGCGCGATTTTTGATTTTTTTTTTTTTTGAAATTTGGCCTAACCGGTCGTCCCACCGGATGTCCTACCGAACATCCCACCGGTCGTCCAGCCGGTTGACCAGAATAGTGCAATTTTTTTTTTTTTTTTTTTTTTTTTTTTTTGCAATTGATATGCTAATTTTTATATATTCAAAAAAAATATTTTTCGATTTTTTTTAAATTTTTTATGTGCTTAAATAGAATTTTGAGTTGTATGTTTGGTTATGAGCTGTAAGTTTTTGTATCAAATATTAAGTGTCACATCAAAAATTCCCCACTCAATTCAAAACACTTTTCAAAACTCTTTCACCAAACAAATTTTTCACTCTCAAATTATAATTCCAAAACTCACAAACTCAAAATACAACTCATACTCTTAAATCGTAGTTTAAAAGCTCTACCAAACGCAACCAACATGTCCACAGTAGAAGCTGATAACCAGAAACAAAGGGTGATCAGCTTCTCTGAATCAACTTTTTTAAGTTAAAATAAGTTGTTAGAATCAGAAGCTGTTTGAAATAAGTTTAACCAAACAGTCTAAAATAATTTTCCAAAGTTAAAAGTTATAAGTTGGCTCAAAAAAGCCCAAACAAACCCTCCCTCACTCAGGTTATGCTTAAATATGACTTCAAATAGAGTCAGGTAGATCACACCTTGTTTATGAAACGTTCCTCACGTGGTAAGATTATAGCGCTCATTGTTTATGTAGATGACATAGTTCTTACAGGCGATGATAGTGAGAAAATACCTCTGTTGAAGAAATATTTAGCAAGTGAGCTTGAAATCAAAGACTTGTGGAGCTTGAAGTATTTTCTGGGAATTAAAGTTGCTCGCTCCAAGGGTGAGATATTTATCTCACAAAGGAAGTATGTGCTTGACCTGTTGAAGGAAACTAGGATGTTTGGCTGGAAGAAGGCCTGTGACACTCCACTAGAACCCAATTAGAAACTGGGGGATGATGAAGGAGGAGCAGCGGTTGATAGGGGGAGCTATCAGCGATTAGTGGGTAAGCTCATGCACCTATCTCACTCCTGTCCCGATATTGCTGTTGCTGTCAGTGTGGTTAGTCAGTTTATACTAGGGCTGATCGCGGGTCGGTTTTGGCCGGGTGCGGGTCAAAACCGACCCGACCCGCACACATGCGGGTTGGAGAAAACAGACCCGCAACCGCCCGCAGTGCGGTTCGCGGGTTGTGCGGGTGGGTCAGTTGGTTGTGCGGGCGGGTGCGGTTCGGTTTGCGGTTTGGGCTTTTTTTAAATTGGACTTAATTATGATATTAATTTGAACAAATTTGACATTTTGGGCTACTTTTTAAGCATTTTTTTATTATTTATGGAAAAGTTATAAATTAAATTTCATGATAACATAAATGCCCATATAATGATAATAAATTTTACATTCTTCCAAAATACAAAAATAATTGATAAAACTAATTACAAACTAAAACATTAAAATTCACACTAAAATCAATCTCCATCCATCCATAATCCAAAGCTTACCTAAATTTTACATTCATCCAAAATACAAAAATAATAATAATTAGTCATCTCCATCCATCCATAATCTAAAGTTTACCTAAATTTTACATTCATCCAAAATACAAAAATAATAATAATCTAATCAAACTTCCAAACCAAACCAGATCCACATCTAAGTTTCAAAAATCTAATCAAACTTCCAAACCAAACCAGATCCACATCTAAGTTTCAAAAATCTAATCAAACTTCCAAACCAAACCAGATCCACATCTAAGTTTCAAAAATCTAATCAAACTTCCAAACCAAACCAGATCCACATCTAAGTTTCAAAAATCTAATCAAACTTCCAAACCAAACCAGATCCACATCTAAGTTTCAAAAATCTAATCAAACTTCCAAACCAAACCAGATCCACATCTAAGTTTCAAAAATCTAATCAAACTTCCAAACCAAACCAGATCCACATCTAAGTTTCAAAAATCTAATCAAACTTCCAAACCAAACCAGATCCACATCTAAGTTTCAAAAATCTAATCAAACTTCCAAACCAAACCAGATCCACATCTAAGTTTCAAAAATCTAATCAAACTTCCAAACCAAACCAGATCCACATCTAAGTTTCAAAAATCTAATCAAACTTCCAAACCAAACCAGATCCACATCTAAGTTTCAAAAATCTAATCAAACTTCCAAACCAAACCAGATCCACATCTAAGTTTCAAAAATCTAATCAAACTTCCAAACCAAACCAGATCCACATCTAAGTTTCAAAAATCTAATCAAACTTCCAAACCAAACCAGATCCACATCTAAGTTTCAAAAATCTAATCAAACTTCCAAACCAAACCAGATCCACATCTAAGTTTCAAAAATCTAATCAAACTTCCAAACCAAACCAGATCCACATCTAAGTTTCAAAAATCTAATCAAACTTCCAAACCAAACCAGATCCACATCTAAGTTTCAAAAATCTAATCAAACTTCCAAACCAAACCAGATCCACATCTAAGTTTCAAAAATCTAATCAAACTTCCAAACCAAACCAGATCCACATCTAAGTTTCAAAAATCTAATCAAACTTCCAAACCAAACCAGATCCACATCTAAGTTTCAAAAATCTAATCAAACTTCCAAACCAAACCAGATCCACATCTAAGTTTCAAAAATCTAATCAAACTTCCAAACCAAACCAGATCCACATCTAAGTTTCAAAAATCTAATCAAACTTCCAAACCAAACCAGATCCACATCTAAGTTTCAAAAATCTAATCAAACTTCCAAACCAAACCAGATCCACATCTAAGTTTCAAAAATCTAATCAAACTTCCAAACCAAACCAGATCCACATCTAAGTTTCAAAAATCTAATCAAACTTCCAAACCAAACCAGATCCACATCTAAGTTTCAAAAATCTAATCAAACTTCCAAACCAAACCAGATCCACATCTAAGTTTCAAAAATCTAATCAAACTTCCAAACCAAACCAGATCCACATCTAAGTTTCAAAAATCTAATCAAACTTCCAAACCAAACCAGATCCACATCTAAGTTTCAAAAATCTAATCAAACTTCCAAACCAAACCAGATCCACATCTAAGTTTCAAAAATCTAATCAAACTTCCAAACCAAACCAGATCCACATCTAAGTTTCAAAAATCTAATCAAACTTCCAAACCAAACCAGATCCACATCTAAGTTTCAAAAATCTAATCAAACTTCCAAACCAAACCAGATCCACATCTAAGTTTCAAAAATCTAATCAAACTTCCAAACCAAACCAGATCCACATCTAAGTTTCAAAAATCTAATCAAACTTCCAAACCAAACCAGATCCACATCTAAGTTTCAAAAATCTAATCAAACTTCCAAACCAAACCAGATCCACATCTAAGTTTCAAAAATCTAATCAAACTTCCAAACCAAACCAGATCCACATCTAAGTTTCAAAAATCTAATCAAACTTCCAAACCAAACCAGATCCACATCTAAGTTTCAAAAATCTAATCAAACTTCCAAACCAAACCAGATCCACATCTAAGTTTCAAAAATCTAATCAAACTTCCAAACCAAACCAGATCCACATCTAAGTTTCAAAAATCTAATCAAACTTCCAAACCAAACCAGATCCACATCTAAGTTTCAAAAATCTAATCAAACTTCCAAACCAAACCAGATCCACATCTAAGTTTCAAAAATCTAATCAAACTTCCAAACCAAACCAGATCCACATCTAAGTTTCAAAAATCTAATCAAACTTCCAAACCAAACCAGATCCACATCTAAGTTTCAAAAATCTAATCAAACTTCCAAACCAAACCAGATCCACATCTAAGTTTCAAAAATCTAATCAAACTTCCAAACCAAACCAGATCCACATCTAAGTTTCAAAAATCTAATCAAACTTCCAAACCAAACCAGATCCACATCTAAGTTTCAAAAATCTAATCAAACTTCCAAACCAAACCAGATCCACATCTAAGTTTCAAAAATCTAATCAAACTTCCAAACCAAACCAGATCCACATCTAAGTTTCAAAAATCTAATCAAACTTCCAAACCAAACCAGATCCACATCTAAGTTTCAAAAATCTAATCAAACTTCCAAACCAAACCAGATCCACATCTAAGTTTCAAAAATCTAATCAAACTTCCAAACCAAACCAGATCCACATCTAAGTTTCAAAAATCTAATCAAACTTCCAAACCAAACCAGATCCACATCTAAGTTTCAAAAATCTAATCAAACTTCCAAACCAAACCAGATCCACATCTAAGTTTCAAAAATCTAATCAAACTTCCAAACCAAACCAGATCCACATCTAAGTTTCAAAAATCTAATCAAACTTCCAAACCAAACCAGATCCACATCTAAGTTTCAAAAATCTAATCAAACTTCCAAACCAAACCAGATCCACATCTAAGTTTCAAAAATCTAATCAAACTTCCAAACCAAACCAGATCCACATCTAAGTTTCAAAAATCTAATCAAACTTCCAAACCAAACCAGATCCACATCTAAGTTTCAAAAATCTAATCAAACTTCCAAACCAAACCAGATCCACATCTAAGTTTCAAAAATCTAATCAAACTTCCAAACCAAACCAGATCCACATCTAAGTTTCAAAAATCTAATCAAACTTCCAAACCAAACCAGATCCACATCTAAGTTTCAAAAATCTAATCAAACTTCCAAACCAAACCAGATCCACATCTAAGTTTCAAAAATCTAATCAAACTTCCAAACCAAACCAGATCCACATCTAAGTTTCAAAAATCTAATCAAACTTCCAAACCAAACCAGATCCACATCTAAGTTTCAAAAATCTAATCAAACTTCCAAACCAAACCAGATCCACATCTAAGTTTCAAAAATCTAATCAAACTTCCAAACCAAACCAGATCCACAATAAATTATTAAAAAATCAAACTTCCAAACCAAACCAAATCCACATCTAAGTTTCAAAAATCTAATCAAACTTCCAAACCAAAGCAGATCCACAATAAATTATTAAAAAATCAAACTTCCAAACCAAACCAAATCCACATCTAAGTTTCAAAAATCTAATCAAACTTCCAAACCAAACCAGATCCACACCCAAGTTTTTGCAGATCCACATCTAATTTCAAAAATCAAATGAAAAAGAGAGAGAGAGAGAGAGAGAGAGAGCGAACCGGGCTGTGTTGCTTGCTGCCGATCGCCGGTTGCTGTGCGCCTGCCGATCGCCGGCGTCTCACCTCGCCGCCGCTGCTGCTGCTGTGCTGCAGATCGCCGGCTGCTGCTGTGCTGCAGATCGCCGGCTGCTGCTAAGGGAAGGGAAAATACGAACGAAAGGGGTAGAGAGGAGAGAAATAGGCTGCTCAGTGCTCTCTGCTTTTCACGGGTGGGTACTGGGTAGGGTAACAAAAGTTTATTTTCTAATATATTATATATATATATAATATTATTATATTAATATATAAATATAAAAAAAAAAATTATAATAATACGCGGGTCGCGGTTTGCGGTTCGGGTAGGGTCAGAACCGCAACCCGACCCGAACCCGATTTTTGGCAGAGTTCTTGACCCGCACCCGCCCACCTACCTATATCGAAACCTCCCAAAAGGTTGCGGGTAGGGTAGGGTCGGGCGGTTTGTGCGGGTGGGTGGGTTCTGTGCCTAGCCCTAGTTTATACATGCTCCTCATCAGATTCACTTCGAGACTGTTATGAGAATTTTGAGGTACTTGAAGTCTGCTCTTGGTAAGTGTCTTTATTTTTCAAAGCATGATCATCTTCATGTGGAAGCTTATACAGATGTTGACTGTGCTGGATCCGTAACTGATAGGAGATCGACTTTAGGGTATTGCACTTTTGTTGGAGGCAACCTAGTTACTTGAAGGAGTAAGAAACAGAATGTGGTTGCTAGGTCAAATGCAGAAACTGAGTTTAGAGTTATGGCACAAGGAGTGTGTGAGCTCTTATGGATCAAGCTATTGTTGAGTGATCTAGGTATTGATCAGATGGACTCCATGCGGTTATACTGTGATAATAAGGCTGCCATCAATATCGCTCACAATCCAGTTCAACATGACAGGACAAAGCATGTTGAGATTGATCGTCACTTCATTAAGGAGAAACTCACTAGTGGCACAATATGTACTCCATTTGTGCAGATTGTTGAACAACTTGCTGACATCTTCACAAAGGGCGTTGGGAGTAAGGCATTGTATGACATCCTAGGCAAGCTGGGCATGAGAGATATTTTCACACCAGCTTAAGGGGGAGTGTTATATTAATATATTATTAGTTGGGTTATTATTCAAGTGTAATTATTCTATGTCTTAGGGCTCCCTTGTAATTATTAATCTTCATTAATATAAAAAGCGGATGATATCACAATCATTCCCTTATCTTTGTATTCTCTAAAATCATCAGAAATATCGATTATAATCAGAGCATGAGGACAGTGTTTCCAAGAACTTCTCCTACGTCTTTGTGTGTGTGTGTGTGAGTGTGTGTCCTCTTGCTATAATAGTTTGCTTGCATAACACCTAGGTTTTAAAGTATGGTACTGTAACAAGATAAATTTTAAGGTGCGGGGTTTACATCAGATAATCTATATTTCTTTCACAGGATGACAATTTATGAAATTAAGAACCTATTGAATGATGCTAGTGGCTTCTGAATAATTGTTTTTTTCAATAAATAACAATTGACAAATGCATTTTTTTGCAGGTTGTTCATTTTCAGCCACACACTTTGTTTCTTAATAGGGTAGGCCGCCGTCTATCTCTGCAGCAGTGTGATACTCAGATGCTGGAATGGATTCATCCCACTGATCCTCCAAGACATTTTGGATGGCAGCCTTCCACAAAACTTGAGTTGTTGAAGGTCAGTGCAAATTGATTGTTTCTTATGGACTATACACAGTTTCACTTAAAACAGGACTTTGTGTGTTCTTCCAGTGTATGATTTGGTTTTACTGTCATTTGTAGGTGCGGTTGGATGGTTACGAATGGAGTACACCTTTTAGTGTTGAGACAGAAGGTCTGATGTGTGTCTCCTTGAAGAATGAAACCAAAAGTGAACAAATACATTTGAGGGTGGAAGTAAGAAGTGGAACAAAGTGCTCACACTACGAAGTTATTTTCCGTCCTAACTCATTGTCAAGTCCTTACAGGTTTGATTCTTGTCCCTTAATTTTCTCTTTTAGAATTTTTTATTTGTGTGTCTTTGTTTAAATTATGGAATCCTTTAAACTTGGAAGGAGATAAGAATATGTGCTAAAACCTTATTTTCTTTAATCATAGCTAAATAATTTTTTCCCTTGAAGTGCTGGAAAACTATGAAACTTATCTCAAATTGTTATGCAGTAGCTGATTTTAAAAATCAATGCAGAATTGAGTTTATGATTGAATAATGAACTTCTTGTCAGAATTAAACTTGTCATTTACCTTTTTTTCCCTTCCCTTCTCCAGACAGCACTAAGAAATTTTTTTGTAGAATGGAATGGAAGATACAGTATTTATAATATGGTGCATAAACATTGTCTTACTGCATTCTTTTTCTTTGTCATGTGTATCTATCTTTTCCTGCAATTTCTACCGAAAAAAAATGATTAATTAATTATGTTTTGACAGGATTGAAAATCGTTCATTGTTTTTGCCCGTAAGTTTTCGGCAAGTGGATGGCACCAGTGATTCATGGCGATCTCTTCTACCTAATTCAGCTGCTTCATTTTTATGGGAAGATCTTGGTAGACGAAGGTTGCTGGAACTATTGGTGGATGGGACTGACCCATTGAAATCACAGACGTACAACATTGATGAGATATCCGATCATCAGCCTATCCATGTGGCAGGAGGACCTTCTACAGCTTTACGTGTTTCCATTCTCAAAGAAGAGAAAACTAATGTCGTTAAGCTCAGTGATTGGATGCCAGAAAATGACGCAATTGTCAATCAAAATGTTCCATCATCTTTATCTCAACTTTCTGGGAATGATTTTCAACATCGACAGTCAAACACCTCAAATTTTGAATTTCATGTTATTATTGAGCTTGCTGAGCTTGGATTGTCTATCATCGATCATACACCCGAAGAGATCTTATATATGTCAGTGCAGAATCTACTTTTATCATATTCCACAGGATTGGACTCTGGAATCAGTAGGTAATTTTCTTTATCAATGGACACTAGCATGTTTGATGAAATTTATCGTATGAATTAGTCAATATGGATACGTGCACATCATTCAGGGAAGTTGTTGGATCATGTGCTTGTTTATCATATTTGTTTGTCTGATAATGGTAGTGGTGATGATCATGATGATGACAATACATGGTTAGTGATTAAACAAACTTAGTTTGTGTTGCAGGTTAAAAGTAAGAATGCGTGGGATTCAAGTAGATAATCAGTTGCCTTTAACCCCAATGCCAGTTCTTTTTAGGCCACAAAGAGTTGTAGAGGAGACTGATTATATCTTGAAATTTTCCATGACACAGCAATCAAATGGATCACTGGATTTATGTGTCTATCCATATATTGGATTCCAAGTGAGTATATTAAAATTTCAAACTTAAACCAGAAACTTGATGGCTTATGCTATGCTTAATAACATTTGTTTTGATTGCTTCCTACTCACAGGGACCAGAAAATTCTGCCTTTTTGATAAACATTCATGAACCAATCATTTGGCGCCTTCATGGGATGGTCCAGCATGTAAATCTTAATAGGTTATATGATTCTCAATCTAATGCTGTTTCATTCGATCCGATCATACAAATTTGGTAATGACTCAAAGCATAACTTTGCTTTTTTTATTGTGGCCTGTTTCTGCACTTGCTCTTTTTAACTTATATTTGAATAATATGTCCTTCACTGGCAGTGTCCTTAACATCTCTGAAGTTCGTTTCAAAGTGTCAATGACTATGTCGCCAACTCAACGGCCTGTGGGTGTACTTGGGTTTTGGTCATCCTTAATGACTGCATTGGGTAACACTGAAAATATGCCAGTAAGCCTTTGTTCTATCTTCTTATTATACCGTAATTTTGATATCTAATTCTTTGCAAAGAACTTCAATATTTTCTGGCTAGACAGAAAGTAACACCAGCTTGTGTATTGGAATCAGAGTTGGGGCATTGATTCTACCATTTGATAATATTTGCTAAGAGATCACCGTCCCCAAAAGATTATTTTGTCTTGATTTGTTTCACTCCATTTCTTTGACGTGTGTTCAGGGTATTACCGTACAAGAAAAATATTCAATTTATGTGGTGGTTGCATTTTGCTGACATGACCCTTTTTCAGTGTGGTATTGCATGGCAGCATCATACTATGGGTTCATGACCCTGCATAGGAACACATCCAACTATTATTCCCTTCCATTTAGCCGACTGTTTGAGTGGTTGGTCAGTGGGTTTGCTCCCCATATGACCAACTAGGATTTGACTCTTGTCAGTCCCTCCCGTTTGCCCGGATCATGCAATTAGGGGGTTGTTGCTTGATCCTCAGGTTTATGCTCATGGGGTTGGCCAAAAGGACCCTGCCTGGGATACAGTTGACTGTAGTGCTCAATTTGGGACACAACTGAATTGCCATAGGCTCACTAGTTCTTAGTGTTAGGTGGTGCATGAAACATTGGTTGTGGCTTATGATGCATCAGAACCACAGGTCAAGGATCAAATAACTCTGCTGATTTAACTCATATTTTTGCAGTACCTTGTTTTGGGAGAATATAGTAGAAATGTCAGAATGAGTAATCATTTCATTGTGCTATTCAGGTACGGATAAATCAAAGATTTCAGGAGAATGTGTGCATGAGGCAAACTGTTCTTATTAGCAATGCTATCTTGAACATTAAGAAGGATCTTCTCAGTCAGCCTCTTCAATTGCTTTCGGGTGTTGATATATTGGGCAATGCAAGCAGTGCACTTGGACATATGAGTAAAGGTGTTGCTGCCTTATCAATGGACAAGAAATTCATTCAAAGCCGACAGAGACAGGTTTCTTTAAAACTAATATATGCTCTTAGTTTTTGCATTAATGTTGTGAATTCGCTACTTTTTGCATTGCAAGAGATCTCCAACCTTGTAGTGCAGACCTATGTTACATGTATGGGTTAGACACCCAACACCCGGATAAAGGCGTGGTATATGTGTCTGATAATGTTTATCGGACACATATTTCGTCAGACACCTTATATGTTTATATTTAATACTATTATTATATGTATATATTGATGTATAATTGCTATATAATGAGTAAAATGCTTTTATGACATTGTATGTTACATATAACACCATTTTATCTTATATGATAGATTGGATCATGAAATAGACACTGCAGGTTTTGCCTAAAGAAACCATTAACCATTAATTTGATTAGTACTGCAGAAAGTTTACTTGAAAGGTTCAGCCCATTTTTTAACCAAGAATATAGGAAGTTTATTTCCAGAAAATGGCTAACAAAAAACCCTTCATGCATCAGCTTGGCCTCATTTTTCGACATCAATGCTGGTGGTCACTGTGACCCACCCTTTAGTTGAAGGTGGTGTAAAGAATTGCTTGTTAAATAATTCAGCTTCTTTTACTTTGAAAGATTAGCCTAATAGCCTATAGGTTGGTTAACTTCTGATTCATTATAGGGGGGAAGAGTGAAGAGATGGGATTTGCGCTTTATTATGACTTTGATTATCTCTGCTACGTGAGTTATTCATTGATAAGCCATCTTATAGCCTTTTATATAGTATTCAAGTGTAATCTATATATTTGTATGTATGCAAAGATATTTGTTTTGTTTTATTTATATACATGCACAGATATATATATATATATATATATATGTTTTGGGATATATTTATTTTCTTTTACATATCCTTTCTCATGCAGGAAAATAAAGGTGTAGAGGACTTTGGTGATGTTATCAGAGAGGGAGGAGGAGCATTAGCAAAAGGCCTATTCAGAGGAGTTACTGGAATTTTGACAAAGCCTCTTGAAGGTGCAAAAGCTTCTGGTGTTGAGGGTTTTGTTCAGGGTGTTGGAAAAGGAATAATAGGTGCAGCTGCACAACCTGTGAGTGGGGTTCTGGATCTTTTGTCAAAAACAACTGAAGGTGCCAATGCTATGAGAATGAAGATAGCATCTGCTATTACTTCAGAAGATCAACTGCTCCGCAGGAGGCTGCCACGTGTAATTAGTGGTGATAGTTTGCTTCGACCATATGATGAGTACAAAGCAGAAGGACAGGTACTTGTTGCACTTGCTACTATTTGTTACCTATGGACCTATGGTACAGTTCTTATGGGACTCCCTAGTACATGACTTCTGACAAGGGGGAATGTAATAATTTCAGGCATCATAATTATGTTGCTCAGTGGTCTGATTATTTTTTCGCTTAGTTATCTATACTTCCAAGCCCTTGGACCAGATGGTCCTCTTACACACATCATGTGTGCGAATACCATATTGATTGAAACTTCGAAGCTAAATACCCATCCAACCTATGGACTGGACCATATTTTTTTTCTTAGAAAATTGAAATGAAATTCTATTTGCAAGTTCCACATGGATGAGAAAGCTGTCAGTGCTCTTTAAAGTAGGATTTGGCATGCATGATATGGATGGATGGGAAGTAAATTAAGTAATTTATTGAACATGAGCAGGATAAAACATTGGAAGTGACATATGTAGAAGCATAATGAATCTATTATTTGAATTGATAACCATTTCTAGTGAAGTTTTTTTTTCCCCCTCTACACTTGCAATTATGTCCTCTCTCTATATATATCTATACATACATACATACATACATACATATATGTCCATGAACATGGAAAATGCAACTCTAATGGTAACCTACTGACTGTATTGTTATCTTGAAGGTAATACTGCAACTAGCAGAATCAGGATCGTTTTTTGGCCAGGTTGATCTATTCAAAGTACGTGCAAAGTTCGCCTTATCAGATGCATATGAAGACCATTTTTCACTCCCTAAAAGCAAAATCCTTGTTGTCACTCATCGAAGAATCATACTGTTGCAAGTGAGTCAATTCGGTTCGACCTGAGAGACTGGTGCTAACCATTTTCCAATTATGTTTGCCCTCAACTGCATCCAAACTGAAGTGGTTTTGTGTTTTTGTCATTTCAGCAAACTTCCAACATTATTGCTCAGAAGAAGTTCAACCCAGCAAGAGATCCCTGTTCAGTATTGTGGGATGTGCTGTTGGATGACTTGGTGACAATGGAATTGACTCATGGAAAGAAAGACCAACAGAATGCACCACCTTCACGGCTTATTATTTATTTACAAACTAGATCAGCAGAGTCAAAGGAATCAGTTCGTGTCATAAAATGTTACCCTGAATCCAATCAGGCTTTTGAGGTTTATTCTTCAATTGATCAAGCAATGAACACTTACGGGCCAAGCCAATCAAAGGTTGGAGTGTCTAATGCTCTTAATTGTTTCAATCTTGCATAGTTCTTGTTTATTGTGGCCTCTATGAATGCTGTAATGCATCATGCTTGACACCAAACACTGCTTTCTAAAACCCTTATGATGCATGGTTGAGAACCAGTTAAAAGGTTAGGTCTTGAAATTTACGATTTTGTTTTATTTTGTGCTGGTCATTCAGGCAACACTGAAAAGAAAAGTGACAAAACCATATTCACCAATTGCTGATATCAGCAGTGCTGAAGGAATTCCAAAAGAAGTGGCTTTTATGTGGCCACCCCAGCAGGTGCCTGCATCGGTTCCACTAAGTTCAACTTTTGGCAGCAGCGTAAATTTGATATGACGATGACATTAGAGTCTGATGAAATTTGGTTAGTGACTTTGTGCTAAGCAGGAATCGTTTTATGTCAAAAGCTTGTTCAGTTTGCAATTGTCAGGGTTTTTCCTACGTACTCATGCTAGTAAAAAGGTATGGCAAATGTATCTTTGGTTTATGAGCATTTCATAAGTACTAGTTTAAATGGACCTTCATGCCACAAAATCATGTTTGCAATTTCTCAGGTTCTGTTTGGATGAAATTTCTTGCTTCTTAAATTGTTTGAATATGACAAATTAAAATATATTGCAGGTGTACCAAAGAAGCATCAAACAGTACCTTGAAGGGGGTTCTATAGAGCCATTCAACCAACTTTAATATAAGTAGGATTTGTCGTCATATTTCTTCTTCAAGAAAAGGAAATGAAGGTCGTAAATGTGTGCATATATATGATATTTTAGCAGTTGTGCTCACATCCATCGCATGTGCAAAAATTGATGACGGTTATAACCATCTTGAATGTTGGCTTTGTTTGGAAGCAATTTTGGAAAATCAAAGAAGTGTGACAGAATTTGTTTTCACACCAAACTGGATGTGTCGCATTATATAGTAGTACAGATATTTGTAGATCTAGAGCTCTAGAGAGTCTGTTTTTGCTCAATCGGTAATTCTTGGGAACTGTACTTTTGCCCAATCTGTATACATTGTATATGTATGATTTACAGACAGCAGCCCATTTTTGGGTGTAACTTTTTTGATCCAGGTAGATTTAAATCCATATTTGCTTGATGGAGCTAAAAAGTGATTACTGATCTTCCCTCTGGCATATCAACTAATTTGTGCAGATGACACAGTTTGGGTGCTGTTTGGAACCTCAATAAGTGGTTCCTGGCCTACTCTCATTTTATTTATTTATTTAACTTGCAATTACTGTTCCCCTTTTCTATTTATTGAAATTCCCCTATTATATCCTATGCTGTGTTCAACCTATTACAAAACGAACAACCCGTACCAAACATAGACCAAGATGAACCCAGTTGTGACATGGATCGGGTCTTTTTTTTTTTTTTTTTTGGGGTAAAAAAAACGGAAAATAAAAAATCAACTTCCTTGATCTTTTTATAACATACTAGACATTTTCAATTGCACATATTAATGTGCTTATCTTTCTAATTATAATTTAAAATTACAACTAAACACTAAATAAATTAACTTGTAAATGCTAACAAGAGCTCACTGAAATCACAAACATTTTATTTAGTGTAACTTTTTGCAATTCGTAAGCTCATAATTACAAAATAGAAGTTAAATGTATCACCTCTTTAATTATACAATAGGAAATATCAAAAAGTGAAAATAAAGAAAAATAATTTCAAATTCATGAAAGTACAATATTCATTTGCACAAATCTAGTGCATAAATTACTTGTGCTTTCTCTGAGAGTGAAATTTTCATTCTAGTTCTCACGTTTCTGATATTCTCCCATTTTATAACACAATTAATTTGTTTACATTATGTTTACTTCATAAATTATAATAAAAAATTGCACAAAAATCTCAATAATCGACTAAAAAAAAGTCATAAGGAGCTTTATAAATTACTCGAAACATATGTTTGGTACAATTTATTATAAAATTTATTTTTTAAATAAATAATTATTTATTTATTTAATCTATTTCAACTTTAATAAGTTGTAGATAAAAATGCACCAAATAATTTTACATAAATTCACAAAATTATAAAAAATAAAAAATAAAATACAAGCAACTCTAAAAAATACATCAAAAAGTCACTCCATAAGTAAATAATTAATGTAATGAGAATAATAATTAATGTTATGTCACATCATCTGTTGGTACAATAATTGATATATCAATTGGTGCATATAGTATTATTCATAATAATATGACATCAATAATCAATATTAAATTTATAAAATTTAATGTATAAGTGGATGGTGAACTCCACTTTATAGATATAATTACTTTGTTGTCACCTTGTAAAATGTAATTCGGTGGTGTTACGTGCATTAATTAGTATATCAATACATGTTATGATATTATTACTGATTTCACCCATTGTTCATCCATCATCGCCCCAAAATTTTATTGATGATTAATTATTGTATACATCTCAAAAGTTACTGTGACTACTTTTTAACTAGTTACCCATGTCATTTTGGGGAGCACCTCACTTTTGCTTAATTGCTAATCCAAATTGAAGTTACCTGATTTAGCTTTTCTATGTTGTTAAGAACATGTTCTTGACCCTTTTTCTAAATGTTGATTTTCTGGTAGTGTGTTTCTATAATAATTATGTTTGGTCAGGGGCTTGATTCCGAGATTGGTTATGTATATTTCTCTAGGAGCAATCTTCTTTGCATCATATTTCAAGAGGTTATTTTCTTTGGAGGTCCCGCAACTTTATGCTCAAACAGTCAAGTCTATACAAAACATGGAAGATGAGGCTCCATAGTTCCATCTGTAGTTTAGCCGAGAGCAATTACTGAAAAGAGTTTTGTGTTGACGACCTGGGTTTAAAGGATTCGGCCTAATTGTTCAACTTCTTTGAGAGAGCTTCTCTGGATACTGTTGATTAGCTATATAAATGCAGATTACCTGATTTAGACAAGTTTGAAACTCTGAACTCCAGACCAGTTTATCGTTAATTTGGCTTCATTTTCTACCGAAAATGTGAATTACACTAAGGATTGCATCAGTGGCAGCTTGTATGCACTTGAGAACTTGGGGATGTATAAAAGAAAACCAGTAACAAGGAAGCTGTATTCAAAGAGATATGTGATCCAAGGTAAAGCAACTAAGGTGGAAGAATGTTATAAACTGATCATATTACCGTGCTCTCCTGTGACAGTTTGACCCATGATAGATCGTTTGAAGTTGGAATAGTTGACTGTATGAGCTTTTCACTTCACAATGTTGTATGAGTTCTATTTTTCTGTTCTGTTGATTCAAGTAGGTTGTCTTTTAAAGCTAGGTTGGCTTGGAAGAGTCTTGTGGCGTGTGAAGGGTGGCCATGTCGCTTCCTTTGGCTATATGTACTACATTTGTTTTACATAATTCAACCACCATTTGTTCAATATGCATTGATCTTTAGCAAAATTTGATACTCTTTTGTACACAGAAAGGTGGTTTGTGAAGCTATTTTCGCTGGATTTCTTTAAGCTATTGAAGTGAGACCTAGATCCAGATGGCGTGTACTTACTATGTGTTCTCTTCTTGCAGCCACATTTGAATGGCAGGAGACGCTCTGCTCTGCTCTAAAGTATTGATTTTTGGAATACCTGTCATTGATTTTCTCCTCCCTGGTTCTTGGTTACAAATTATGAAAAAAACAGGAATTATCACATTTCTTGTCCGATCCAGTCCACTGATCCCACATTTATTCATAAACGAGATGGCTCTGTGGAGATTTCTTTCAAGAAAGAAGATGCAACTGCTTTGGTTTTTACTGGCCAACATTTGATATCTTGTGTAACCAAGAATCTCTTGCAAAATGCACCCATTTAGGCTGTCACAAAAGAGTTAATACTATGATTGCAACAACTCACATTATGAGATGAACAAACATATTTCTGTCTCTGATACTGTTAAATTTCACAGAACAAGAAGAAGATTAAACCATTTCCATTATAAAGGAAAATGTTGAATCTCAGCAAATCATACACACTTTTAATCTGAGAGTTAACATAACAGAAAAACTATTCATAGAAATCCTTTTTGGCAAAGAAACTAGAAATCAAAAGAACATAGATGGTTAGATTAGAAAACAATCTAATTCCAAAATTTTAACCCCCCCAAAAAGAAAAAAAAACATGAAAACTGATACGAAAGAGATTGATCAAACAAAAAACAAAGATAGAACTTTTGCAGTGAACTCTAACATTTTCTTCCCTAAAAGATTTCAGTGGAGTATTAAAAGAATGAAAAATGTTATAAAGCAATGCTTCTATTATAATGCAGAGACTTCCATACCTCAATATCAGAATTCTCTTTCAACATTCTATAAATTACAAAATGGAAAATGCCCAAAGGTACCAACTTTTGCAGTTTCTTCAAAATCGTAGTAAACTAATAGCAATCCACATAATAAAATGATTAACCCTCTTTATATGAAAAATGGGATTGTCAAGTTTGAGAGGTTTTGGCTATTACCAAGCTCACTGCTCTCAGCAATTTCCTTCAGACTGGTCCAAGATTTTCTCTTCCGCTTGTTTGCCGCACTGACAGAATTTTCTGCAACAGTCGTAGCGGAATTGCTTTCAGATTCAGCTGCTTTCTTAGCCCCTGACCTATTCCTCTTTCTTCTCTTGGCCTCCAACAAAGTTGGCCCAGTTCTGACATATGGCGTTGCTGGAGCTGGGCTGTCTATGACAGGATCATCGGTGGTTATTGCTGGAGAAGCAATCTCGTCCACCTTTTTCACCTCTTTATTGCCCGTTGCACCTTCCTCTAATTTGATAGACTTGATAACCATGGAGTGTGAAGGTTCCAATTTGAAGGAAGGTTTGGCCTTAGAAGGACATATCTCTTTCGTATGACCTCGAGGAGTCCCTCTCTTCAGGTTTCTATGTGAGCAGAAGAGGCATTTGTAAACAACACTGTTCTGAGTGGAAACATTTGAACTTTTATGCCTACACCTTGCCTTTGCTGTATTCTTCTCAATTCTAACAGTGCAGTTGTAACCAGGCTGAAGAATAGATTCACATCTGTAAACAGTAAAATTGTAACCAAGATTCGAGGACGCTACATATTTCCTATGGTCTTAAAATGCAGAACAAGTTATTCTTAGTGATATTACTATGGTTAGGCAAGAAAATGTACAGCTGGTGAGAAACAAACTATATATCCAACAAGTAATCGGAACTAGAATTGATGCCCTTTCACGTTTGTGCTTTCATGTCACATGTTCAACTCAGGATCGTGGCATGTATGGGTACTCTATCCTCACCAACTTTGACATCAGTCCATGTTATAGTCTAGCCATTAAGATGCCATTACTGCCCATGCATTCAACTTACCAAAGATCCTAATATTTGCGCCAGAAAGCCCTTCTAAAGGTGTGAAAAGGTGCATAGAGATGTAGAAACATAAAATGCTTGACATTTACAAGGTACATAATTTTTTTTTTTTATCAACAACAAAATTAGTTACTAATCAAAAGGAAGAAATGAGGATAAGGCATCCTCTACAAGGTACATACATTTGTGCAAAACTAACATACTTAGCTTCTCTAATGCACCATTCTTCATATATCTGTTTGTTGTTGCAGCTTACAAAGTTGCAAACATTATTTGATATGCAAAAAAGTCCAAAAGAAGAATGACACCATCTTGAGAAAGGTTGAGCAAACCAATCACTCCAAAACATAACGAACATGTTTCATATCAATTTGAAGGTCCATCATTAGTCAATATACTAATACCACAAATACATAGTCAATCTATACAAATACATACAACTACGAAAACACAATCAAATATAAATGGATTTAACTAGTGTCTCTACTACGGTTCCTCTAGTTGATCAAATCCCATGTTCCAAATTGTTTCAAATAGCATAAAACACTCAACATGCAATCACAAACACATCAGACGCATGCATGGGGCACATAGACACACGCATATATATAGAGAGAGAGAGATTAGTTGCACCTCTGACAAGGAAACAGTGATGGATTAGATGATGACCCCAGGGACTCGCCAAGAGCAGCCAATTGGTGCCCGAAAAAGGCACCTAGAGAAGGTATAGAGGCTTCACCATTGGCCCACACCGCGAGGTTCTGTAGATGCTTTAACTTCAACATGGACTTCCCATTGATGTTGGGTTGTTTCTTCCCGCTAGATTCTTCTCTAAGTGTGATTGAAGCCTGAGATCCAGAAGTAAGATTGGGTGCTTTCTTGTTTGCTCCCTTCTTGCCCATGTTCTTGCTCTTTGTTTTTGGGGTGCTTCTCTTGGAATTTTTGTCGAACACCTAGAAGGCATGAACTTACATGAACTACGATAAGTGAACCACTTTGGTTGACGTTTGCTCTGCACTGATAAAGTAATAATACCACTTGTAAAATAGAATGATCAATGCCAGGCCAGTCTGTGTTTGAATCCAAATGCATCAAATCGGATAATGTCAATCTGAATCTGAATCTGCTTTACACAGAAATCCAATCTGTGTTTTTTATTTTAGCAAAATACTATTCATACAGTCATTCTTTCATGCCAAACACAACTAACAAAAACAGTAAGGTTCCATTTGAATTTAGGGATTTAAAATGCATTTAAGTTTTGACAATTCATCTATGAACGTCAAAGTTGAATTAGATAGTTTTATCATGATGGATTTAAAGTAATTATTTTAAATCATGCTAAGAATTCTCCTTCTAGCTACAATGATACTGCGAAAGTACATTTTTTAATCTCAATTTATCTTCTTCCATAGTTCTTCTATCCACCTATAATAACTTTAAGTCTCCAATATTTTTATAAAATCCAACCTCAAATCCCTTGATTTTAAATCCACAACCACCCAAACAAACCCTAATATCAAAATTTGCATACTTTTATCCGACTCATTCAATGTATAAACCATGGCAATTCATAAACAAAAAACAGAGTTTATTCTCAAGATGTAATCTACAGAGAATTAACTAGCAATAAGGCTTTCAATTGCTTATGATGAACCATAATCAAAATTGGGAAAACAAAAATAATAATTGAAAACCTAACCTTGAGACTGAAAATACGAACGTTAAGTCTGAAATCAAAAGTTTACAGAAAATTAGTCTTGTGTCGTCGCCGGAGCCGGAGAAGAAGTCCGTCGCCGCCGCGAGAAAGAGAACAAGCTGCGAAATCAGAATTTGGTGATGTGAGAGAGAGAGAGAGAGAGAGAGAGAGCCCGATTCATATTCGGATCCAATTAGGTGGATTCGAATATATTCGATCTTTCCGGGTCGGGTTTGGGTACTACCCCGTTTGCATAACTGACTCCGGTGCTTACAGTTAGGGGTGTTCGCGGATCGGTTTTGTGCGGTTTGCGGTTCGGTTTTGACCCGCCCGCATCTATGCGGTTTGGGAAAAAGTCAAACCGCAACCGCCCGCAGTGCGGTTTGCAGTTTGTGCGGATAGGGTTTGCAAATGTGCCAGCGGTTTGCGGTTTGCGGTTTACACTTTTTTTTAAAAAATTAATTTTCGAGTTTTTTTTTTTTCCAACGAATTTAGGCATCAGATTCATTTTATATATTTGTGATAACAATTTTTTGATGAGTTTACAAATAAAAATTGAATATCAATGCATTAAATGAAAGTACCCAAAACAAAAAGACCCTACACTAGCATTTTTGCCATGAAAAAAATGTATATCAATGCATTAAAGGTTGTACTCAATTAGAATTGCCAGTTCAGTAATCAATAATCAAACTATAAGTTCTATCGACCATTAGAAGAAAAATTTTATTAGGAAAAAGTGGATGAATCACCAATGAAAATCATATAAGAAACCAAGTTTAGGACTTGATAATTCTATGACATTAAGAAAGTTGAGAAATACTTAAAAATAAGGATCCTAGTGTCATAGAGAATATAATGGTGCTCCTGTTAAAGTTACAAAGTTGGTATATAAAAAATAATATTAATAATACTAATTAAAGTGCGGGCGGTTTTTGCGGGTTGCGGTTTTAACCCGCGACCCGCCCGCAACCCGCAAATTTGTCATATTTCAAACCGCATCCGCCCGCATTTTGTTTGCGAAACCGCCCATTTATATGCGGGTTGGGCGGATTGAGCGGTTTGAACGGTTCGGATAAACCGTTGCCCACCCCTACTTACAGTTAAAAATTAGTAAGAAAAATAATAAAAAAACTCTAAAGTTTGATTATTATAACAAAATAAAATTTTAATTTAAATTATTTGTTTATTTCTGTCAAATAAAATCTAGAAAAAAATATTTGAGTTCCGGAATGTTGTCCTCGAATCCCATAAAGGCTTTCATATAACATCTTTTGTAGTATTATAGAGTAAATATAAGACACCTCATAATAATATTGTTGCCCCGATCGATTGGTTGGACCTGACATTTGTGTATTTTAAATCTCTATGGTGTTTTAAGAAGTTGGTAAAAAATTAAATTTTTGACTTTTTATGACTTTTTAGCTTTTTTTTATAAAAAAAATAGAGAAGTGATGTGACCTAAAAAAAATTAAAAAATTGACTTTTTACCAACTTGCCAAAATGTCCCTCTATTTTGAATTCATTTATAACTTTTTGGATCTTTGTATTTAAGGGATTATTTTTGGATCATGGAGTTGATGATCTGAAGATTTTTTGTGGAGGAGAGTTGTTGAGAGAGCCACCTCATTTGCCGGTTGATGTATACTTTAACCAAATCAATTAAGGCTTGTCTTGGGAATATGGTTAAAATAATTTTTGATTTTTAAAAAATGTTAAGGACCTCAAATGTTTTATTGATATTTTTATCAAATATCTTACATGGATGTGTGACTCACACTATGTGGGTTCCGTGTGGGTTCCACACCCATATGAGACATTTGGTAGAAATATTGGTAAAATATTTAAGATTCCTAGCATTACTCTTGATTTTTTTGATTTTTTTAGGTCACATCTCTTCTTTACTTTTTTAAGCATTTAAAAAAAAAATCAAAAAATTAGCTTTTAATCTACTTCTTAAAACAAGCCTAACTTCTTGTAAACTTTTATATTTGTTTTGGGTCAGTCTTGTCTTCAGTCCACTTTGTGGATTGGATGGTGTTGTTGGGTCTATAGAGCCCACCATAAATCCGATTTTGATAATTTAAACCGTTCAATGTGTAGAACTCGTCGAGTACTTTATCTTTGTAAAAAATCGCGTTGATCAAATATCGATAGCTATTTGATCGGATCAAATAGTGCCAACAATTCGAATTATCGAAATAGAACTTTTGGTGGGCCTCCACAAGCCTAACAGCACGCTTCAATCTAGGGGTGGTTTGGGATGATCTACATAAGTGTACTTTTTGACTTTTTATGAAATATAGATTGGGTATGGGTTGGATTTGAAATGATGAATAGAGAGGTGATATGACTTAAATAAGATGATGTGACTTAAATGAGATGGTGACTTTTTGACTTTTTTTAGGTTATGACAAACAAGGCCCTAATCTCAAACTGGGGAAAAGCTACCCATTTGTTTTATTGACAAAATGTTTAGAAAGCAAAATTTTAGAAAGTGAAACTCAAGTTCATTTTGTGTTGTGTCTATATTGATAGTGATTGTGCTTCAAGAGTCATGCAAACTTAAATTGGAATCCATATTAGCAAAATAAGGAATATTATTTACCCAACATTCATGCACTTTTTTGGTTTTGTGGTTGTAGATTAGGGATGGTAATCTGAACCCGACTTGACGGGAACCCGAACCCCGACCTCGATTTGAGCGGTTGTAGCACCACTGAATTCTTATTGCTAGAATTTGAGGTATTTGACTAACTTGTGAACTTCACATTGCCATTTTAATTTTATTTGGAAAAATTACTATCGTAGTACATGTACTTTAGTTTTTGTGTTATTTTAGTCCATGTAATTTCAATTGACTCAATTTGACTTTGAAATCATTTTTTTTTTTGGATAAATAATTTGACCTTGAATTTAATTTGGTCAAATTGATTACAACTTTTAATAATTATTATGAAAAATACACACATAGCTGGCATGTGTGCTATTTTTTAAGAATAAAATTATAAACTTACTCAACTTTTCATCAAAAACACTAACGACATTATTAATTAGACCAAATTGACACAAAAATCTAAAATTAAGAGTTAAAATTGAGTCCATTGAAAGTGTAAGGACTAAAATGACACAAGAGATAAAATGTAGGAACTACTAGTATAATTAGCCCATTTTATTTGGTGGTTGTAAATTGGGCTAATGGGCTTAGTTTGTCTTTGTAATGTGAATAACTGTTAAACCAAATTCAATTGAATGATTTCACTGCCTAGTTCTATTAGATAGTGTTTGGTTCACTGGAATATTGTGGAATGGAATGATGATTCCATCAAAATATTCATACCCATGTTTGGTTGTTTAAAAAACAATTAATGAAAAATACATTATAAATGGAATTATCATTCACTATTGGAAATGACACTACTAAAGAAAGGGTCTTTTGAGTCGGCAAATTTTACCGTCGCAAAAGGTAGCCTTTTTGAGACGGCACAGAGTTACCGACTCAAATACCAAACCTTTAGCGTCGGTACCATTGGCCGACACAAAAAATTAATATTTGATAGTATTATTTGAGTCGGTTGAATTTACCGACGCAAAAGATAGACCTTTTGAGTCGGCATAGACCTTTTGTGTCGGCAAATTTGTGCCGAAACATTTAACCACTTTTTGAGTCGGCAATCTACCGTCTCAAAAAATTAAAACTTTTTGCATCGGTAGATTGCCGACTCAAAAACTTTTTGCGACCCCACCATTTTCGTCCCTTGAGTTGCCGTCGAAACACCATCGCAAAAAGTTTTTGCGTCGACAAATACGCTATTTGCGACGGCACGCTACCGACTCAAAAGCCCTGTTTTCTAGTAGTGTGAATGATCATTCCATCTCATTCCAATAAACCAAATAGAGTATTAGTGTTTATTATGATTTTCTAAAAATGAATTTGAATGTACTTCTTGTTGGTGAACTGATTGTGGATAGTTTTGGCTTAATGAATTGTTAATAGAGAGCATGTGTACGATTTTGCAGGGGCATATGGCGCATCTGTCCCAAGTGGGTCCATCACACTACATTCATTATGAGAACATAGGATCTAAAGTGGGCTACAGTCTTGTTTTCAACATAGGGACAGGGCCAGCCCTGGCACCAAGCCAACCCGGCCATGGCTTTGGGCCCCCCAAAATAGGTCCAAAAAAGGTCCCCTTCTATTATGGGTTAGTGTAATATACTAGGTGTCTTTTAAGCCCCCCAAAAAATTAAAGGACCCCAACTAACTTAAAATAAGCTGGCCCATTTGAAAATCTAAGGGCCCGTAAGCCCAATCTGCCTAAAACGGAAGGAATTTTCTTAAAAGAACTAAATTTTTTTTTTTGAAAACTAAGAAAACAAAAGGGACAAAACCCCAAACCTAAACCTAATTCTCTCGGCTCTTTTTCTCTTTCTTTCTTGCTGTAGCTTGCTGCTACTTTGCCCTGGTTGTGTTTTCCTTTGGGTTGTTTATTTACTTTGTAAGAACTATGTTTTAGGCCCCGTTTGCAGACTTACTTTTTTAGCCAATTAGTCAAAAAATTACTAAATTAGCCAAAAAGCCAACAACTCATACCAAAAAGTCAAAGATTCTCTTTTCTCTCTACTTTTTGCACATCTTTTTGTAATTAGCCAAAAAGTCATCTCAAACATACAAGTTTTTTTTACCTACCTTTTTAGCCAAATAGCCAAAAAGTTACTAAATTAGCCTGTTCCCAAACGAGGCTTTACTCTTTGCTTTAGTAGTTTATAAATTTCTGTTGAATCAAAAAATATATATATATATATATATTTGTGAAGAGCCCCAAATTATCAAGTGATACTTATCAGTTGATTGTGGGCTTCGAGCCTCGGAAATCTCAAGGCCGGGCCTGCATAGGGAGCGGTATCGAGGCATCCAAATTTAAGGAAACTTGCACAAGTTTTCTATCTTTATCATCGAATTATACAACGACAATGCATGTTTTACATTTAGACAGTGCAAGAGTATCATACAAACGAGGACACCAGGCAATTGTTAATGCAAGCCCCTCTACAGAGGATGCTGTGATTGCTACAGAGCCATTGACGAAAGAGGATCTTATAGCATATCTTGCTTCTGGGTGCAAGCCTAAGGAGAAATGGAGTTCAACTTCTAACTCTCATTGGTACTTAGATTCAAGTGGCATCTCTTGTTGTATATTGTACTTGAAGATACATTGATGTTTTTATTTTTTATTTTTATTTTATTTTGATTAACTTCTAACTTACTAGATCACATGGTTGGCTAATAACTTTAATAAAAATGAAATGAACCTAGGAGGTATTTTGGTTGCCTGGACATGAAGCTCCAATATTGCAATTGACTAAACATTGAATTTCATTGTCCACATCAATTATTATTTATTCTGGACCTGTTTGCAGATTCCAATTCCATTTTCTGGTGTCACAAAATAATTTCATAATCCAATTACTACTGCTAATTGAATCTTTTTCTCTATCTTGTTTTGAATTGTAAACTTCATCGTGTAGATTCTGCAGAATAGGTACAGAACATGGCCCTTGAGAGTGAAACTTTAAGGCCCATGAAGTACGAACAGATAGAAGAGTTGCTCAATGGTATTGCTGAGAGATTTGACTGGGATAAAATAACGGAGGGTGACAACATTATTGGACTCAAACAGGTAGACACTCTTCTATCTTGTTTTTCCAATAAAAAATAAAAAATTCTTATCTAAATACTTGGAACGTTTTTAACCATTTTCTGGTTCATGTATTACTTCTTTATGGACAATGATGCCCTACTTTTTTGGTTCAAAAGCAATAAAAAAAATTCATTCTTGTAGCAAGTTTTACCTTTTGCTTTTGTTGTATTTTTTGAGAGCAACTTCACAGACTTCACATTACTATCTGTTGGAACAATCTTCTGTGTAAAATAAATAACTTAGAAACAAAATCAAACAAACAAAATAAATTACTTACAAAATTTATTTACCGACGCAACTTAACAATAAAAATGATCAAGTCGAGTGTTTGACACTCTGTTCTTAAGACAGATTCGCCCCGCTTTGATGCTTACGGATAAATGGTGCCTATCTCCCAGGATACAATGATCTTACAGAGATTGTAGTAGCACTCCAAACAATCTGTACAGCGAACTAGAACCTATGTTCTATACTTTCAAAATTATTTCTAAAAAAAACTAGTATGTAGAATAATGCAAAGAGAGAGCAAAAACGGAAGAAAAATGAATTTTCTGGATGTAGAAATATGCTAGAATGATTCCGCATTTATAGGCAAGTTGGTGGCCATAGGACTGATCCGAACAGATATGAATTCGAAATGAACAGGTATGGTTCAAACTGAACATGTATAGTTTGAAAATGAACTTGTTCGGTGCACTGTTTGAATCTGTCTGCTGGACTGCTGGAAATTGGACTGGACTGTTTAAACTTGGACAGAAGGGGCACTGTTTTGGACCGAAAATTTGAAGTCAAATTTGGCGCAAAAATTTGAATTAATTTCATTCAGAAAAAATAATTTTCCCGCAAGAATTTTTGGAAACAATTCAAATAAATTTTGTACAAAAAATTAATATTAGACCCGACTCACACTCGCTCCCGGTCAGACGAACGGCGGTGACGGCGGCGGCGCGTGTGCGTGCGTGGTGGTTTGAGCCAAAGGTCACTTTGTCCATAACTCCTCCTTTTTACAAACTTGGGATGCCCCTTGGGGCCCAACCCAAGTGTTGCCACCTAGAACTTGTATACACACACAAGTTTTCTTAAGTTTGCAATGTGGGACTACCATTACAAAAAAACCGACATTTACTTCTTTAATAGTCCATTCTACGAACCCGAAAACGACGTCAACTTTTCATTCACTCATAAATGATTTTGACAAATCGTTTTCACGGTGTGACTTGCCATGCGGCAAGGAACACGTCACCTCTCTAGATCCACTCCAAAAGACGTATGGGACCCACTCAAATTTGGGCTCAAAGTTAGCTCAAAATAAGCCTATAAAAAATCATAAATTCCAATAATTCCCCACATAAATGGAATTTGACGGAGAGAAAATGTAATAACATGATCTAACTACAGAGAGTACAAAAATCGAAGATATTCTACAAAGGATATGTAGCTTTGGCTTTGAATCTTCCCTTATGAGACACTATCGGATTTACTAGCTAACTAGTGAACATAATGTCTTGAACTGTTCAGCCATTTGTGTAAACCAAGACAATGGAACTCACTCAGTATATCACTAAACACAGTTTAGTTCTTACTATTATATTCATTTTGGCCCTGAACAACCTGGTATAGGCCTTCACAAATCTTTATAGAACTGGCCCAGTTCACTCTCATATAGGTGATTCTTATGAAAAGTATCCCGCCATACTCCACTAAGTATTCCTAGATATAAGAATCATTAAAAGTATTACTTAACCTAAAACGCTGTAGACATCACTATTTCATCATAAACATCTGTAGGAGTTTGACTCTCCAGTGATCCTTATGAGTCATATACAACTCGATTGTCCCTTTGAACCTAGATTTTGGGATCTCCAGTCAACTAGGTTGGGTTGTCGTTGTGGTGACTTTTATTTAATAAGCTTAAGTCTCATTCTCCTCAATGAATTCTCAACTAACTCTCTTGATTACCCTGCGATGTTGTCTGTAGACTTCACATATTCAATGGAAATAATTCCATTATAGAGTAATTATCTTATGGTGTTATGTAGACGACGAATGTGTCACGACTTACCGTTATATATATGACTCTGTGCTTTACCAATTGTTGATTAACTATCATAATATATGCATATAGCAAGCACCGATTTTGGCCACATTAGAATATCTTTAAGGAAGTGGCGAAGTTATTCTGCTTATTCCCCAGCTTTATCTAAAGCTATAAATTATGATTCCATAGTAGATTTAGCAATGCAAATTTGTTTGGAAGATGTCCAAGATACAGCTGCCCCACCAAGAGTAAAGACATACCCACTGGTGAATTTTGAGTCCCTAGTATCCGATATCCAATTTGCATCATAGTATCCTTCAAGTATTATTGGATATCTAGTATAATTTAGCCCAATGTTACGAGTAAATCGGAGATATCTTAGAACCCTTATAATTGCTTTACTCCTGGATTACTCGTAAATCTACTTAATTTACTTACTGCATAAGCTATATCTGGGCGAGTGCAGTTCATCAAGTACACTAAGCTTCCAATAATTTGGGCATACTCTAATTGAGAAATACATTCTTGTACATTCTTAGAAAGAAATACATTAACATCCACAGATGTTCTAATAAGATGATCATCATCTTTGCTAAATTTGTCAAGTTTTTTCTTAATGTAATGTAATTGTGACAAAGTATAACCTTTTGATGTTTTGGTAATTTTAATACCAAGTATTACATCAGCAATCCCCATGTCCTTCATGTCAAAATGTTTATTCAACATTTTCTTGGTAGTTTTAATCATGTCATTATTACTACCTATGATGAGTATATCATTCACATAAAGACATATTATAACATAACCCTTGCTTGTGTTTTTAATATAAACACATTTATCACATTTATTAATTTTAAATCCATTTGACATCATTGCCTTATCAAATTTCACATGTCATTACTTTGGCGCTTGTTTTAAACTATATAATAATTTAACCAATTTACATACTTTCTTTTCTTTTCTTTTCCTGGATTAGAAAATCCTTCTAGTTATTCCATGTAAATTTCTTCATCTAACTCTCCATTTAAGAAAGCTGTTTTAATATCTATTTGATGAATTTCTAGATTGTTCAAAAATGCAATGGCAATTAGCATTCTAATGGATGTTATTCTAGTAACTGGTAAGTATGTGTCAAAGTAATCAAGACCTTCTGTTTGTCTATATCCTTTAACCACAAGTCTTGCCTTGTATTTGTTAATTGATCCATTCGTTTTTATTTTTCTTTTGAAAAGCCACTTGTACCCAAGATGTTTACAACTTGGTGGCAAATCCACCAATTCCCAAGTGTGATTTTGCAAGATGGATTCAACTTCACTATTTACAACCTCTTTCCATAAAGGACCCTCAAGACTGGATATAGCTTCTTTGAAAGTTAAAGGCTCATTTTCTAATAAAAAAGTTAGAAAATCTGGACCAAAACATTTTGAGGATCTAGCATGTTTACCACGCCTAGGTTTTTCTTCCTCATTTTGATCTATCTTTTGCTCTTGTTGTTGATCTTGTTCTTGATCATGACTAGTAATAGCATCATAAGATCTTTTATTAGTACTAGTATCTTATCTAGTTTTATTTGGAAATATATTTTCAAAGAATGATGCATTTCGAGATTCAATAATAGTATTTACATACATTTCGAAATGTTCTGACTTATAAATCAAAAACTTATATGCACTATTATTCATGGCATAACCAATGAATATGCAATCAACAGTTTGAGAACCTATCTTAGTTTTTTTAGGACTAGGAATAGCCACTTTAGCCAAACACCCTCACACTTTTAAGTATTTATAGGATGGTACGCTCACATGCCACATTTTATAAAGTGTTTGATTCATTTTCTTTCAGGATACTTTATTAAGTATATAATTAGCAGAAAGTATTGCTTCCCCCCACAAGTTCTGAGGTAATCCAGAACTTATTAACATGACATTCATCATTTCTTTTAAAGTCATATTTTTCCTTTCAGCAATTCCATTTTGCTGACGTGAGTAAGGAGCGGTAGTTTGATGAATTATTCCATGTTCTTTACAAAACTCACCAAAAGGTGATTCATATTCACCACTTCTATTACTTCTAAAATTCTTAGTTTTCTTACCAAGTTAATTTTCAACTTCATTCTTATATTGAATGAAAGTTTCCAAAGCTTCATCCTTGGTTCAAATTAAATAAACATAACTATATCTCGTATAGTCATCTATGGAAGTGATAAAATATTTTTTCCACCTCTAGTTTGAATTGATTTGAAATCACAAATGTCACTATAAATTAATTCAAGTGGCTCCGTACTGTATTCAATTGAATGAAAAGGAGTTTGAGTTAATTTTGCCTCAATACAAATTTCACATTTATGATTTAAATCAATTTCAAATTTAGGTAAACATTCCATATTAATTCATCTACGCAAAGATACATAATTAACATGTCCTAGTCTACTATGCCAAAAATTTGAAGACTCAAGTAAGTAAGAAGAAGATGTATTATTATTAATAACAGAGGGGACAATAGTTATTACATTTAGTTTGAAAATGCCATCAGATATGTAACATTTTCCTACATACATTCCGTTTTTGGTAAGTACAAATTTGTCACTTTCAAAAACTAGCCTAAACCCATTTTACACAACAGAGATCCAGAGACTAGATTCTTGTGAATGTTCAGTACATGCAGCACATTATTGAGAGTGAGTTCCATTCCAGATGTCATCTTCAAATAATCTTTCCTTGTCCTTAAACTTTAGAAGTTGAGGAGTTGCCCATAAACAGTTGTTTACCGTTGTCCACCACAAAATAAGATGTGAACATCTTTTTGCCCGCATAGATATGGCGAGTAGCACCAGTGTCTACCCATCATTCTTTAGGATTTCCGACAAGGTTTGCCTCAGAAATAACTGCAGAAAGATTTATGTCATCTACACCATTAGAAATTTTGTCCACTTCGGTCATATTGGTTTGAGCAGACTTCTTGCTTGATCTTCATTTGCCTTTGCGTTTGCTACGACAATCTTTGGCCCGATGTCCCTCTTTTTCACAGATGTAACATTTGTCATTGAACTAGTACTTCTTAGTTTTCCATCCATTAGAGCCTTGTGCGGAACTTTCTCCAGAATACTTCCGTTTCTTTGCTTTTGGAGCATGTTTCACCACATTTGCCTTAGACTCCATTGGATGCTTACCAGCCCATTGCGGTTGTCCTCCTCAATCCTCAAGCACGCATTCAATTCCTCTAAAATCATTTCTTAGTGCTTGTGTTTAAGGTAGTTCTTGAATTTCTTCTAGCCTTGTGGTAATTTTTCAATTAAGGCAGTAACTTGGAGGGATTCACCAATAGACATGCCTTCTGCGTGAATGTCATGTAGAATGAGTAGGAGATCTTGAACTTGGCTGATCATAATCTTAGAATCAACCATCATAAAGTCCAAAAATTTGCCTACTATGAATTTCTTCGAGACAACATCTTCTGCTCTGTACTTTTTCTCCAAAGATTTCCAAAGTTCTTTTGTCATCTTGATAGGATTGTAGACGTTGTATAATGTGTTGTCAAGTCCATCCAAGATGTAGTTCTGGGAAAGGAAAACAGCATGTTTCCAAGCATCGACCGCAGCAACTATTTGCCGGCTGGTTTCATCCTCTTTCAGAGTAGGAGCATTCTCACGGAGGAAATGCCCTAGGTTGAAAGTAGTAAGATAAAATAACATTTTCTGCTGCCATCTTTTAAAACCAGTTCCTAAGAACTTCTCTGGCTTTTCACCGTGATTGATTGACACAGTCACAACATGAGGAGGGGTTGGTGCAATTGCAGCCACCATACCAGTACCTATTTGAGCATTAGTTTCAGTAGCCATGAATTCTAAATTATAAAACAAATTTATAATTAAAATTTTATACTACACAGAAAATTTAAACCATAAATATAGAATTTAATTCTATAAAAATAAAAGAAACAAGAAATGTAATTTTTATTTCCAATTAATTTGAAAACAAAATATTTATTTAAACAAATTAATTCCACACAGAAAAATATTTCTGTAACACTTCAAAAATTAAAATACTAAAAACAAAATTTTAATTGATGAACACTCAGAAATTATTTCTTAAAACCAAAATTAATTTCTGACCAACTTCACAAATAAATATTCTGAATTGTTAATGACTACTAGTATATTACTACTAGTTGTCAAAGAAAATAAACAGTACATTTCTATTATTTGTCAAACAGTATATTACTACTATTTGTATTTTTCAACCAGAATATTATTTTGTAAACGTGCAGAAAATTAATTTTTGTAAGAAGATGAAAAGAAGAAAATGAAACAAACGAAAAATTCTGTCTAAATAGAATAATTTGAATCTGTCCTAAGAAAAAAAAAATTAAGATTGTTGGAACAATCTTTTGTGTAAAATAAATAACTTGAAACAAAATTAAACAAATAAAATAAATTACTTACAGAATTTATTTACCGACGCAACTTAACAATAAAAATGATCAAGTCGAGTGTCTGACACTCTATCCTTAAGATAGATTCGCCTCGCTTCGGTGCTTATAGATAACTGGCGCCTATCTCCCAAGATACAATGATCTTACACAGATTGTAGTAGCACTCCAAACAATCGGTACGACGAACTAAAACCTGTGTTCTATACTTTCAGAATTATTTCTAAAAAAAACTAGTATGTAGAATAATGCAAAGAGAGTAAAAACGGAAGAGAAATGAATTTTCTAGATGTAGAAATCTGCTGGAACGATCTAGTGTTTATAGGCAAGTTGGTGACCATAGGATAGATCTGAATAGATATGAATTCGAAATGAACAGGTATGGTTCAAACTGAATAGGTATGGTTTGAAAATGAACCTGTTCGGTGCACTGTTTGAATTTATCTACTAGATTGCTAGAAATTGGACAGGACTGTTTGAACTTGGATAGGAGGGGCACTGTTTTGGACTGGAAATTTGAAGTTAAATTTGGCGCAAACATTTGAATTAATTTCATCCAGAAAAAATAATTTTCCCACAAGAATATTTGGAAACAATTCAACTAAATTTTTTTCAAAAAATTAATATTAGACTCGACCCACACCCGCGGCCGGTTTCAATGTGGGACTACCATTACAAAGAAACCCACATTTACTTCTTTAATAGTCCATTCTACGAACCCGAAAACGATGTTAACTTTCCATTTACTCATAAATGGTTTTGATGAACCGTCTTTACCATGTGACTTGCCATACAGCAAGGAACACGTCACCTCTTTAGATCCATTCCAAAAGATATGTGGGACCCACACTAGAACCAGGAGGCCAATTTGAGCTTAGTGGTGCACCTCTCGAAACTTTATATTGAACTTGTGCTGAGGTTAATTCACATCTTTATCAGGTTTGTCTGAAACTGTAACTTTAGCATACAGATGAAGACGTGGTTGATATATAATATGTTAGGAATTCTTCAATTATGATTTATGAGAAAATGAATGTATGTGATTCTCAAACCATACATCATGGTTTTAGTTTTTATATGGTTGTGACGAAGGTGGGATTTGATCTCAAGTCTGTGTTATGATAACCAAGAACTATTAGCTATGCTAGATGGTATCATGAATCACACATGATGTTATGGAAGGCCAAACTTTTCATATTTTAGGATCACATGTGAATTGAAGGAAGTCGAAAGAAGAACACATGCTTGAAGACATGTATAAAATCATAAGTTGTGGAGGGAATTTTAGGAAGATGTACTCATTATATATAAGTAAGATGTGATGAATTGTCCGAGCTTGGTGACTTGGACCAGGTTTATGGTATCCTCCAAATCAGAGCTAGTTGTTTGTGTTGTAGATTAGTTTCCTACCCAATTACCACCGGTTGAGCATGTCTTATGACTTGTAGTACGTATGGCTGGCAAAGACTTAACTCGCTCATACAATTGATTACTTAGTCATGGATTTGAATCAGTTAGGACTAAAAAGGAATTTAGATACCTCAAATTTTTTAAAATTATGTCACATCATCTATTAATATATTGATTGGTATACCAATTAGTGCATATCACATTATTCAATGTAATTTGACAAGAATTAATTGAATGGTAATACTGATGAGATATATTTACCTTTTTTTTTTTTGAACAGTGATTAGATATATTTACCTTGTATTGGTAAATTTGGCCAAAATTTTTCTAGTGGACTCTTGTTTGGTGAAAAAAATAGCCTAATTTATTTTGTTTCATAAATTTTCTAAGGAGGAGGCGTATAATTGAGTAAGGAAAAAGTAAAACATCTTTTTTTTTTCTTGAATAATATTGCCAAAATAACATGTTACTGTTTATATTAATTTCGACGGTATAGTTTTTTTTCCTAAGAATTTCATAATCAACATAGATTTTATTTAATAGATCTTAATAAAAAATTTTAAAATATTAATTTTATTAAAGATCGACATTTTAGATCAAAACCTATATTAATTTAAAATTTAATATTTTAATAATAATAATAATACGTACTATACTTTTAAAGTTTTATTATAAGGTGATTTTAACCAAATCTCTATATTTTTTTTACGTCTAAGCGAATGATGAGCCATCATATCAAATGCTTCAGCCATTTTTGTTGGTTTTGATCCCACCTCTCTTCCCGTGTCTCGTCCCCATTTCTACTAGACTCTGTCTATTGCACTTCCTTCCTTCCTTCCTTCCTTCCAAAGGATTATAACCACAACAAAAACCCTACAAATCTCTCTCTTTCTCTCTCTCTCTCCAAGCTCAAACCCCTTGAAACTAGGTTTGCTTTTATGTACATATACGTGTAAATATGCATGTTTATAGTTTATTATCATCCTGATGCGAATCAAATGTTTTTTTCTTTTTTGTTTTTATGTTTTCCTTGAGCTGAGATTTGGGTTTAGGTTTGGGTTTTGGTTTTAAAACTGGAATCGCTTATCTAATGTTTATATTTTCACTTGATGAGAGAATGGGTTTTAACTGTTTGATGGCTATTGTTAGTGATACCAGCGGATCAGGACGTTGTTGATGCTAACAACATTGAAATGAATGGTGATGATGATTCTGATCATGAAATCAACGGTAGTAATTTACCCTGTAAGATATATATACTGAAGTTAATCACTGTGTTGTGATTCAACTTTCATTTTTTTTTTTTTAAATAAAAACCTCGCTTCATATAGGATAGATATGAACATGTATGCCTATTATGTACGTATATCTGGATTTTATATACATGTGTATATATACAACAAATGTTGTCCATCTAACAAATTCTCTTGATTTGTTTTTTTGGGTTGGATGTAATGGAATGGTATCTATCTTCATGTTTGGTTTGGTAGAAAGAAACGATTAGAACATTTAAAATGGAATTACTATTCAACAAATTTTCGAGAATGTTCATTCCATTGAAGGGTATATGAATAGTCATTATATTCATGTCTAAAATCATTCTAGCAAACTATATAAAAAACTACCTTAATCTTTAAGTAATGTGCATGTAGATATATGGCCTCAATGTTATGATTCAACTCTCATTGTCATCATATATAATACATATATGCAACTATGCCCATTATGTCTCTTGTTATGGTAGGATTGTCTTTTGTTTCCCCTAATCTCTGAGTTCAGATTTATGTGCATGTATGTATAGTCTAAATGTTTTGATTCAATTATCATTGACATCATAAATAATATTCATGTATGTATATCTAAATGTTTTGATTCAACTATCATTGACATCATATATAATACATATAGACATCTATACCCATATGTCTCTTCTTTTGGGTGGGGTGTCTCTTTTTTTTTTCGGTAAAAGTGGGAGTGGTGTCTTTTGTTTCCATTTTAAATTTGAGTTACGGTTTGGAACTTAGATGTGACATCTGTTTTAATCATTTCGTTTGATGGTTCAAGGGGTTTTGAAAGAGACCATGGAGATGAATTTTTCATTGGTGAGAACGATTTTGATTATGAATTTGGTGGCAGCAATACCATATCGGGGTTAAGGGAGACTGAAATGAGTCTGTTTAATGATAAGAATGCTTTCAAAGAACAAAAGCCCATAAAGCCATTGCAAAGCTTTTCTGTTGTGCAGCACTGCCACCAGAGACTGTTGAAGAGTTCTATTATGTTAAAATTTTTTATAACTACCTTAATCCCAAATTTCGCGTTAGTGTTGATGATGTTGGCCATTATTTCTTGGAAACTTATGAGGAGGTGAAAGCAAAAGTTAAACATGTTTTAAGAAATTTGGATGGACATATTAGCCTCTCAGTTGACATATTGAGGTACGAGAAGCGCTATGAATATCCACAAGATTATCTGTGTCTAATTGCCTATTTCATTGACAATAATTGGAAGTTGAAGAAGTGTTGGGATGGGTTTGGTGAGTTACCTCACAAAATCATACTGAAGTCTTTGAAAGATTGGGACATCAAGGAAAAGATATCCACAATTACTATGTTAAATGACAATCTGTATCGCGAAAGATGGGAGATCGTTAAGGATCACATTCAAGGAAAGAGGGAACTCCAACTTAATGGTCGTCTATTCAAAGTGCGTTGTTGCGGTGACATTGTTAGTCGAATGGTGCAAGTTGCATATAAAGCTATAAATAATATTATTGACAATGTTCGCGAACTATGTTCCTTTGGAAAATCATTACCACTTCGGTACCTCACTAGTGCCCAACTCAAGGATGCTTTGGAATTGGAGTCTGGAGGTGAGTTTTCCTCACAAGATGTGCGGGATAATTATGAAGTACCTTCTATAGAAGAATAGGAGAAGGTTAGAAGTATATGTGAACTTGTGGATAGCATTTATGAGGTAACAGAGGCATTATTTGAATCAAAATATCCAACTGCTAATGCCTATCTTTATCATCTTCGGGAGCTTCAGGCAATACTGATTGAGAAGTCCACAAGCACCCATCGTTTCATTCAACGTGTCACGAGGGCTTAGTCTCAAGGAGGTCATGGGTTTAATTCTCCTTAGGGGAGTTGAATTAAGGGAACGCAAGCACTTAGGTGCTTTGCCAAGGGTTGGGAGATTTTCTCCCATAAGTGCTAATCTAACAACTAACAACTAAAATTTGTCGATAAAAAAAAAAAGTGTCGCGAGGAAAATGCTGAAAAAATTTGACAAGTATAGAAAGGACATGTACTTGGTATTGGTGATCACTATGGTAATGGATCCTCGATTCAACATGAAATATCTGGAGCTTTCTTCTTCAAAATTTGATGATGGTGACGGAATCCCAGGTGTTACAATTGTTTTGGAGGCCATTCCCAGCCTTTTGAACAACTACTATATGTCATCAAATTTCTTGAAAGAGACAACATTTCAAGTGATTCAACTTCATCTTCTGAGTTAGAAGAAGAAGAGGACATAGAGGAGGATTCTTACAAAAATGTTGAGGAAGAACATTGTAGTTTGGATGATCGTTATAAACTTCTGCCAGATTACATTCAGTTCATCCAATCTACTCAAGCCCCCCAACCAGAGTCGAACTAGATTGTTATTTGGAGGAACCTGTCTTGCCATGAACCCATGAGTTCAATGCATTGAGTTGGTGGAGAAATGCAAGTTCAAAGTATCCTACCCTATCGAGGATAGCTCGTGATCTTTTGGCAATTCCTGTATCTATTGCTAATTTGTATAAGGCCTTTTATACTAAACCAAGAGAAGCTGATGAGAGGATAATTTCCTCAGGCTCTGACATGATGAATGCCTTGATGTGTACAAGAAGCTGGTACCCATGGCCCTAAAAAATTTCATAGGTACAAAGTTGGTCCTCTTCTGTTTTTGCCATTCTCAAAATCATTTTGGTAATGGTTCCTTTCCTTCTTCTTCTGCTATATATTTTCTTTGTCCTAAAAACACATAAGCCGCACAGAGAACGTACAAAAAGGTAGCTTAAAGGAAAGTATCTAAAAGAGCTTTAAAAAAGCTTTACCTTTTTAAGATGAAAAAACAAATAAACTAAAAACTTGTAAAGGGAAACCAAGTACCAAACCTTTTTGACGGACGATTGCTTGAGGCTTTATGTGATTAGAAGAATTTTTTTATTTTTTATTTTTTAATTTTTTTTTATGTATCCTTTTTTGCTGATAGACATCCTTGTTATTACAGGTAAATCTTTTTGGCTAGTTACATTACAGCTATAGCAACCCATGATAGATTTTTGTCTGGATGGCATTGGAAATCAAATTAATGGAGCTATTGGAAGAGATAGAGACCATATATAAGGGTTTAAAAAATTCTAGCTTTGGGTTTCTCTATATATGCCTTTTTGTTTTGGACTTCAAACTTAAAATGTTAATATGGGTTTTTATCTACTCTTTTTGAGGTGTTGAAGCACATGAAGAACAAAAGGTTATGTTAGCTGTTGGGTATACCTCGTTATTGGAGTGTGGGATCCAATTGGTTTGTTAAAGAATTTTAATTTGACTTGGTTTAGGTATAATATATTTTTATATATTATATTTGTGGAGGCCCAATTCAATTTGGGTACAATTAGGGCTTGATTACAAAACCCTAGATTAACAATATATATATATATATATATATATATTGTTTTAGTGTGTTGTGCCGTAGATACAGAACAACATTGAAAACAAATTTGGTGGGTTTGTCAATTGGTGTTGATTGTGTAAGTTGACTTGGTCAAATTCAATGCCTTGTTGCTGTGTTGATTCAGTGGGCTGTTTTGGATTCGGCTGTTTGGGTTAATGATTTTGGGTCTTCTTTAACTCTGATTCTGAAGACTTTGGTTCATCTATTTGGTGAGGTCTTTCCTCTTGTTTATTTGTGATTATTTGGAATTCACCTAAGGGTGATTTTGTGAGACCATTGGTGTCTCGTTTGTAATCGTTTGGAATTTATTTGGTTGATAGTGGAATCGGATTTCGATCCCGTGGACGTACCTCACATTGAGGGAACCACGTAAAAATTCTTATGTTGCCTTTGATTTAATTTTTCCGCATTAGTTTTTATTCTCATTGATTGATTTACCTGTGGGGAATCACATATTTTCCCTAACAACTGGTATCAGAGCTTACGGTTTATTTGGGTTTATTTATTTGTGTAAATCAATGGAGGGGAATGTGGGTCGTATGTCTAGCTTCAATGGAAGCAATTGGTAACTTGGAAAACTAAAATGGAGGACCTATTATTTTGTAAAGATTTGTATGGACCCATTGAGGGTGATAGTGGCAAACCCGAGGGTATGAAAGATGATGAATGGAATAGGCTTAATCGAAAAGCCGTTGGTGTTATCCGTCAATGGATTGATGACAGTGTGTTTCATCATGTTGCTACTGAAACTTCAGCACATGATTTATGGAAAAAATTAGAGGGCCTTTATGATAGGAAATCAGCCACAAATAAAGCCTTTCTGTTTCGTAAGTTGGTTAATTTAAAATATAAAGAAGGCAGCCCTATTCCGGAACATCTGAAAAGTGAAGATAGAAGGAGATATTGGTACTCACCTTTGCCACTATAGAAAAGTATTGATAATGATAGAGAAATTAGTATGCAGTTATGTTTTTAGTTGGCAGGCTTTGATGCTACTTAGTTCTTTGCCCGAAAGTTGGGAGACTTTGGTTGTGACCGTCAGTAATTCGGCACCTGATGGAGTTGTCACAATGGGCCAAGTCACTAGTAGCCTATTGAAGAAGAAACTAGAAGAAAATCAGCGGGTTCCTCTCATTCAGAAGCATTTGTTGTGAGAGGCCGAAGCAAAACAAGGGGGAGGAGTAAGACTCCTCATGGTCGTGATCAAAGTTGTGACAAATCGAAAGATGATTTTTTTTCAAAGAAAGACATTGAGTGCCATTATTGCCATGAGAAAGGGCATATGAAGCGGGAATGCCGAAAGCTCAAGAATAAGGAGAAAAGGCGTGACAAAAGTGTGGACAAGAAGCAAGAAGACACAACGGCAGTTACTACACCAATGGTGATCTCATGGTCGTTTGTGAAGATGATGTATACAATTTTGTGGGCCAAGAAAGCAATTGGGTGATTGATTGCGGTGCTTCTTTCATGTGACTTCTTGAGTTGATTTCTTCACTACCTACACCGAAGGAGATTATGGTTCTGTTCGAATGGGTAATGAAGGTTTGTCCAAGATTATTGGTATGGGTGATGTTTACTTGGAAACAAATTTGGGCTGCAAGTTGTTGCTTAAAGATATGAGCATGTTCTCGACATTCGCCTCAATTGATCTCTACCGGAAGCTAGATGATGAAGGCTTCAACAACAAATTTGGTGATGGAATATGGAAGCTCACAAAGGGTTCTTTGGTGGTGGCTAGTGTAAGAAGACTCATACACTTTATTCGATGCAAGGAAAAATTTGTAAAGGTGTTGTCACTGCACTTCAAGATGATACTTCTACCGAATTGTGACACAAGCGGCTTGGCCACATGAGTGAAAAGGGGCTGCAAGTTTTGTTCAAGAAAGAGCTTTACCCGGTTTGAAAGGTACACATCTTAAAACTTGTGTTCATTGTTTGGCGGGTAAACAACATAGAGTTTCTTTCATAAAATTGTTGCTTCTAGAAAAGAAAATGTTTTGGAGTTGATTCACTCGGATGTTTGTGGTCCTTTAAAAGTTAGAAACACATAGTGGTGCACTTTATTTTGTCACTTTCATTGATGATTATTTAAGGAAAGTTTGGGCTTTTCTACTAAAAACTAAAGATCAAGTTCTAGAAGTATTTAAGCATTTTCAGGCCATGGTTGAAAGAGAAACAGGGCAGAAATTGAAGTGCATCCGATCAGACAATGGTGGTGAATACATTGGGCCATTTGATGAGTATTGTCGCAGCCAAGGTATTCGGCATCAAAAGACAGTTAAGAAGACTCCTCAACAAAATGGAGTTGCCGAGAGGATGAACCGCACCATTATGGAAAGAACAAGGTGTTTGCTTTCACAAACTAAATTGCCAAGATCCTTTTGGGATGAGGCATTGAGAACAGCGGTTGACGTGATCAATTTGTCACCTTCCTATCCTTTGAATGGTGATGTTCCAGAAAGAGTTTGACCGCAAAGATGTGTCTTACGAGCACTTGAGAGTGTTTGGTTGCCGAGCCTTGTTCACATTCCAAAAGATGAGAGGTCCAAGCTTGATAGCAAGTCAAGACAATGTATTTTTCTTGCTATGGGCGTGGATGAATTCGGGTATAGATTGTGGATCCGGTTGACAAAAAATCATTCGAAGCCGTGATGTTGTGTTTTCTTGAAGACCAACAATTGAAGACTTTGGCAAAGGTGATCAACCGGAGCAAAACACTAGTGATCTCATTGACATGGATCCATCTCCTTCATCTTCAGTTGATGATGAAAATGGGGAGATGTGCAGCCACCTATTGAAGATGTGGAGGATGATGCTAATCCTAATGAAGTTGAGCTAGAAATTGAGGAAGAGCATCCAACTCAAGTACCGTCACCACAACTTGAGTCGAGGAATCTACAAGGGACCGACAACCTTCAAGAAAGTATCCTCCCAATGAATTTGTGTTGATTTCCGATCAAGGGGAGCCTGAGAGCTACCAAGAAGCAATTGAGCATGCAAAGAAAGATGATTGGAAAAAGGCCATGGAAGAGGAGATGAATTCCTTACTTAAAAATCACACTTATGATTTAGTGAAGTTGCCTAAAGGGAGGAAAATTCTGAAAAATAAGTGGTTTTCAAATTGAAGAATGATAGCAAGAATCTGAGGTACAAGGCACGTCTTGTTGTGAAAGGTTTTGGACAAAAGAAAGGTATTGATTTTGATGAAATTTTCTCGCCAGTTGTGAAGATGTCTTCTATTCGGGTTGTACTTGGCATGGCTGCAAGTATGAACCTTGAAGTTGAGCAACTTGATGTGAAGACCGCATTTCTTCATGGTGACCTTGAAGAAGAAATTTACATGGAGCAACCGGAAGGTTTGTGTAGAGAAAGGGAAAGAGAAATTTGTTTTGCAAATTGAAGAAAAGTTTGTATGGCCTCAAGCAAGCCCCGCGGCAATGGTACAAAAAATTTGACTCTTTCATGATGAATAATGGTTTTTCTAAAACCACTTCGGACCATTGTGTGTTTGTGAAAAATTTCCCGGATGGTAAATTTATTATTCTTTTGCTTTATGTTGATGACATGTTAATTGTGGGTCAAGATTCTACCATGATAAACAGGTTGAAATTGGAGTTAAGCAAGTCTTTTGCTATGAAAGATTTGGGGCCGGCAAAGCAAATACTTGGCATGAAAATTGTTCGTGATCACAAAAAAAGGCTGATTTGGTTGTCTCAAGAATGCTACATTGAGAAAGTTCTTGAGAGGTTCAATATGGATAAAGCGAAGCCGGTTGGTTGTCCACTTGCAGGTCATTTCAAGCTTAGTTCGAATCAATGTCCTACAAGTGAGAAAGACAAAGAAGAGATGTTGAAAGTTCCTTATGCTTCAGCAGTTGGTTCTTTGATGTACGCCATGGTTTGTACAAGGCCGGATATTGCTTACGCCGTTGGTGTGGTGAGTCGTTTTCTCTCTAATCCGGGTAAAGAACATTGGGCAGGGGTAAAATGGATTCTAAGATATCTTCGAGGAACTTCGAAGGTGTGTTTGTGTTTTGGGGATGGTAAGCCGATGCTTGATGGGTCCACAGATTCTGACATGGCTGGTGATGTTGATTCTAGGAAATCTACTTCGGGGTATTTGATGACTTTGGCAGGGGGAGCTGTGGCATGGCAATCTAAATTACAAAAATGTATTGCTCTCTCAATTACCGAAGCTGAATTTATTGCTATTACAGAAGCTTGCAAAGAAGAGTTATGGTTGAAGAAATTTTTGCAAGAGTTGGGTTTAAAGCAAGAAAAGTATGTACTTTATTGTGATAGTCAAAGTGCTATTCACTTGAGTAAAAATTCTACTTTTCATTCGAGATCGAAACACATTGATGTGAGATACCACTGGATTCGTGATGTGTTAGATTCGAAATTATTACAACTCGAAAAGGTTCACACAGATGATAATATTTCAGACATGTTGACAAAGACTTTGTCGAGGGACAAACATTTGAAGTGTCGAACTTTGGCGAGTATGGTTGATATCTCCACCTAAGTCGGTAGGGGGAGAATTGTTGGGTATACCTCGTTATTGGAGTGTGGGACCCAATTGGTTTGTTAAAGAATTTTAATTTGACTTGGTTTAGGTATAATATATTTTTATATATTATATTTGTGGAGGCCCAATTCAATTTGGGTACAATTAGGGCTTGATTACAAAACCATAGATTAACAATATATATATATATTGTTTTAGTGTGCTGTGCCGTAGATACAGAACAACATTGAAAACAAATTTGGTGGGTTTGTCAATTGGTGTTGATTGTGTAAGTTGACTTGGTCAAATTCAATGCCTTGTTGTTGTGTTGATTCGGTGGGCTGTTTTGGATTCGGCTGTTTGGGTTAATGATTTTGGGTCTTCTTCAACTCTGATTCTGAAGACTTTGGTTCACCTATTTGGTGAGGTCTTTCCTCTTGTTTATTTGTGATTATTTGGAATTCACCTAAGTGTAATTTTGTGAGACCATTGGTGTCTCGTTTGTAATCGTTTGAAATTTATTTGGTTGATAGTGGAATCGGATTTCGATCCCGTAGACGTACCTCACATTAAGGGAATCACGTAAAAATTCTTGTGTTGCCTTTGATTTAATTTTTCTGTATTAATTTTTATTCTCATTAATTGATTTACTTATGGAGAATGACATATTTTCCCTAACATTAGCTACTCATGAACGTGGTTTATGATGTTGGGTCCTTTTGCCATGTTTACTTTATTGCTTGCATGGGCATTCTCTCTCTCTCTCTCTCTCTCTCTCCTTACAAAGGAAATTATTTACGAAATTGCTTATGTCCGGTCTATGAGTTGTCCAGCTCCTTTCTTTTGGCTCATTACGGGCTATTGTTGGATAATTTAATTCTTTCATATAGACTATAGTGAATTCTTCTGTATAGGTCATTTATGGGGAATTTTTTTTTTTTTAAATTGATTCAATGGCCCTATTGATCACATATTTTCAATATATATATATATACTTTTTTTAAAAACAAATTACATAAAATATGATTTTAGACATAAATTTTTTATATTTTTTTAAATATTAAGGTAATCAAATCATGTGATTACTATTGTCAAATCGATTTAATTTACAAATTTATAATATGAAAGATTAGATCATTGCATGAAGACCGATAAATATTAGGGATTTATTGAACACCACACTAATCAGCAATCGTGACACTGTGTGAGAGTAAACTCTTATATAAATATGATAATTTAGGTAATCACCTGATTAATATTTTATTGATACCCAAAAACTTGATAAGGTGTTATTTAGTAACATTTATTTATTTATTTATATTTAATCTACACATTTATTTAGAGATGAGATGATAGCCAAAGAGAAGGGTAATATTAGGGATATTAAATTTTTTATCAAATAAATTACTAAATGTCTCACATAGATGTGGAATCTACAGTGAGACATTTGATAATTCATTTGATAGAAAATTTAGAATCTATAACATTATAATCACTTGAACTAGTTCTCTATGCTTTCGTTTGGGATATAGATTGGCTTTTTGGTTATTTTAGTTTGGGGCTAAAAAGTCTCGTTTGAGACGTACTTTTTGATTTTTTTGGTTTTTGTGAGAGAAAAAAATAAACTAATTATGGTTTAGACGTGACATTTTGTCTTATTAACTTTTTAATCCATTTTATTTTTTTATGACTAAAATAGGCAAAAAAAAAAACTCATGCCAAACATAGCCTATGCCATGCATGCCCGTCCGTTTGTTTGTTTGTTTATGAGTAAGCAATGGGGGCGTTTGGTGGGGTTTTTTTGAGCTAATTTATGGCTTCTGACTTTTAAAAAGTTATTTTAAACTGTTTGGTTAAACTTATTTCAAACAACTTCTGATTCTAACAATTTATTTTAAGTTAAAAAAGTTGATTTTGAGAAGCTGCTCACCTCTTACTTCTAATTATCAGCTTCTGCTGTGGACATGTTAATTCACGGTTATACTCTCAGATTTTTTTATTTTTTATTTTTTAAAAATAGAAAAAGACCAAAATGGACTATAAAATATTATTATTATTTTTTATGAGAAATGTAGACAAATAGTGAATAATAAAAAATAAAAATTAATTGAAAAAACTACTTCACAAGTTATTTAACAAACACTACTCAGTAATTTAAATCTATAATCCAACAGCTATATCAAACAGATTAACAACTTCTGATTAAAATAATAATCTATAATCTATTAGGCCCCGTTTGTTTGGAGTTATAGGGAGAGGATTGGGTTTGGTAGTGAGGAGGGGATTGAGAATGGGGTGTTTGTTTTGAGAGATAGGGAGGATATTATTAATCCCTTGGTATTAGTAAGGAGGAGGAAGCGGGATTGGTAAGGAGGAGGTAGAGATGATATTAAAAAAATAGTGAGGGGATTAAAATTTTTTTTATTTTTTATATATTGGGAATTTTTTTAAATACAATGTTTAATTTTTTATATTTTTTTATTTGTTTTATTATTTTATATAAAAATAATTTAACAATTTCTCACTATCAATTCTCTCACTATTAATCCACTCATTATCAATCCCGTCACTAACAATTTCCTCACTATTAATCCCCTCACTACGAATCTCCTCTATTCTATTTCTGAAAACAAACAGAAGCTTAAATTATAATTTATAATATGTTTTAACAGGTACACCAAAATGTGGACATCTCTGTTTATAATGATAATGATATGATTATTCCCGCGCAAAAATGCGAGGTCTGGAACTGCCTTCTTCGTGTTTCCAAACATAACCAAAAGAGTACACCCCGCACATCCCCACTTTTTTTTAGCCTTGGCTTTTTGCCGCCCAAGATCACAAAAAAAATTAGTCTCTCGGGCATATTATATTAGCAATAGAATCATAGAAACCCTAATCTGAAAGAGACTCCGATCAGGTTCGCCTCTAACCTTTTTTCTCTTTCAGTTGTTCTAATTGTTCACTCTTGTTATAGGTTTGAATGTATGTGCAAATTGTCTATCTATGAAACACCCTTTTCTCTCTCTCTCAAGGTAGATGATGTGTTTTCTAGTATGTGCATGCCTTTATAATATGTAGTTAGTTATATTTCCATATGCTACTATCTGCTTTCAAAAATCCAATAGTGAGAGTAAAATAATATATAGGCGGCAATTTCTGAAGGTAATATTGTATACATGTATAGAAATCTGTGATTGTTAACTCACCTATGGTATATACCGAGGAATGGATGTTTCTAATTTGAAGCATTCTTTTATTGGGAATTCATTTATGTGTGTATATAGCTTTTGAACTCTGTTATATTTCAAGAAAGGCAAATGTTAACAAGTGCCTCTAAGATATTGTTTAATATTGTGAATAGTGTTAAAAAAATGCTTTGTAAATGGTGAGAAGGGTAAAATTTGTTTTGAAATCAATGGTAAGTGTCTTGAAATTAGTGAAAGGTGCCTTGCGTTTGTTTTTCCTTTCTTTTGTCTTTTCCTTATGCCCAGACGCACTTGTTAGCAAGACCATTCAAGAAATGTAATAGGGTTCATATTTTTTCTAATCCCACTAAGGGATGGCAGGATTTAAGACCCACATGGCACTTTGGGTTTTTCTCTCCTTTCTTTTGGGGGAGAAAGAAAGAAAAGAACGAAGAGAGGAAACACAAGGAATCAAATAGTGGTTAGATGGATGTATTTCAATGATACTTTTGTGATTAAATTTGGATGCCAAAAGTTGGATAATGTCACCAAAGGAGTGGGCCCCACCTTTCATGTATTGCATCCATGGATTGGTGATTCATCATTTGGTTGTCAATGTTTTGTAACCACGTTTGGCCACAATAGCATTATTCATATTATAGTCCTAAAAGTAGGCATATAAATGGATATGTGGTTACATTACATGCCATTGTTGTTTTTAGAATTTGCAAAAAATTAATGAAAACATGTGTAAAACGGTTGATGTTTTTGTTAAAAAGAAAATGAATGTAATGAGTGCTTGCAAATGCAGATTACCAATGAATTTGTTGCAAACGTTAACCATTTTTTTATTCTATTGCTGGTTCGATACTCGAGTAAATAAAGTGATTTTATCTATAGTACCTATAATATGTAATTGTTCTAGCATTTTAGAGTCTGTCGTTGCGTTTGAGAATAAATTAATATGACTCTTTTACATTGATGTGTTTAGGGTGTTTCATTGAATTTTGATAATTTTAATCATGAAACAATGACAGTGATGTCATTTCGTGGTCTGCAGATAACAGAATGAATCTCAATGAAGATTTGGTCAACGAAGTAAAAGCCCGCCTAGCTCTCACAAAGGTTTTCTGCTCTGAAATGTCACCACCCAAGGCAGTTGAAGATAAAGATTTTAAGGAAATTGTACAAATGCTTGACCCTCAGCTTCACGTTAGTTTTGATTTTGTTAGGCTTTGGTGCCTCAAATTTTTTAAGGAACAGAGAGAGAAAATTAGAGGGACTTTAAGGAATTTGGATGGGCAGATCAGCCTCTCTGTAGACATACTGAGTTCTGCAAAACCTGGCAAGAGTGGTTCTGATTATTTGTGCCTAACAGCTTATTTCATTGATGATAATTGGGAGATGCAAAAGTGGATTATTAATTTCACTTGTGTTGGGCATCAATCACAAGCTGCTCTGCATGAAGTCATTCTAAATTCCTTGAAAGAGTGGGGCATTGAGAAAAAGATATCCACAATCACTATGTCAAATAGCAGTATTTATGATGAAACTATTGAGATTGTTAAGGATCACATTCGCAGAAAGAAGGAGCTCCCACTTAATGGTCGACTATTTCGAGTGTGTTGCTGCAGTGACATTGTCAGTCTCATGGTGCAAGATGCAAATAAGGAGATAAGTAAAATTGTTGACAAGATTGGCAGTATGTATTCATTTAAGGAACCGGAGCCTTCATGGTATAACAAAAACAACCAGATAAAAGAGGCTTCACTACTACATTCTCGAGGTACATTTTCTTACGGATATAGGGATTCCAGGACTGATAAACCGTCGGCCAAGGAATTGAGGAAAGTCCGTAATATCAATAGATATATAGACGACATATATGGCATAGTGTTTCCATTATTTGGAATGGGGTATTCAACTGCTAGCATCTATCTCCATCATCTTCAAGAGCTTCGGGCGTACTTCATTCGATGGTCCAGGTCAAATAATGTTTTAACTAATGTGAGTAAGAAGTTGCTTCAGTCGCTTAGCAAGTATATGAACAATATGTACTTGGTACTGGCAATTGCTTCAGTGATGGATCCTCGCTTCAAGATGAAATACATAGAATTTTCTTCTTTGAAATTTAAGGGCGATTATAGCTACTCAAAGGTTTTGAAGGCCATGCACAAACTTTACAATGATTATGTGAAAATTGAGAATGATTCAAATGGCACTCTGAGTTTATTGCAAGAGTACAAATTGTTCCTCCGATCTTCTAGTTCTAGGCAGGTCAAGTCAGAATTGGATTTGTATTTGGAGGAACCTATCATAGGGTGGAGCCAGGATTTCAATGCATTGAATTGGTGGAAAGCTGCAAGCTCCAAGTATCCTACGCTCTCCAGGATTGCTCGTGATGTTTTGGTGATACCAATATCTGTTGCTACTTCTGACAAAGCTTTTTATACCCAAAAAAGAGAAGCTGATGAAGGCATGATTTCCTTGGGGCCGGACTTGATGGCTGCCGTGATGTTTTTTCGAAGCTGGTTTGTGAAGCACAAGGTTTTAGGGGACCAAAATTTGCACAAAAATGAGAATGATACGAAATCAGTGGTGACAAAGCTTGTTATACCCAAAAAAGAAGAAGCACAATTTCCTTGGGGCCAGACTTGATGAGTGCAGTGATGTTTTTTCGAAGCCGGTTTGCGAATCACAAAGACGTTTTAGGGAACCAAAATTCTTCGCCCATAGGGAGCGAAAATGTTTCACTGATGAGTAATTTAGTGATGGTCCCTTCCTTGTTTGTTAGGCTACATATACTATCATAAGCCCTTTTGGTTCTGTTTTTGCTGTGTTTTTTGTTTTCATTTTCTAGAAATTAACTTTTTTGACTAGTTGTTGCCAAAAACTGTTCTCAAGGGTAAAAAAAATCTGAATACAAACTACTTTCTAGAAAACATTAGAAGTTGTATGCGAATTTACAAAAACTACTTTTGCACAAGAATAAAAACAATATGAAAACGGTGGATGTCTTCAAATATTTTATTGTTTTTGTTCAAGAAAACTTGAAAGTTGAAAACAAAGGCAACAAAAACAAAATCAAACAAGACCTTGTTTTCCTCTCTTTTTTGTTTTGTTTGTTTGTTTGTTTGTTGTGTGTGGGCTCCATTTTTTTTTAGAGGGATGGTTGATGTCTTGAAACAGGTGAAACTTTTTGGCTACTTGCTGCTGTGATGTCATGAAGCTTGTGATTCCATTTCTTTAGGCTGGCATTGGGAATCAACTTGGCTGAGGCAATTCTGTTTGGGGAAAATGATTTAGAGTCCTAAAATTTTCTCCCCTAATCCCCATAATTTCTAATTTAGGCAATTTTTTCCTTTTTTTTTTTTTTTTTTTTGATATGAAAATTGGGGGGATTTTTACTTGATATGAAAATTAGGGGGATTAGGGGGGAAAATTTTAAGGGGATGTAGCATGACCCTTCTGTTTGGTGGCACTTATTTTGGTTACTGAAGTCAAGTATCAAGGAGTTTTTTTTTTGGTTAGATTTAATGACTATATTTGAACAGGGCTTTTGTAAATAATTGTTTCTGTTTTCTGGTGCTGAACTTGTATGAACTGTTGGCAGTATTGTTGCTTACTCTTGTTTTGTCACTACTCCTTTTAACTATCGTAGTATTTCTCTTTGTTGCTGCATGATCATTAGCCTTAATTGATTATCATTTTATTTTTATTTTTATTTTAAATTTAAATTTTGAAGTTAAAATCTATTTATTTAAAGTGACCCATTAGTAAGAAAATTTCTCCAACTGCGATTTCCTCTTCTTTTTATAAATATCATTAATTCATAAAAATTTTAAGTATGACAAATTGTTATTGTAGAACAGAAGGTAACATGGTATTTTTAAAAAAAATATATGTTTTTGACATAAAAAATAAATAATAAAAAAATTTAAATGTTCGTTTGTTAATAATTAAAAAATAATAAATTAAAATTTTAATAGTACATTATATATTTCTCAATATACTTTTTGTATATTTAAATATATTTTTATATAGTATTAAAAGTTGAACGGCTCACAGGGGCATTTCCCTAAATAAGCCAAAATATTAATTCAATTCCCAAACTAAGCCTAGTTTTGAAAGAATTTTCAAAATAAGCTAAATCGTGGTTCACAACCACGATTTCAACGTTTGTGCGTCTGTCTCGTGTGAAAATTGGGAAGTCTTAAAATTGTGGTTACAAAACGCGCTTTTAATTAAGAAATCATAGTTACAAAAGGCGCTTTTAATTAATTTTCTTTCTTCTAAAGTCACTATTCAAAACTACGCTTTCACTGTATGAAAAAAGCGTGGTTAGAAACACGCTTTCAACGCTGCCCTCGCATGCACTCACAAACACTCTCACTTTTGACTCGCTCTCACTTTGACTCTGACACCAAACGCCAAACACAAACAAGCACTCACACACACAGTATATATATATATAATTGTTCCTCCAATCTTCTAGGTCTAGGCAGGTCAAGTCAGAATTGGATTTGTATTTGGAGGAACCTATCATAGGGTGGAGCCAGGATTTCAATGCATTGACTTGGTGGAAAGCTGCAAGCTCCAAGTATCCTACGCTCTCCAGGATTGCTCGTGATGTTTTGGTGATACCAATATCTGTTGCTACTTCTGACAAAGCTTTTTATACCCAAAAAAGAGAAGCTGATGAAGGCATGATTTCCTTGGGGCCGGACTTGATGGCTGCCGTGATGTTTTTTCGAAGCTGGTTTGTGAAGCACAAGGTTTTAGGGGACCAAAATTTGCACAAAAATGAGAATGATACGAAATCAGTGGTGACAAAGCTTGTTATACCCAAAAAAGAAGAAGCACAATTTCCTTGGGGCCAGACTTGATGAGTGCAGTGATGTTTTTTCGAAGCCGGTTTGCGAATCACAAAGACGTTTTAGGGAACCAAAATTCTTCGCCCATAGGGAGCGAAAATGTTTCTCACTGATGAGTAATTTAGTGATGGTCCCTTCCTTGTTTGTTAGGCTACATATACTATCATGAGCCGTTTTGGTTCTGTTTTTGCTGTGTTTTTTGTTTTCATTTTCTAGAAATTAACTTTTTTGACTAGTTGTTGCCAAAAACTGTTCTCAAGGGTAAAAAAAATCTGAATACAAACTACTTTCTAGAAAACATTAGAAGTTGTATGCGAATTTACGAAAACTATTTTTGCACAATAATGAAAACAATCTGAAAACAGTGGATGTCTTCAAATATTTCATTGTTTTTGATTATGAAAACTTGAAAATTGAAAACAAAGATAACAAAAACAAAATCAAACAAGACCTTGTTTTCCTCTCTTTTTTGTTTTGTTTGTTTGTTTGTTTGTTGTGTGTGGGCTCCATTTTTTTTTAGAGGGATGGTTGATGTCTTGAAACAGGTGAAACTTTTTGGCTACTTGCTGCTGTGATGTCATGAAGCTTGTGATTCCATTTCTTTAGGCTGGCATTGGGAATCAACTTGGCTGAGGCAATTCTGTTTGGGGAAAATGATTTAGAGTAATTTATATATATATATATATATATATATTGAGTGTGACCGTGTGTGTGAGTGTTTGTTTGTGTTTGGTGTTTGGTGTCAGAGTTAAAGTGAGAGTGAGTCAAAGGGAGAGTGTTTGTGAGTGCATGCTAGGGCAGTGTTGAGAGCGTGGTTTCTAACCACGCTTTCTTCACATAGTGAAAGTGGGGTTTTCAACAGCGATTTTAGAAAAAAAAAATTAATTAAAAGTGCCTTTTGTAATCGCGATTTCTTAATCAAAAGCGCGTTTTATAACCACGATTTTAAGACTTCCCAATTTTCATGCAAGACAGGCGCACAAACGTTGAAATCGTGGTTGTGAACCACGATTTAGCCTATTTTGGGAATTCTTTCAAAACTAGGTTTAGTTTGGGAATTGAATTAGTATTTTGGCTTATTTAGGGAAATGTCCCCGGCTCACACTCTTGTGATCTTTAACTATCTAAACGGGGGGCATTTCCCTAAATAAGCCAAAATAGTAAATCAATTCCCAAACTAAGCCTAGTTTTGAAAGAATTCCCGAAATAGGCTAAATCGCGGTTGTGAACCACGATTTCAATACATATACGCCTGTCTCGCGTGGAAGTTGGGAAATCTTAAAATCGTGGTTACAAAACGCGCTTTTGATTAAGAAATCGCGATTACAAAACGTGCTTTTAATTAATTTTTTTTTCTTCTGAACTCGCTGTTCCAAACCACGATTTTATCCATTTTTTTTTTTCTTCTAAACTCGCTGTTCCTAACCACGATTTTATCAAAAAACATTTTTCTTCTGAACTCGCTCTTTCGAACCACGCTTTTTGGCCAAAATTTTTTTCTTCTGAAATTGTGGTTATGAACCACGCTTTTAGCGTAAATTTTTTTTTTGGTTTTTTTTTTTCTGTTTCTGTTGTCATTGTTTTGGTGATAATGTATTTCAGAATAATTTTTGGGTTACAATTGTTTTACTAAAACCGTTCTCATGTTAATTTTTTTTTTCTTTTGTCTTTATTTTGGGTTAGAATGTGTAATTTAACATTTTTTTTTGGCTTGACTAAAGTAAATTTATTTTGTTTTTCTTGTGTTTGTTTTGGGTTAGAAGGTAATAATGTAATTCATAAATTTTTTAAGTTTTAGTAAAGCCGTTTTGATGCAAAATTTTATTTTATTTTATTTTTTCTTTGTTTTGGTTTAGAAGGTGTTATTCAGTAATTTGTTTGGGCTTTAATAAAGCCGTTTTCATTTAAATATATATATTTTTTCTTTTGTCTTTGTTTTGGGTTAGAAGGTGATAAGGTAATTCATAAATTTCTTTTCGATTTACTAAAGCCATTTTCATGTGAAGTTTTTTATTTTTATTTTTTTCTCTTGTCTTTGTTTTGGGTTAGAGTGTGTTATTCAGAAATTTGTTTTGGCTTTACTAAAGCCGTTTTCATGTAAATATTTTTTTTTCCTGTTGTCTTTGTTTTGGGTTAAAAGGTGATAATGTAATTCATAAATTTCTTTTCGCTTTACTAAAGCCGTTTTCATGTAAAGTTTTTTATTTTTTATTTTTTTCTCTTGTCTTTGTTTTGGGTTAGAATGTGTTATTCAGAAATTTGTTTTGGCTTTACTAAAGCCGTTTTCATTTAAATAATTTTTTTTTCTGTTGTCTTTGTTTTGGGTTAGAAGGTGATAATGTAATTCATAAAACCTTGAGGAAAAAACACATAAGTCTCCCACAAAAATACATAGGTAGTACAGACATAAGTCTCGGACAACAATACATTATGGACACCATGAACTGAACACACAATACATAGATAAACATAACAGTTAGACAGACAAATATTAGCCAGACAATCTGACAAACTCATTACGGAAACACTTACTCTAACACAGACATTACATATTAATGCATGACCTAATATTGCCGAAGTGTAGACATTACCACCTAATTCGCGCTTAAATTGGTAGGTGGCTCAGAGTTTGAATAATCCGAAAGCTCAGCGTCAGAGACAAGCTCAGGATCCTCCATGATACCCTTGATAGCCGCATCATTTGGTTCTGTTTTGCTCTTTTGGGCATCCTTCTTAACTATGTATAGTTATATATCGCGGGCTAACCTACGGCGCATTTGAGAAATCTCACGTTGTAGTCTTTCACATAGTCGATCAACATTATCAGGATCTTCCTTTTGGATCTCAACAGAACGTGCTTTTGGCACATTCAGTCGATTTTCCCGACATAATCTTTCCATTTGCACTCGTTCTATAAATAGTGCGGGCCACTTCAGAAGTCTAGCGTTTGCTAAACCATATCCTGTTTGATTATCTGATGGTTGCTCCACCAAACCACATGGATCTCGATAGTACTTGGGCATGACAAAATGTCGCTTACCAAACCTATCATGATAAGCACAAGAGGCATCTAACAAAGGAAATGGTGTTTCATCTTCAGCATCGTCACTTCCTCTTCCCCCTCATCGTCGTGAACTGTCACCCCTTTGCAAGTTCCTACCACCTCTGTGATTCCCACTCCCTCCCATGAACCATGTAGCCATGCTAATTTTTTAAAACAAATGAATGATAATTTCGTAGGGCGAAATGAGTTGTAAGGTTGTGTCTTCACCTTTAGTCGTTTATATAGTTGGTTATGAACGGCTTTAGAAAGATGCCTCTGCATGACAATCCCACATATACGAACAAGGTATGAGTTGTCACTAGAATAAAAAAACAGAGTAAAGCAAATACTGTGTACCAAGTCACGTGACTTGACAATCCATCTGCATATACCGACAAAGTAAGGGCATGCTCACTGTAAGGTAAAACAGTGAATTCACTGTTGCCATGTGACTTTCTAAATTGAGAATCCCACATATATCAATAAGAGATGAGTTGTCACTGTAATAAAAAAATCGAGCAAAAAATTGAGAAAACCAAAGCCTGTGCACCAAGTCACATGACTTGACAATCCATTTGCATATACCGACAAAATAAGGGCATGCTCATTCTAAGGTAAATCAGTGAATTCAGTGTTGGCATATGACTTTCTGAATTGAGAATCCCACATATATCAATAAGAGATGAGTTGTCACTGTAATAAAAAAATCAAGCAAAAAATTGAGAAAACCAAAGCATGTGCACCAAGTTACGTGACTTGACAATCCATCTGCATATACCGACAAAGTAAGGGCATGCTCACTGTAAGGTAAAACAGTGAAATCACTGTTGCCATGTGACTTTCTGAATTGAGAATCCCACATATATCAATAAGAGATGAGTTGTCACTATAATAAAAAAATCGAGAAAACCAAAGTTTGTGCACCAAGTTACATAACATGACAATCCATCTGCATATACCGACAAAATAAGGGCATACTCACTGTAAGGTAAATCAGTGAATTCACTGTTGCCATGTGACTTTCTGAATTGAGAATCCCACATATATCAAATTGGTGTTGAGGTAAATCTGTTTGTGTATAATTAATTGTAAATAGTGATTTTGACAAGCAAATCAAGTAAAACCAATTGGGTTTTAAATTTAGTTCCCCAATTGGACCAACCACTTGGCTTTGAGCTTGTTTGTCTAGTCCCCCAAGTTTAGTTATCTGTCAACCCCCCATTTCTTACCAGGGTCATCATTTTGACTGGACTTCCAGGAATTGGAAGGCGACTCTTTCTTCTTTCCCGATGGAGATTGAAATTCTTTATGTACAGGATCCTTATTTCACGAGCCCCAGTCAAGGGAAGCTTTTCACCGAGCTACCTGTTCTGTTTTATGTGTTGTTCAAGGCGGTAGTTCGTTTGTATGAACTTTATTTAGTTCCCCAACTGGGCCAACCACTTGGTTTTGAGCTTGTTTGTCCAGCCCCCTAAGTTTAGTTATCTGTCAACCTCCCATTCCTTACCACAGTCATCATTTTGACTGGACTTCCAGGAATTGGAAGGCGACTCTTTCTTCTTTCTCGATGGAGATTGAAATTCTTTACGTACAGGATCCCTATTTCACGAGCCCCAGATAAGGGAAGCTTTTCACCGAGCTACCTGTTCTGTTTTATGTGTTGTTCAAGGCGGTAGTTCGTTTGTATGAACTTTATTTAGTTCCCCAACTGGACCAACCACTTGGCCTTGAGCTTGTTTGTCCAACCCCCCAAGTTTAGTTATCTGTCAACCCCCCATTTCTTACCAGAGTCATCATTTTGACTGGACTTTCAGGAATTGGAAGACGACTCTTTCTTCTTTCCCAATGGAGATTGAAATTCTTTACATACAAGATTCTTATTTCACGAGCCCCAATTAAGGGAAGCTTTTCACCGAGCTACCTGTTCTGTTTTATGTGTTTTAAGTATTCACATAATTCAACATACATTAATCCATTCATTAATCCAGAACATTCGTTAACTCATTGCAATTCAATAAAGAAAGTCATGAACTAATAAATGTGCAGTTATAAATGTAGTTATTTCATGAACTTCAAGTTCATAAAACAAATACTTGAAATACATCCGTACGTTAGATGAACAACAACATTGTCTTACACTCCAGTAACGAAGATATGAGACAACATACAAACATATACAAAAGACAAAGGTGTTTGATTTCTCATTCCTCATCTGACATGTAGTAGTCAGAGAGATATTTTTCATTGTTTAAGACATTATTTCACTCAACCATTGTCAAATCTCTGTTGCTTGCTTCTGCCATTTCGGTGGCTAGCTGAAGCATGAAATGTCGACATCTCCGCATCAACATTCTATTGTTCTCCTTCTTAATTCTGCTAACTGCTTTTTCATAGTCACTCATGTAAAGTCTAGCCATGGTCAATGAACGACGAAGAGGTACCGGTGCCCCAAAGTTACGTAGATCATTAAAAAATCCTTCTTGCTCCGTTACCCTGAACGCCCATTCTGCTCGGATACCAGCATAATAATCCTTCGGACTCAAGTACTTTTCGCTCTTGTAGTCGTAAGTAAATGGAGGTAGCAGCCACACTTTCGGATTTCTTTGCTGGCGTGAACTTCCTGCACCTCTTGAAGACATTGTTCATAAAATAAACAAACAAATAATAATAGTAATTGTAGATATATTAATATTGTTATGACTTGAACAAACATCATACTGGGAGTGTCGCTATTTGTAGACATCATACTGAGGGTTAACTAGAGATGATCTAGTGACGATAATGCATGCTGGGGCACTATGGAATAAGTGATACCCGTGATATTATTTTTTAGCTTTTCATTTCATGCAATCCTGAGTACCCGTGACTTTGTGTACCTGTGATGTAGTCACGGACGTGGTTGTCAGATAAAATCATAATTGTAGGCCAGAGGATGACAATGCAATTCCTTCATATTGGAGTAGTGAGTTGTCAAATAAAACAACATGCAGTGAGTTGTCACATCGCCACATGAAACTATTTTTTCATGCTTACTTTTTTAATACATAAGTAGTCACTTGGAATTGATGATTTCAGTACAAATTGGTGTTTTCAACAAATTATAAATAAAATTAAATGCTTAAATTTTCTTTGTTTTAAAGTAATATTATTCGTAAACAGCCTATATTTTATCTTATTTTCATTTAATGAACTTCACAGTAATCCCATTTTCTTATCTTTGCATTTTTTGCTTCTTTTTATATTCGGTAAATTACACTTTACTCCTTCAGTCCATCACATAATTATTTATCAACACCATTGCCATGTGGTCGTATTGATGTGCCATGTGGTCGCAAAGTCAGAAAGTCACATGCATTACTGCATCACTGCACAAAGTGACATGCATCACTGCACAAAGTCAAATGCATCACTGCATCGCTGCACAAAGTCACATAGCATTTGAGGAAAAAACAAAGCATCCAAATTATTACATCTGTTCAAGTCATTGGCGAGCATCACTGACAAATGTTGGACGTATCACTGCGCCGAGCTACAATTTATTATCGTACCATACCTACTGTGCCCTTGTGAATTATGCACTCTATTAAAATTTTGCGGGGGTGTCATAACAAAATAACAATAAATTAATAAATATGTCAATACACCTAAAAAGTAAAACAAATTTGTGAATAAATATGCCATGCGTATGCCAACTGACACTCCACAGTTGTTGGAAAGGGCATTGCATCGTATCCGCGACGAGGTTAATCGCATGACCCAACGCTTGCAAAGGTCTGGACTAATGAAGACCGCAAATGAGCGTGCTGAAGATGGGTTAATAGATGATACACACCAGTACTATGCCTGGAGCATGGATGTTATGTATGAATTTGATATTGAGATGTCAGATGATGATGATAATGAATGAAATTGTTTGGATGAACGTCCAAACCATTTCTGTAATGCATGCAATTTTTAATGCTTATCCACGACTTATCAATGAAGGGAGATATTTCAATTGCTTTCGACTTGTTCTTGTAATTCTACCTTTACTTTCTCTCCGTTATTGTTATTTTGAAGAACGCTACTTCAACTAAACTTTTATGATTTCATGCATTATTGATGTGGAATATAATAATGATACTTAATGAAGTACATGTTCATATAACAAATAGTTGAATTACACGTTTAAGCTATATGAACAACAAATATATATGTCTACATTTTGTTTGGTTATCATTGGTTTGTACATGAAAAGAAGACAGTGAATGCAATCATTCAGAAAAGTGAAAGAAAAGGGAAAACAAAATTATATATGTGTTTGTTTAGATATTTGTTTTGTTTCCTGTTTACTCATATTTTTCCCCACAACTATCCATTATGCAATGTTTACATTTTTTTTCCAAATTTTTTTTGTATAAAATTTTTACTAACCTGTAGCAACACAAGTGGTCCTTCAATCTCGCTCAATAATAAAATCCTATCAATTCTTATCCTTTTTTTCCTATTTTCCTTTTCATTTTTATGGAAATCATCAAAACAAGTACGAATAAAAAAATTGTAAAATTATATTTTTCGAATAAATAAGTATGACACATTTACATCATCTGTACAAGTTTGATTTACAAAAACTATAACAAAAACTATAAATAAAATAAACTATACACTCCACATCACACCCGCTAATGCCCTAACCTGCCCCCAGTCCCACAATCCCGACCGTGGACCTCCCTCCCCGGTCTCCTGCGGTAGACTCCCTGAATATCTGGCTCCCCCAATCGTAAATGCGTATCCTGTAGAGCCTGTGAGTGTGACCCCCATTCTACTGCATGTGCTACCCCTGATCCTGTCTGTGGTGGAAGATCGGATACTGCAGTGAGCTGTGAAACTCCATCATCTGGTGCAACTGTATCACGATCTGCAGCTGGAGCTCGACCTTTGCCTCTGCTCGCACCCCGACCTCGGCCGTAATGTCCGCCACGACCAAAACCTCGGCCTCTCCCGCGCGCTCTGGGGGAGGGGGGGGCTCAATATTGGCCTCAGCGTCAATGTGGGAGATGTTAGTGAGAATTGCATCATGTGTACTCATGGTTGCGATCGAATTATCTGGTGGTGGTAACTGGGTGGGTGGGGTAACAACGTCATGAATGTATCGGGGCGGTGTCTAATCAGGGTCAGGCACATAAGGTATGCCAGTATGCTGCGTAGGAAGTATGTCGAGGAAATCTGCAGATATGTATGGGGTAGTATGTGGTGGGGTGACTGATGTCGAAGGAGCTGATGTGGTAGGCGCTGAAGTGGAAGGCGCTGACGTGGACGACGCTGATATGTCTGGAGCAGCTGCTGAAGTGTGTACACCGTAGTGGCCGTAATGCAAACGATCTCCCCGATGGGCAATCTGGAATGCCTGGTACAATAACTCCCGGATCTCTGCAACGGCCTGCAAGGCCGTTGCAGAGATCCCAGCTCCAACCACCTGAACAAACATTCAGACGTATTATTAGGCTAAACTTGACTGAAAGTAAATCAAGTATGATTTTACTAATTATCTGACACATACTATGATACTCACCAATGCCTCAAGATAAGGTCCAACTCCCTGATATCCAGACTCAAACACGTGGCTCGAATTCCCGACTAGTAGGTGTGTATGTCGCCGATACCACAACATATAAGGGTCAAAAGAGGGGATCACCTCATCGCTGTAGTCAGCCTGTACAATACTGTCCCGGCGGGCATCCCACAACTGTATATATGGCATATAAAATAGATGCCAGTCAGTGCCAGCTCGGCCACGCCTATCAGTGACGTGCAACTGCCACTTAGTGTCGAACCGATCTGGCACGGACTGCACCCGACCAAACTGTCGGAGGACACGATGGGGGAGATGCCACTCAACCACGTCAAAACAAATAAGTGGCACTCTCGCCATCCATATCTCCTGACCCAGTTGGTAGTAGTCGGGGAGCGTACCGAGTACCCCAGCATAAGGCTGCCAGATAAACAACAATGACGACAAATAAATTAAATTTTGCTGGTGAACTCAGAACATATACAATTAAGAAGACAACTAACACGCAATCAAAAAATTTCATACCTCGCCCTCGATCATCCGGTCTAGCCGGTCTTTATAAACTACCACTACGTGGGTCGAGACGACCTCGTGGCCCATGTCAACCCTTCACCGGCTACCTCGCGGTCCGGTGGGCAACTGCATGTTCCCCTCACCCATAGGAAGCTCACCAGGACCAACCAGTTGCCGCCTAGACAGGGCAATGCGAATCAATCTCTCCCATGCCCAAATCTGCAATAGTTTGAACACAGTTACAATACTGATATATGGCATAAAATATGAATTGACATGTAATAAAATTCTTACTAACCTGTAGCAACACAAGTGGTCCTCCAATCTCCCTCGTACCCACCTGAGCTGCTCGACATAGCATTCTATACAACCATGCCAGAGCCGCGCTAGCCCAGCTGTACTGCCCAATCTTCTCAATGTCTCTCAGCAATGGCAAGTACATTAGCTTGAGCAGGTTTTGTGACTTATCAGGGAGAAGTACCCCCCCAATAAGCCACATAATATATGCTCGGGTATGCTGCTGTACCAACTCATCTGGAGCATGATCTGGAAGATGCGCAAACTGCTCAGCCAGCCACCTCACCCTCAGTCTACTTGCCTGTAAATTTGTTGGTGTAGGTGCTACTTCTAATAGCTCAGCATATAGGGCTATCCACTGCTCCGTCGCAAAAGATGGGTCAACTCCAGTAACTGCTTGGCCATCAATCCGAAGACCATATAGGACGGATACGTCCTGCAACGTGATGGTGGCCTCCCCGATCCGGAAATGGAATGTATGAGTCTCTGTGTGCCACCTCTCGACGAGAGCAGTGATGAGTGCGTGGTCTAGTCGAATGTGCCCGATACGATACACACCATAGAATCCCGCGCGTAATAGATACTGCAAGACTCTATGGTCCAATGGATGCTCCTACAATCCAGAATCTGCCCGACGGCATGTCAACACGGTGCGTGCCTCATCCTGCACAACAAAATGACCAGTTTAAATAATAGCATTATCACGAAATATACAACAAAATGCAATGTATTTTAATTGTAAGCGTAAAGTCCAACAAACGTTATTGCATACAAGACGGTCCCACATACTGTCAGCCTGATGTGCCTGTCTGAACAGTGAAACCTCCTCAGGTGCATGTGCCATAAAGCCTGTACAACTGAAATATTAGATCATCCATATCAAAATCTCATTTAATCATAACATAATAACAGAAAAACTGTAATTATTAATTTTGTACTTAACGATTTAAAATACAATGAAGTAAATCTTATGGGTTCGACAAAAGACAAATTTATGTGCCACTTACACAAAAGTAATTCGAAATTAATGATTACATTTATGGCATATTTTATAAAACTTAAATATTGATTTTGTAATGCTAAAAGTTTGAATAAATTATAAATTTTGCAAATTACATATAAAATTTTGTAATTGTAAACAATGATTGCAGCATTCCAATTTTTAAAATTTTAATTTACAATAGGTTAATTTTTTAAAAATTTGTAAATTTTTTAAATTATAAAATGTGAACAATGATTGCAGCATTCGATATTTAATTTATTCAAAAATATGAAACTTTGAAATGGTAGAAGAACTACGTGATTAAGCATAGAATATTGTAATACACATTTCAAATCAAGTACTCCGTGAAAAACTAGTACACATTTTCAACAAATTATACAAGTTTGAATAAATTATACACATTTTCAATTTTGCATTACAGCATTTTTGATCACGTTGTAATACACACTTCAAATGTACGACCCCGTTTACAAATAAAGAATTTAAAAATACATAATTAAATGATCTATTACAAATAAAGAATTTCAAAATGATATATTACAACATGTAAGTATTACATAGTCTTCATCGACCAAGTCGCGCCGAACATGTTCGCCTGTCATGACCTGTCTGGTGGCACTCACTGCAACGAGCTATCAAACGCCTGTCTGATATATCCATCTCATTCGGAATATGAGCCATAGATGTACGACCCCGTTTTACTTCTCGTAGACGAAGTTCATTAGGCATTAAGGTCCACTATGGATCATCCCAATAATCTTGATGCAGTATTGGATTGAATTTAGTTTCCCAAACCCTCATGTATACCGGAAGCCTATATATTGGATCAACGTACTGGAATGGATTGTCACCGCATTCAGACATTACAGCGAGCATATGGGAACATGGATAATGTCTTATCTCATATTTCCCACAACTGCACGTGGGTTGATTCATCCACACAATCTGTCTATTGCGACCTCGTCCACGGCAAAAAGATGTTTGCACCTCAAATACACGGCGGGGCCAATAAGACAATATTGATACAAACTAATCAAGTTCAAGTTTTTAGGTGTAATTAACTCAACAACATAATAATAACAATTTTTTCACATTACAAACTAACCTGTTATACGATATCAACTGGAAAGTATTTCCCCTTGCGATACCCTCCTCGATAGTTTTTTGCATCTCTCTAGGGTATTGGAACTTATTGCGTACATCTGTTTCAGCTTGGGCCCCCATCTCGTCAAAATATTTGACGAGCCGTTGAAATGTAAATTCAACCATAGCTGAGATAGGTAAGTTCCTTGCACCTTTCAAGACGCTGTTGAAGCACTCTGCATCATTACTGGTCAATACCCTCCAGCGATATCCACCGTCATATGCAAGGGCCCAGTCCTCAGGATTCATCTTGTGGACCCAATTGACGGCTTCTTGGTTAATAGCCTGTATCTGATCTAAGTAACCATTACACTTTCGTTGTTGATCAGCACTCCCTACTTTCCATAGAAGTTGTTTGAGCTCCTTATTTCTGAAATGTGTGTTAAAGTTACTGTAAACATGTCGAAGGCAGTGCCGATGATGTCCAACAAATTGGAGCGAGGGATTCAGCCAATGCCGTCTCACAGCAGCTAAAATACTCTCAGCTCGATCAAATATCAAAGTCACTCCCTGTCGGTCCATGACAATATGTTCCTTGATATTTTGAATGAAGAACGACTAAGAATCCAAACTCTCCCTGTCGACAACAGCAAATGCAAGCGGTAATATTTTGCCATTGGCAGTGACAATCGTTGCTATAAGCAACACACCAGTGTATTTACCGTATAAGAATGTACCATCTATAGTTATAACAGGACTACAATATTTAAAGCCATCGACGACGGGTTTGAAAGACCAGAAAACAAAGTGGAAGATGGGCATAATGGTTGTATGCCTGGTATATTTGTGCTTCCATGTCACGATGGTGCCAGGATTAGATGTCTGTAATGCATGCATGAATTTGGGCAACTGCCTATATGATTCATCCCAATCACTGAATACCATTTTAATTGCCTTGCATGCCACGCCTTCTTGTATGATATACTATAGTTCATGGTCTTTTTTATATCTTTAATGACATTCTTAATTGTCATATCAGGTTCATTCTGCATACGACAATCAAATATGAGTTGGATTATCTGGGTGTGAACATTATAAACAAACAAATATGTATATATATATATAAACATTTATTTTTTATACTAACCACAACTTGTCCCAAAATATAAGAAGCAATGTAACTGAAGCTAATATTAGTGTGGTCCCTGTTCATTCGTGGGTATAAACAATGGTGAGGACCCCTGTACTGCTTTATTTCAAAACGACCATGTTTTCTACTAAGAGATGCACGCAACCACCAACTGCAGTCGTGCTTGCAAGCAGACACCCAAAGGTCTCGCTTGGAGGTTACGACCTTATGCTCTCGATTATTTGTTGCATGGTACAATTTCACAGCATGTAGAAGTTGCTTCTTATCAACAAAAACCATTCCTCTGTCCAACTCTGGATTTTTAGCGCTCCAGATCCGGTTACGGGAAACGACATCACGGGTACTAATGTCAAAATCACCACCCATGTGAATGTTGTCATAGAAAGGGATTTCAACTCTAGGTGGAATGGGGGCATTTTCAGGGTCAACGGGAGCCTGGGCGTCATGTTCTTCATCATCATCATCATCTGATCCGCCTAATAAATTTTCTTCATCACACATTTCATTGTCATCATCATTAGGGCGACATCAGGACCGTATATGTCACTGTCAGCAAACTGCACCTCGTTCACTATTTCAGCCATATTACCAGCAACTTCAACCGGAGTGGTATGATGGCTGCATGTGGGCACATCTTGTGTGTTATTGTCAAATTCATAATCATATCCACCACGTGAACTTGATTCTACACCATGACCATGAAATGTCTGTTGTGTATAGCCCGCTGCATAACATTCATTTGATTCATACATAGGAGACTGAAACGTTGTTGTGTCAATTCCATGCGTCAGCAATGTAGTGAACGGACGAGAATCCATTTGTGTCATGTTCGGGATATTGTGTACAACCTCTTTATCAATGTAGACTTCCAAACAATTTGGTGCTTGAAAACTTGCACCGATACTTAATACGGTGTTCAATGCCTCATCGTCATTGATCGGTAATATCTTGTATTTGTTGTGTGTTTGCCACTGGCGATAAGGATATCTACATTTGAAGGTTAATCGGACACTTTCCCCGTAACTTGCCACATTTGACATAAACATCTCCGCCAAATTGCTAAGCGTGGTGCCAATTTGCACCGCATATATCCCTTTCGGCTCAGCATCATATGAGACGCCTTCATCGGGATCCCGAATTATGTTTCCCCCCAGTAGAAAATAATTGGAACAGTCTCCATATACTTGCTTCAATTAAGACAAAAAATATTAAAATAGCAACAGTATACTTATTACTTGTGATGCAATTAAAATAGCAACAACATTAAAATAGCAACAATGTACTTGTAAAAGAATTATATGAATTTTAACTCATTCAATTACAATTACTTGTGACGCAAAAACTTTATTTAAGTAATCAGAAATTGTAATCTAACAAGCAATATTGATTTTTTAATTAAAATATGAGTTAAAATAATGATAATGCTTTAGATTTTTTAGCTTTTTAAGAAACAAATCTTACAACACATACAAAATTAACATCATACTCTTCTGTTATACTTTTTACATTATTTATTATGATTAAGATCATGCTCTTGTGCACATTAAAACAAATTCAGCTAGGTTTTAGGTCTGATTTGTAACCACGTTTTGTTAATTAAAAGCGTGGATTGTACCACGCTTTTAAGATTTTACAAATTGTCCGCGGGAGGGCCACAAAAACAGTGAAAGCGTGGTTTGTAACCGCGTTTTAGCTTAGTTCATGAATTCTGTCCAAACTAAGCCTACTTTGGGAAATAAATTACTATTTTGCCTTAATTTGGGAAAAGCTCCTAATTTGGGCAATGATTTAATCGTACGCATGTAAATGGTAACAATTTTAAAAACACTTATTTTGAGGATATTATCTCCCAATCTTGATCTATTCAGACATTAGTATTTCAATAAACCAGACAGATATATCAATAATTTTGAATATGAAGACATTATGAAGATTCTTCTTTTATTTTTCTGTTCATATAATTTTATAGTATAATTTGTATCAAGTATTGTATTTGTTCAGTGTGATTGGACAAAATTAGACAAGTCATACAAAAATCTTAAATCATAGTGTAACTTTTTCAATGAAATTATTATTTTTTTCATTGAGTTGAAATAACTCGACTGATTTTGTATGACTTCTTCTTAATTTTTTTCATTGGCCAAAAAGCGTGGTTCGAAAGAGCGAGTTCAAAAGAAAAATGTTTTTTGATAAAATCGTGGTTAGGAAAAGCGAGTTTAGAAGAAAAATGTTTTTTGATAAAATCGTGGTTAGGAACAGCGAGTTCAGAAGAAATTGTTTTTTGGATAAAATCGTGGTTTGGAATAGCGAGTTCAGAAGAAAAAAAAAATTAATTAAAAGGGCGTTTTGTAACCGCGATTTCTTAATCAAAAGCGCGTTTTGTAACCACGATTTTAAGATTTCCCAACTTCTACGCAAGACAGGCGTATATGTGTTGAAATCATGGTTCACAACCGCGATTTAGCCTATTTTGGGAATTCTTTCAAAACTAGGCTTAGTTTGGGAATTGATTTAGTATTTTGGCTTATTTAGGGAAATGCCCCATCTAAACGGTTCATCATACTCACTTACAAAGTAATCACAACTGTAATATCATCGTTGTCATTAGCCAAGTGAACGGGTTTGTTTGGAATGTTTTAAATTAATATATTTTTGATTTTTTATGAAAAGATTTATAATATAATAGAAAGGTAATACGACTTAAATAAAAAGTGATGTAATCCAAAAAAAATAAAATGGGCTAAAGTAAATCATGTTAAACAAGCCTGTCCTAATTTTCCCGCGCAAATCATTCCCCCAATATGACTCCCAATTCCCAAAGCACCTAACAACGAGCCTTGATTCTCTCTCTCTCTCTCTCTCTCTCTCTCTCTCTCTCAAGCAAGTGTTACGAACCAATCACTTTGAAATCAGGTTTGGTTGTTGCTTTGCTAGCCATTATAGATTAATTTCTATCAAATGCCTGTTTAGTTGAGATTTTGCTTTGTTCTATGTTTGAATTTTTAATCGCTAGGCCTCAAATCTTTTTATTTCAATTTTGTATTTAGGTCATCACTTTATATTATGTGTGTTGAATATTGTTGTTTTTGGTTAGATACAATGCAGAACCGAGAAATTGATGATACTGCTTGTATGAAAAATAGGAAAAATTACTTTGTTAATGAAATCAATGGAGTTGATGGTGTTGTTAACTGTAATTTCTTCTCAAAACTAATTGTTTACAGTTTTTTTTTTTGGAAATGTTATACAATATATAAGTTGCAATTTTTAGTTCAATGCCTCCATGAAAATTGTTAAGAAAAAGGTTTGGATACTTTTGAGAGAGCATCACAGTGACTCAATTTTTTTCTCTCATTAATGAGTTGGGTACTTTGAATGGCCAAACAAAACCTATTGTTTGCCCCAATACACTCATAGTCATTGGATCATGTGAGAATCTCGAAGCATTACCCAACAACTGTGAGTGTTTTGGAACATAGTGATTTGGAGACAGAGGATCTCCTGCCCCTTTACTGTTACTTTGGCTTGATGCTTCTACATAACTATCTCAACATATTGGTTGCATTCATTAGGTAAGAAGCAGGATAATGAAATTGATGATGCTGATGGTGTCTAAAGGAATGATAATGATAATCATTATGATTGGGATTTGGATGCTTCTGATGATGAAGATGGTGATGGTGATGCTGATTCTGTATCAGACACTAAAATCGCTATCGACACTGTTGTGGATGCTGTTATTAACTTACAGAAAGGGCAGCGTGAATTGGCAAAGTTCATGTGCTTGGAAGGGAGGCTACAAATTGTTAGTCTCGTGTCAGAGCTTTTTCCATGGTTTCCACTAGATTATGATTCTCTCAAAGATAATTGCTTGCAAATTTATGAGGAAGATAAATTGAGGGTTAAGCACATTTTAACCAACATTGATGGACAAATTAGCCTTTCCATTGAAAGTTTGAGCTATGTCAAGCGTAATGGCTCTACCTATGAGTTCATGTGCTTAGCGGCACATTTTATTGATGACAAGTGGAAATTAAAAAAGTGGGTTCTTAGTTTTCAGCCACTTTGGGCTGAGAATGATGATTGCCTTGATCAGGCCATTCTGAAGTCTTTGAAAGATTGGCATATCAAGGGTAAGATAGCTAGTCTCACTTTGGCAAATATCAATGTTTATGACGAAGTGGTTCAGATTACTAAAGATAGCGTTCAAGAAAAGAAGAGGCTCCAACTTAACGGACAACTATTTTGTGTAAACTATTGTGCTGAGATGTTTACTCTAATGACGGAAGATGCATTTAAGGAGATATCTAACATCATTAGAAAAGTTCGTTGTCTAATCTTGTGGAATTATTCACCTCGATGGGATTACACAGCCTTCAAGCTAAAACAGGCTTTAGATTTGGAGTTAATGAGAGAGTTTTCTTCCCAACATGTGCGTGATAATTATGATATACCATCTACTGATGAATGGAGGAAAGTCAAATGTTTTTATAAGCTGGTTGAAATTGCACATGATGTAGCTAAGTCATTATTTGAAACAAAGTATCCAACTGCCAACAGCTTTCTTCATAATCTTCAAGAGCCTTGGGGAACTTTGCGTGAGGAATCCATTAGCTCAGATAGTTTCACCAGCAATGGGTCTCTTCTATTCTCACACGTGTCGCATATGTACTCTGTTTCTGAGTTTTCTTGGACCTGGAGAGGACGGGTAATGGTGAAAGTGTGTCGGTGACGTTGGTACTTGAGGGTGGGAGGTAGCAGAGCACAATTGACATGCATTATTAATGGGCAGTCATTACACATGTAGAAGGCGTCTTTGCCCTCATGACCACATGCTTGCTAGTAAAAGGTCCCATCATGTCTGGCAGGAAAAATAGCAAAGAACAGGGGACCCTTATAGAGTTTGTCATGAAAATGTAGAACAGAGGGAAACATAGCGCATCTTAGGTGGCTTTCGAAGAGGCATTCAGGGCAATTATACGAGAATCCCCCATTGTTGGCATCTGAGTGGAAATGGCAACTATACGTCTCAGGAAATGAATATTCGAGTGAGGGTAGGTCGAGAAAAGGAAGACAATGGAAAGGTTTTGTTGAAAAATTTGGTTTTATAAGGCTTATTTTGGGTCAATTTTGAGCCCAAAATTGAGAGGGCTCCAAACGTCTTTTGGGGTGGGTTCGAAGAAGTGATGTGTTCCTTGCCGCGTGGTAAGTCACACGGTGAAGATGGTTCGTCAAAACCATTTATGAGTGAATGAGAAGTTGACGTCGTTTTCGGGTTCGTGGAATGGACAATTAAAGAAGTAAATGTGGATTTCCTTGAAATGGGTTGTCTCACATTGAAACTTTAAGAGAGCTTTTATGGGTATATAAGCTCTTGGTGGACTCACTTGGGTTGGCCCCCAAGTTTGTAAAAGGAAGGAGTTATGGATAAATGGAACATTGGCTCAAACCATCACACGCGCGTCGTTTGACCGGGTGCGGGTGTGGGTCTGTTCTAACACTAATTTTTTGTACAAAATTTATTTGAATTTTTCCAAATTCTAATAGGAAATTAATTGAATTCAATTCAAAATTGAATTCAAATTTTGTGTCCAAAAATTGTGCCTCTTTCAGTCCAATTTCCAAACAGATTAAACTGTCCAAACAGTTTCCAAATTTGTTGCACATCCGGACAGATTTTATTTTTTTTTCAAACAGATTTAACTGTTGTGCAGTTATCTGTTGAAACTGTCATATCTGTTTGAAATTCAAACAGTACCTATACAGTTTGAAAATGTATCTGTTCATGTTCGGGACAGTTTGTGTTGCCTATAAATTCAGATCATTCCAACAGTGTTTAGAGATCTTAAAATAGTCTGAAAATCCATTTTCTTGCTGTCCAATCTTTATTTTGTTGCATATATTCTTCATATATTTTTTAGGAAAAATTTAGAGAGTATAGAACACAGGTTCTAGTTCGCTGGACAAATTTGTTTATAGTGCTACTACAAATTTGTGAAGATCATTGTATCTTGGGAGATAGACGCCATTAGTCCGTAAGCACCGTAGCGGGCGAATCTGTCTTAAGGACAGAGTGTCACACACTCGACATGATCTTTTTATTATTCCTCGGTTCGGTAAAATAATTTTAGTGCGTTATTTATTTTATTTGTTTGATTTAGTTTCAATTTATTTATTGTACACGGAAGATTGTTCCAACAATCTTAAGACAGATTTGAACTATTCTGTTTATATATAATTTTTCGTTTATTTCCTTTCTTCTTCCAGAAATTATTTTTTGTGATTTTATAAAATAATATTCTGGTTGGAAAACAAATAGAAGTAATATACTGTTTGACAGATAATGGTAATATACTGTCTATTTTCTTTGACAACTAGTAGTAATATACTGGTGTCATTAACAATTCAGAATATTTATTTGCGAAATTTTGTCGGAAATTAATTTTGATTTTCAGAAATTATTTCCGAGTGTTCATTAATTAAAATTCTGTTTCAGTATTTTAATTATTGAAGTGTTATAGAAATTTAATTTCTTGTGTAGAATTAATTTGGTTAAATAAAATTTTATTTTATTTTCAAATTAATTGGAAATAAAAGTTACAATTCTTGCTTCTTTTATTTTATAGAATTTAAAATTCTGTGGTTTTGGTTTAAATTTTCTGTGTAGTATAAAATTCTAATTATAAATTTGTTTTATAATTTAGAATTCATGGCTACTGAAACTAGTCAAACTAATGCCCAAACAAGTACTAGTGTGGTGGCTGCAATTGCTTTAATCCCTCATGTTATGACTGTGCCAGTCAATCACGGTGAAAAGCCAAAGAAGTTCTCAGGAACTGATTTTAAAAGATGGTAACAAAAAATGTTGTTCTATCTTACTACTTTGAACTTGACTCTTTTTTCCGTGAGAATGCTCCTACTTTGAATGAGGATGAAACTGATCGGCAAGTGGTTGTTGCGATCGATACCTGGAAACATGCTGATTTCCTTTGCCAGAACTACATCTTAAACGGACTTGACAACACATTATACAACGTCTACAGTCCTATTAAGACAACAAAGGAATTTTGGGAGTCTTTGGAAAAAAAGTATAAGACAGAAGATGCTAGCTCAAAGAAATTTGAGATTGGCAAATTCCTAGACTTTGTGATGGTTGATTCTAAGACTGTGATCAGTCAAGTTCAAGATCTCCAACTCATTTTGCATGACATTCACGCAAAAGGCATGTCTCTTAGTGAATCCTTCCAAGTTGCAGCCTTAATTGAGAAATTACCACAAGACTAGAAGGAATTCAAGAACTACCTCAAACACAAGCGCAAAGAAATGTCTTTGGAAGAATTGATTTTGTGTTTGAGGATTGAAGAGGACAACTGCAATTCTAAAAAGCGGGTTGGTTAGCATCCAATGGATTATAAAGCAAATGTGGTGAAACATGCTCCAAAAGCAAAGAAACAGAAGTTTTCTGGAGAGAGTTCATCACAAGGCTCTAAAGGGGGGGAAACTAAAAAGTACAAGTTTAATGACAAGTGTTACATCTGTGACAAAGAGGGACATTGGGTCAAAGATTGTCATAGCAAAAGGCAAAAGCAAAAGAAGAACAAGCAAGAAGCCTGCTTAAGCCCATATGACTGAAGTGGACAATATTTCCAATGGTGTAGATAACATAAATCTTTCTGCAGTTGTTTCCGAGGCAAACCTTGTCAGAAATCCTAAAGAATAGTGGGTGGACACTGGTGCTACTCGCCACATTTGTGCCGACAAAAAGATGTTCACATCTTACTCTATAGTGGACAATGGTGAACAACTTTTATGGGCAACTCATCAACTTCCAAAGTTGAAGGATAAGGAAACATTATTTTGAAGATGACATCTGGAAAGGAACTCACTCTCAACAATGTGCTGTATGTACCGGACATTCGCAAGAATCTTGTTTCCGGATCTTTGTTGAGTAAGAATGGGTTTAGGCTAGTATTTGAGAGTGATGAATGTAATGACCGTTGTACCCTTAGTTATTAATAAAAATACATCTTCTTACTTGCTTGAGTCTTCAAATTTATGGCATGGTAGACTAGGACATGTTAATTATGGATCTTTACGTAGACTAATTAATATGGAATGTTTACCTAAATTTGACATTAATTTAAATCATAAATGTGAAATTTGCGTTAAGGCAAAATTATCCAAAACTCCTTTTCATTCAATTGAAAGAAGTACGGAACCACTTGAATTAATTCATAGTGACATTTGTGATTTTAAATCAATTCAAACCAGAGGTGGGAAAAAATATTTTATCACTTTCATAGATGACTATACTAGATATAGTTATATTTATTTAATTCGAACCAAGGATGAAGCTTTAGAAACTTTCATTCAATATAAGAATGAAGTTGAAAATCAACTTGGTAAGAAAATTAAGAAACTTAGAAGTGATAGAGGTGGTGAATATGAATCACCTTTTGGTGAATTTTGTAAAGAATATGGAATAATTCATCAAACCACCGCTTCTTACTCACCTCAACAAAATGGAATTGCTGAAAGGAAAAATAGGACTTTAAAAGAAATGATGAATGCCATGTTAATAAGTTATGGTTTACCTCAGAACTTGTGGGGGGAAGCAATACTTTCTGCTAATTATATACTTAATAAAGTACCTCGAAAGAAAGTGAATCAAACACCTTATGAAATGTGGCATGGAAGAGTGCCATCCTACAAATACTTAAATGTGTGGAGGTGTTTGGCTAAAGTGGCTATTCCTAGTCCTAAAAAGACTAAGATAGGTCCTAAAATAGTTGATTGCATTTTCATTAGTTATGCCAAGAATAGTAGTGCATATCGGTTTTTGATTCATAAGTCAGAACATTCCAAAATGCATGTAAATACTATTATTGAATCTCGGAATACATCATTCTTTGAACATGTATTTCCAAATAAAATTGGACAAGAGACTAGTAATAATAAAAGATCTTTTGATGCTATTACTAATCAAGATCAAGAACAAGAGAAATAGTTAGATAAAATTGAGGAAGAGGAACCTAGGCGTAGTAAACGTGCTAGAACCTCAAAATCTTTTGGTCTAGATTTTCTAACATTTTTGTTAGAAAATGAACCTCTAACTTTTAAAAAAGCTATGTCCAGTCTTGAGGCTCCTTTATGGAAAGAAGCTGTAAACAGCAAAGTTGAATCCATCTTGCAAAATCACACTTGGGAATTAGTGGATTTGCCACCAGGTTGTAAACCTCTTGGGTACAAGTGGATTTTCAAGAGAAAAATGAAAGCGGATGGATCAATTGACAAATACAAGGCAAAACTTGTGGTCAAAGGATTTAGACAAAAAGAAGGTCTTGATTACTTTGACACATACTCACCAGTTACTAGAATAACATCTATTAGAATGCTAATTGTTATTGCATCGTTGTACAATCTAGAAATTCATCAAATGGATGTGAAAACCGCTTTCGTAAATGGTGAGTTAGATGAAGAAATTTACATGGAACAATCAGAAGGTTTTTTGGTTCCAAGAAAAGAAAAGAAAAGAAAGTGTGTAAATTGGTTAAATCATTATATGGTTTAAAACAAGCGCCAAAACAATGGCATGAGAAATTTGACAAGGCAATGATGTCAAATGGATTTAAAATTAATAAGTGTGACAAATGTGTTTATATTAAAAATACAGACAAAGGTTATGTCATTGTATGTCTGTATGTGGATGATATGCTCATCATAGGTAGTAATAATGATATGATTAAAACTACCAAGAAAATGTTGAATAAACATTTTGACATGAAGGACATGTGCATTGCTGATGTAATTCTTGGTATGAAAATTAGCAAAACATCAGAAGGTTATGCTTTGTCACAATCTCATTACATTGAGAAAATATTTGACAAATTTGCCAAAGATGATGATCATCTTGCTAAAACACCTGTGGATGTTAATTTGTTTCTTTCTAAGAATGTACAGGAAAGTATTTCTCAATTAGAGTATGCTCAAATTATTGGAAGCTTAATATATTTGATGAACTGCACTCGCCCAAATATAGCTTATGCAGTAAGTAAATTAAGTTGATATATGAGTAATCCAAGAGTACAACACTGGAAAGCTATTATAAGGGTTCTTAGATATCTCTGATTTACTCGTAACATTGAGCTTAATTATACTAGATATCCAGCAGTACTTGAAGGATACTGTGATGCAAATTGGATATCGGATACTAGAGACTCAAAGTCCACCAGTGGGTATGTCTTTACTCTTGGTGGGGCGGCTGTATCTTGGAAATCTTCCAAACAGACTTGCATTGCTAGGTCTATTATGGAATCAGAATTCATAGCTTTAGACAAAGCTGGGGAAGAGGCAGAATGACTTCGCCACTTCCTTGAAGATATTCCAATGTGGCCAAAACCGGTGCCTGCTATATGCATACATTGTGATAGTTAATAAGCAATTGGTAGAGCACAGAGTCATATATATAATAGTAAGTCATGTCACATTCGTTGTCGACATAACACCATGAGACAACTACTCTATAATGGAATTATTTCCATTGAATATGTAAAGTTTAAAGACAACATAGTGGATCTACTAACCAAAGGGTTAGCAAGAGAGCTAGTTGAGAATTCATCGAGGGGGAATAAGACTTAAGCCTATTAAATAAGAGTTACCACAACGGCAACCCAACCTAATTGACTGGAGATCCCAAGATCTAGGTTCAAAGGGACAACCGAGTTGTGTATGACTCAGAAGGATCACTGGGGAGTCAAACTCTTACCCATTTCTATGATGAAATAGTGATGTTTGCAGCATTTTAGGTTAAGTAATACTTTTAATGATTCTTATATCTAGGTATACCTAGTGGAGTATGGCAGGATACTCTTCATAAGAATCACCTATATGAGTGTGAACTGGGCCTGTTCTATGAGATTTGTGACGGACTACAATTCTCTAGAGCACTTAATGAAAGACCAGGTTGTTCAGGGCCAAAATGAACACAATAGTGAGAACTAAATTATGTTTGGTAATATACTGTGTGAGTTCTATTGTCTTGGTTTACATAAACGGCTGAACAGTTCAAGACATCATGTTCACTGTTAGCTAGTAAATTCGATAGTGTCTCACAAGGGAAGGTTCAAAGCCAAAAGCAGCCTATCATTTGTAGAATATTTCTAATTTCTGTACTCTCTGTAATTAGATCATGTTATTTCATTTTCTCTCCGTCAAATTCCATTCATGTGGGGGATTGTTGGAAAATTTGGTTTTATAAGGCTTATTTTGGGCCAACTTTGAGCCCAAAATTGAATGGGCTCCAAACGTCTTTTAGGGTGGGTCTGAAGAGGTGATGTGTTCCTTACTGCATGATAAGTCATATAGTGAAGACGATTCGTCAAAACCATTTATGAGTGAATGGGAAGTTGACGTCATTTTTGGGTTTGTGGAATGGACAATTAAAGAAGTAAATGTAGGTTTCCTTGAAATGGGTTGTCCCACATTGAAACTTTAAGAGAGCTTTTGTGGGTATATAAGTTCTTGGTGTATTAACTTGGGTTGGCCTCCAAGGGGCACCCCAAGTTTGTAGAAGGGAGAAGTTATGGACAAATGGAACCTTGGTTCAAACCACCACATGCGCGCGCGCGTCACAGCCGCCGAGCCAAGCCGTGCCGGGTGCGGGTGTGGGTGTGGGTATGGGTCGGGTCGGTTCTATCATTAATTTTTTGGATAAAATTTATTTGAATTTTTCCAAGTTCTTATTGGAAATTAATTGAATTTAATTCAAAATTGAATTCAAATTTTGTGTCAAAAAATGGTGCATCTTTCAGTCCAATTTCCAAACAGATTAAACTGTTCAAACAGTTTCCAAATCTGTTGCACACCCAGACATATTCTGTCTTTTTCAAATAGATTTAACTGCTGTGCAGTTATGTGTTGAAACTGCCAGATCTGTTTGAAATTCAAACAGTACCTGTACAGTTTAAAAATGCATCTGTTCACTTCTTTTTCATACCTGTTCGGTACAGTTTGTGTTGCCTATAAATTCATATCATTCCAGCAGTGTTTAGAGATCCGAAAATAGTCTGAAAATCCATTTTATTGTTGTTCAATCTTTGTTTTGTTGTATATGTTCTTCATATATTTTTTTAGGAAAAATTTAGAGAGTATAGAACACAAGTTCTAGTTCGCCGGACAAATTTGTTTGGAGTGCTACTACAACTTTTTGAAGATCATTATATCTTGGGAGATAGACGCCATTAGTCCGTAAGCACTGTAGCGGGGCGAATCTGTCTTAAAGACAGAGTGACACACAATCGACTTGATTTTTTTATTATTCTTCTGTTCGGTAAAATAATTTTGGTACGTTATTTATTTTATTTGTTTGATTTAGTTTCAATTTATTTATTGTACATAGAAGATTGTTCCAACAAGTTTAAGTTCCTCATTGTTGGGTGTCTCGGCACACGATTTGTGGGGGACTAGATCACAGTTAGCACATTTGTAATAGGTCATTGGAGATAGACCTTCTTTACCTGTGATGATTTCCTGTTGGCACTTCCTACAACAAATAACTTCCCTGTCGTTGATGGTCTTTTCATTAGAGATGGTTAAACGATGCACGTAGTTAGGAGGCCGTCGTTTCACTTCCTGCTTGCCATTTTCACCATCTTTCCAATCTTCCTCCCCTTCAAGGCCATCAAAACCATCACGAATCCACTGAGTTAGGTCCACACAGTGCCTCAGTTTGCAGAGAGAAAGACGAGACACGGCCTGAGAAACCTTCTTCTCAAAATGGGAGGTGGTATCGACCACGAGCTTGCAGATTTCACCCTCTCCCACTTCATAATGTATAAATGTTTTCAATCGCCTCTGAAGATCATCCTATGTTGTTGAAGGGCTGTACCAGTAGCAGGTGGCACCACCACCATTAACAATCGCCTCTTGCTATTGTTGTTGTTGTTTCTCTAGTCGTGGTTTTCATTCAGGGCCGGCCCTGAGGGTAGGCAAGAAAGGCCTGCGCCTTGGGCCCCCCAAATTTGAGCTGAAAATAGGTACCCCAAATATAATTTTACGTTTTAGATATAAAAAATTAATAAAAAAAATAAATAAATAAATAAAAGACCCAAATACTATAAGCCCAATTGAACATGGGGCCAAAAAAAAAGCAACAATACTAGATTTTTATTTTTTTTAAAGTATTTGTAATGATTGTTTCTATCTTAATATATGAAAGTAAATTTTTTTTTATAATTTTAATGATTATATGTGCAAGTAAATTTTTTTGTGGCTACAAACAAATAAAAAAGTTGTAACTTATCGTTTTATCCATTTTTTTTCCAATGTAAGAGGGCCTCATTTCCAAAGTTCGCCTTAGGCTCCCTAAATCTCAGGGCCGGCCCTGCTTCCATTGTATTTGATCTCGTGGTATGCACTCGACAATGACCAGAGGGAGGTTGGTAGAAGTTGATAGCTCAAGTAAACGATCAAGATGGGTACGATGCAAGAGTGGTGAGTCCAAGACGACAGAGAGCCCTAAACAAAGCTGGGTTAAAGCAGTTTGACAGATGATTTTAAAGGATAAGTTGTTGAGGATTTCTTTTGCATCCTCTAGGTGCTGTTGTTGTTGTTGTTGTTGTTGAAGCATTGTGATGCAACTGCGGACATCATCTAGCTTGATAGGAATGCATTTGAGCTCATCTGCTATGAACTCAGCCAAAGTGCTCTTCCTTGTGCAAAGATGACCCTTCATTGCTACTATGATTTTTTTGGTCCATCTCTGTCTCTCTGTCTTTCTCTCTGTCTCTCTCTTTCTCTCTCTCTCTCTCTCTCTCTCTCTCTCTCTTTATCAGGCCTATTTTGGGAAGTGGGTTAAAAGTCATTTCTTAGCTTTTAACCTACTTCCCTCTCTCACAAAAAAGTAAAAAAAAAAAAGCTAAAAAGTAACTTTTACTATCTTCCCAAAACACTCCAAAAAAAAAAAAAATCAAAAAACAACTTTTAACCATCTTCTCAAAACACTTCTCAGTTTGATAACTCTCCCTTGTAATTCCTAATTTGCACTTACAATTTAATCCTTGAAAAGTTATTTTCATGTTGCATTTTGAAATGGAGAGAGAGTTAAAAGTGAATAGAAATTGCTTTCACAACTGGGTTGTATAGTTGCGATGTGAGTAAGTTGTTATCTCGGAACTTACTTGCTTTGTTGGGTTAGGAGTATTGTGAAAGAATTTAAAAGTGAATAGAAAAAAAAAATGTATGTGAAATTAAGTGAAATATAAAGTAATGTTTGGTTCATTTTTTAAAATTTAATTATATTTTTAAATTATAAGTTGGATGAATATGTTAACTAAATATATTTTTAAAATATAATTCAAAATTACTTTTAAAATTCTTCTCTTCTCTTTTTTTTTTTTTATATTATTATTAATCAATCAATCAATTATTTTTTGTTTCTCATCCATCCTCTCATATTCTCTCACATTCTATATATCAATCAATAAAAAAAATATAATTTTTTTTAAATTTATTTCAAAATTATTTTCAAAACTCAAAATCAAACAAATTTTTTCTTTTCAAATCATGATTCAAAGATTCAAAACTCAAAACATAATTTCATACTCAAATCATAATTCTAAAACTAAACCAAACAAATCTTACATATACTTTATTTACAATTTACTCTCTCTCTCTCTCTCTCTCTCTCTCTCTCTCTCTCTCTCTTTTTTCTCTCTAAATCTCTTTCTCAAATCTTCGGCAATATAAGGCTCTGTTTGGTGGAGCTCTGAACACGATGTTTGTTTATGATTTTCAAAAATTAATTTCACGCTCACTTTTGAAAATGCGGTCGAAAACGGGAAAATTTGAACTAACCGATCGTCCCACCGATCATCTGGCCGGTTCACCGGAACAGTGCAATTTTTTTTTGACACATGTTAATTTTTATATATTCAATCAAAAATATTTTCCGAATTTTTTAAAATTTTTTAAGAGCTTTAATAAAATTTTGAGTTGTGAGTTTGGTTATGAGGTATAAGTTTTTGTATCAAATATCATATATCACATTAAAAATTCTCCACTCAATTCAAAACTCTTTTCAAAACTCATTTACCAAACAAATTTTTCACACTCAAATCATAATTTCAAAACTCACAAATTCAAAATACAACTCTATTCTTAAATCATATTTAAAAATTTTTACCAAACACAACCTAAGTCTTTCTTTCTTTTTGTGTTCTTAGTAACATTAGTATTTATTTATTAAACAATAATGTTTTGTTCCCCGAATCTTTCTTCCCCGAATCCCCCGGCTACCCAAAACGACGTTGTTTTGAATTCTCTTATCGGTAAGATATATTAAAATTTTCTTACTAGTAAGATAATTTTCATTAAATAACCCCATCGTAAAACGAAACTATCGTTTAAAACGATATTGTTTTGGATTCGGGGTAAAATTCTCTTACCGGTAAGATAATTTTCATTAAATAACCCCCTCGTAAAACGAAACTACCGTTTAAAACGACGTCGTTCTGGATTCGGAGTAAATTCGAGCTACGTATCATTACTGTTTATTAAATCTTCCGCAACATAAGTCTTTTTTTCTTTCGTTTTCGCAAGGTTGGCCTCATTGAGTATATTTATTTATTCAGTAACGATACGTAGCTCAGAAATTTCCAAGCTCGAATTTACCCCGAATCCAAAACGACGTCGTTTAAAACGGTAGTTTCGTTTTACGAGGGGGTTATTTAATGAAAATTATCTTACCGGTAAGAGAATTTTAATATATCTTACATGTAAGAGAATCCAAAACGACGTCGTTTTGGACAGTCGGGGGATTCGGGAAAGAAAGATTCGGGGAACAAAACATTATTGTTATTTGTTAAATCTTCCACAACATAAGTCTTTGTTATTTGGGTCTTTTGGAAAGCAAGTAAAAGTCAATTTTTAACTTTTTATCCATTTTGTGTTACATCATCTCTCATATTTTTTACTCATAAAAAAATAAAATAAACTAAAAAAGTCAAAAAAATATTTTTTTACCAAGTTTCCAAAACATACTTTGTTTTCTTAGTTAGGTTGGCTCCACTGAGTATATTTATTTATTAAATCTTCCACAACATAAGTCTTTGTTATTTTGTTTTCCGACAATGCTACGTAGCTCAAATTTTGTAGTTAGGTTGGCCCCACTGAGTGTATTTATTTACAACAATGCTAGAGGGCCACAATTTTTGTGGCCACAATGGCTCAAAACTGTCAAAACGATGTCGTTTTGGCATGTTTTGCACCCAAAACGACGTCGTTTTGACAGTTTTGAGCCATTGTGGCCACAAAAATTGTGGCCCTCAAACATTTTCCATTTATTTATTAATCTTCCACAAAGTAAGTCTTTTTTTCTTTTGTTTTCTTAGTAAAGTTGGCCCCACTGAGTATATTTATTTATTAAATCTTCCACAACATAAGTCTTTTTTTTCTTTTGTTTTCATAGTAAGGTTGACAATACTGAGCAGTGACAAAATTCGTATATTTATTTATTAAATTTTTCACAACATAATTCTTTTTTTTTTCTTAGTACGGTTGGCCCAATTGAGTAATGACAAAATTCATAGTATTTATTTATTAAATTTTTCACAACATAAGTCTTTTTTTCTTTTGTTTTCTTAAGGTTGGCCCAATTGTGTAGTCTAAATTTAAATTCTGGGCATGTTTGGTAACTATTTTGTTTTCTGTTTTCAGTTTATATTTACAAAAATTTAAAAAACTGTCATAAAAACCTGTTTGATAATTTTTTTTAGTTTATAAATGGTTGTCTTAGTTTATAAATTTGAAAAAAAAAACGTAAACTCAAAAAATGAATTTACGTTTTCAGTTTTCAAATAATTTATTTTCAATTATTTTTTTTCAAATAAAATTTTTCAAATATTATTTTTCCCAATTAAATTTTTTTTCAATTATTTTTTTAATTAATTTTTTTTTCATTTTTTTCAATTAATTTTTTTTCAAATATTTTTTTTTCAAATAATTTTTTTCAAATAATTTTTTTTAAAATTTTTTTTTCCAATTAAATTTTTTTCCAATTATTTTTTAATTAATTTTTTTTCAATTAATTTTTTTTAATTTTTTTAATTAATTTTTTTTCAATTATAATGTGTGTGATCCCATTGTCATAAATAATAAAAATAAATATAAATATTTTTAAATTTTAAATTTTGTCAATTTTAATTTAAAATATTTAAATATTTTAATCATTATATTCATTTTAAGTTTATTTAATGATTAAAATATTATTTTTTGTCAATAATAGATAAATAATTCATATTAAAAATAAATATTAAAATGATAAAATTAAAAATTAAAGTTTTAATTTATTATAAGACTCATGCGACTTTTTTTTTTTTTGCCTCATTGAGTAGTGACAAAATTCGTAGAATTTATTTATTTTAATGTTTGGTAATGTAGTTGGGTGCGTCTTCGTGGGTGATTGTTAACACATGGGTACGTTGTAGGCAATGGGTGCGATGCCTTCATTAGTGCATTGTAGGCACCTAATTTTTGACCGACCTCAAGACTTTGACGTCATCGATTGCGTACTCGATGATTGTTCATGTTTGTGCTCGTTTTGAGTGGTCGAGTTCTCGGCTAAGCACCTTGTCTCTAGGCCTCTAAACTCTTTGTGTTTTGGCCTTGTTTTGGGCCAAACTTTGGTGCCTCTTGCCTGGAGGGGAGAAGGGCCTTGCCGGCCACTTTTGGTTATTGCCAGCCAGTTTTCCTTCTTGTAGGCCCACTTGAAGTGGTCGGTCAGCTAGGGGAGATGGCCAGCCAGCCACCTGAAGTGGTCGACGACCAATTTTTTTTTTTTTTTTTTTTTTTTTTTTTTTTTTTTTTTTCAGATTGTGACGTCCCAAATTTTGATAATACAATACAGCAATACACCGAGGTTTAACTAGCGAATACACGCCATTTTTAATCACAAATTACAAATAATTATACTAAAGAAAATATTAATAGTAGTTACAGATAAAAATTTTCAAGTCTTTAAATACAGATCGGTTCCTTAATACAAAAAGATTATCCAAAATACAGGAAATATACAATCTAATTTCTAAGGCAGCCATGGTTCCTTAAAGCTTTTAGGGATTCTGTTCTCAGTGTAAAACTCGCCTTCACTTGGCATAAAACGCCATGAGCTTGGAATGCCCAGTAAACACACACACCCCAACCATTTTCCCATTCCAAATACACAAGTAACATAACGGCACGATCATAACATACAACGAAATCAATAATTAAGTAGAGCTTATAATTAAATTTCAGTTCTCATGAATAATAGTCAATTTTAGTTAATTCTAGGCAACTCCCTGCAGAATGTCGTTCCTACCCAACCACTAACACTGGCCACAGGCAATTCTGACTCCCCCTTGGTTAATACAATACCAATGCGTCGCTTACCGCATAACCACCAATGCGTTGCTTACCGCAATATTACCAATGATGCCCACGCACCTAGGTTACATACCCGAGTGGTGACATCACGGTCTGCCCCCAAGGGAATGGGCTTCCAGGGATACTCTTCCTGTGTGAGACCCTCACTGCTACCCTTAAGCCTCCCATTTCCGTTAAGCAGCTAGAATACCTCCCGTGCCATGTTAGGGTTCAAAAACACACTTGCGCAAGACTCCACAAAAATAGAACACATTCCACTATATCATACTCTTGAATCCATCGTTCATTATCTCATAAAATTTAATACAATGATCGCAACCCATTACCATCCCATTTGATTTCCCCTTTATTAAGTGTATTATGTTCTTGGTTATTGCAAAGCATGGTTAGTATAATTACGAATCCAAACTAAACAACAAGTAATTTATTCATGGTAAAGCAAATTCACAATTTATCATAGATTGTATATCGAGACTAAAACATTCAAGAAACATAGAATATAAGAGTTGCAAACCAAATAAGAACATATTAACATAGATTCCAGATTTGAACCAATTTGAAAATAATTATGAAAAAAATACTTTTATTGGCACTAAGTACCTGGCCTCATGTGAGTTTGTAGATAAACAAGTCTAGTTTCAAACTCAATTTACGAAAGTAGGATAGGTATCTTAGATTTTAAGATAATTCAGAATTACCAAGATCGGTCCAGATTCGTTGACCGTTACGCAAATCGGTGTTTCTCTCGAACCCCTCACTCTCTTGAGTTCAAACAAACTTTAGTTAAAATATAACACCAAGATTAAGATTTTGACATAAAATTGGACTCAATATTATTTTTCTGGAATTTTATAAAAATAGAGAAAGTTGACTGTTTTTCTGGTTCTATGAGTAACAAACGTAGAAAAATTGTTTAGGTTATAAAAATACATCCTTAGGTCCTACCAAAATTATCACATACTCTAGACATACCAAATATTGCACCATAAAAACAGATTTTTAGTTTATGGAGTTTTGATAGGAAAATAAATTCAAGAGACGGAAAAGATTTGCTGCTGGAAATTTAAGAAAGAAAGAGAAGCATACTATTTCTTAATTAATACATATTTATACAAGAGTGTAGGCCTAGACTACAACATATATATACAAAGAGCATGTATTAAGAGGGGAAAAACAAGTGGTAAGAGAACTTGAGAGAAGAGGTGATGTATGTTTACCTTTGTTGTACAAGACTCAACATAATTCTTGTTTTTCTTCTTCTCTCTTTTTTGCCAAGATCACTCTCTCTCACTCCTCTAGTGCATGGCTGAAAATGTGTAAAATGAGGGGGGAGAAGTGTTCATATATAGAGAAAGGACTGGAAGGTTTCCTAGGGGCCGAGTTCCATAGGTGTAATTGGTCAAAGTTGTCCATCAATGCCATCAAGGCCATTTCAACCCTCACATGACTAGCTACTTGGGCTCCAAAATATATATATATATATATATATGAGATATTTGTATTTATAAACATAATATAATAGGCACAAGTTCATTAATTAATAAAATATTACAATTAAGGGTTGTAATGAAATAAAATAAAAGTATATAGGGACCAAGTCTAAATTTGTGAAACCTTGATATATGTTATTAATATACTAACATTAGAAAATAGTTAAAATAATAAATTTGGATCCCGTTAAATTAAAGCACAAACAAAGGCGAGAAACCGAGCAAAAATGGCATTACCGGGAATTAAGATTTTTAAGCTGATTAATCTATAATTATAGGGTCTAATAATTAATAATAGGGTTTTAAAGGTGATTATTAATCTACCGGGATCGATTAGGGTTTACTTGAATTAATCCGTGATGCTTCCTGATTCGAGGGTTTAAAACGCAATTAAGCAAAAATTCAAGGGCTTTATTGAAATAAACTCAAGGTTATGGATTTAATGGACTTTCAAAAATTAGGGTCTCTACACAGATATTTTAAAATACATTGTTCTGTCTCTGTTTTTCTCTGTTGCAGCAAAACCAGAACTCTGGAGAAGCAGGTGGCCGACTGGCCACTTGAGGTAGCCAACCGGCCACTTACACTAGCCGATCGGCCAGTTAAGGTGGCCGACAACCACTTTTTGTGGCCAACCGGCCACCGGTCCATTTTTGTGCAGAAATGGTTCTGTTTTGGAGCAGAAATAGTTTAGAGGTTGGTTCAATGTTCAGAGATCAAGGCAAGTGCAAACAGAGGCAGCCGAAGGCAAGGCAATGGATTTTCGGGAGGATGCCAACCGAGCATGCATATCTCCCTCGCCCGCAAGGCCACTTTACTTGCTTTAATTAGTTAAGGTTTGATTTCAAAATCAAAACCTATTTGGATAAGGATTCAAAATCAAATTTTAATGGTCATGCCACATGGGCGCCCATTACTAACACTTTCAATCAGCTTAGCATAGCTATTTGTTTCAATTCGGTTTGTAATAATTAATTAGCCTAGCATAGTTAGTTAGTTGATTTGTAATAATTATTTTAGCTTAATGTAGCTTAGCTTAATTATCCGGACCCTTATTCGAGAGGGCATAATGTTGTAATAAGTGTGTGTGCATGTCTTTCAACCCCACTTCTTTCTCCCTTTTATTTAACCGCTTTCGATAGTTAGTTTTAGGGCATGTTTTGATTAGCATACCTTATGGTTGCATGTTTGCATCATTTATTTGTATTGCATGCATCAGGTTCGACTCATCATTCAAACTGCATCGTATTTCAATACCTATTTGAATACGTGTATCAATTGTTGCATTCATATGCCATCTTAGATAGCCGAGCCTATTTAGTTGCATTATTGCATGTGTTGCATTAGGCATCTAGCATAGTTAGGATCATGCATATTTCTAACTAGTTTTTGTTTTGGCTCGGAGTACACTGTAAGTGTTACGCTTTAGCATACTTGCATGGGTGTGAGTGTTGCCATGATAGCATGCTTTCCATGATGCTATTTGCTTAATTGATAAATTGCATGAATGCCTGTGGGTGAAGGCTTTGTTGCTTGAATTGGGACAATTCGATAAATGTAAGTTTTAAGCCCACTTTGCGAAGTGGCAAAATCATGTTTTAAGCCCACTTGAGGGTGGCAAATCCGTGCTTTAGCCTACTTGTGAGTAGCACTTTCAAACCATTTTCTAAAACAAACACGAGTCGATTTGTTCCAAGTCTTGCGACTTAGTCTATACTTGTATGTGTGCGTCACATAGTAAAGTTAGATTAATAATCAGAATAAGAACACATGAGGTTTATAAAACAACATATCATGCTTAGTAGAGGCCGATCCTTTGATTGGGCGAGTGGGGGTGCTTATTTCAGGACCTTCCACTCTCGTACCCAAGTTCCTGAGCCGAGGTAACTTTGGTAATGACGGACACGCAGCCTTTGGTACGAGTCAGGGTTTCCTAAATTTTTCAAAAATAAAATATTTAGATGGCGACTCTGTAATCTGGCAAAGTAGTCCAGTTTTGGCATTATTTGATTTAAAATCTGATTTTCTAAATGATTTGCCGAATTGGACTCTTTGGTGTTTATCAGTCTCACATTGCACTTTGTGAGATTAGATTCAGAACCGTGACAGGAGTCTGAACTGTAGTAAGACCAATTCGCACCTCTCCAAAAGAGGGCGCGCGAAGAAAGTTGGGTGTACAGTTTCTAGCGACTCTGCTGGGGATTTAGAGAACTTGACTCGAATTCATGATATGTTGTTTTATCTACATTTATGTGTTTCTTTGCATTGCATTTGCATTGGTGCGCCTAAGTCACAATGTTTGCCATCTGCTATTCCTGAATAGTTTGGTAGAGGCTTGCTTGGAAAAGCGTGCCATAAGGCTAACCGGTTGCGAGCTCTGCCACGATGGGAACACAAACCTCAGATCTGGATTACCGCTGTACCATTTGATCCTCCTTTCACTTCTCGGTGTTAGGAGCGAGAGGTATATTAGGTGGTCTTGCTGAGGCACCTTTTTGACCATTTGACCTAGTTGCATATCGGAAGCCTTAGAAACTGTTTCAAACTAGGACAGGTTGCTTACCCAAATGCAGGATTATTTGAAACTGCATGCGTGCGTAGTGAAACCCTAGCTCCTGACGAAACTAGGACAGGGAAACCCTACCCCACCATTAGGGTGTTTTGGCTCTCACTTGCTTGATATGTGCTGTTAGTGTGTCTCTCTGCAGAGAATATATGTATCAGTTGCAAGTCTGGGTATCAGTTTGAGGACATCAGTGTTTGAGGGTATTAGTATTGTGACAGAAAATTTAAGGGGCAGAAATCAGTGTTTGAGTACAGATAGTCTAGCTTATGATTTCAACTGTGTGTTGTCTTTATCTAAGCCGAGATGCTATACGTTTTTCTAATTTTTGTTTCTTTTGCTTAATTTTCTATTTTGCAAGGTAGTATTTTCATCATTGCTTCTGACGAGACAGCTACCCCCCAAGCACTCTGGACTTCAGTAAAGAAGCTTTATCGATCTGGGGATCTTGTGAGAGGACAACCAGTGTTTGCTTCGCTACCCCTGGTTACAAGACGGAGGAGAGTTCGGCATAATTCACCAGTTCGTCAGTCACCTGTGCTTAATGAAAATTAGTTTTCTGCTTCCACTTCAGAGTCTACACCGAGTTAGACAGATCAGTATCTCTCAGTCAGTATGGAAGAAATGATGCGTAAACTCCAACAGACTATCGAGGCCACGTAGCGGGATGCTGCTCGCCAAGCGGAGGTCACCGCTCGTCAAACAAAGGTTGTAGCCCAGCAAGCTGAGCTGATTTATAGGCTTCAACTACAACAACAACCACAACAAGCAGTAGCGTCTGCTTCGCACCCACCCCCACCTAGGGTTCCAATACCCGGGGATGCAGCAAATGTCAAGGAAAAAACAGACATTCCAGCAGGGCCAGTCCCACCACAGACCTCAAAAGCACCGGCCTACCCAGTGGACACACCGTTAGAATTTGAGGTCGATCTAACTGCTCTGAAAGTGAGCAAGCTCGAGGAGCTATTCAAGTGAGCTCAGGGAGTTAACTCGATCCCAGACATAGAGGACGACTACACAGATTCGGCGATGACATTGCCGAGTAGATTTAAAATGCCTCACATAGACCGCTTCGACGGCTCAGGCGATCCTATGGTCCATTTGAGGCTGTTTTCAGATATTCTGCGCGCGATGGGCTTGACTAGAATGTAGAAACTATCCTTCTTTGGTCGGACCCTGTCGGGTATTGTGGCCATCTGGTATGTTAAACTGGAGGATTCAATGAAGAGGAGTTGGAAGGAGATGGTTGAGCCTTTCATCGCCCAATATTCTTACAATACTCAAATCGAGGTCACAAATCGTGATCTCGAGACAACCAGGCAAGAAGCGAAGGAGGGCTTTTTTAACTTTGTTACCTGGTGGAGGGCTAAGGCCTCCACGATGACCACTAGACTCGCTGAGAAAGACCAAATAAGGATGGTCATACGGAATCTGTAACCAAAGCTATTGCAGAAGATGATTGTCTTACCCCTCCCCACCTTTACGGATCTTCATGAGATGGAGTACAGATAGAAGATGCTATGAAGCAGGGACTGATTGACCAGGAAAAAGAGCAGCCCAAAAGGGCCTTTACCTGCAGTTCGAATGCAGCTACAAGTAGCAATGCAGCTGCGAGGACTTTTGACGTGGGCGTGGTCACCACCACCCCAAAAACAGCCACACCCTTCACCAGCTCATCTGGAGCCACCTCCCAACCTGCAAAGTACCCACCCCGGGGCCCGAGTGTTTTCATCCTACTTTACATGTCTCTATCTAAAGCCTTGGGGGTTCTAATGAGAAAAGGGCAAAAGGGCATCTAAAGCCCTTGGAGCCACATCCATTGCCAAATCCCCTCCCTCCTATACACAACCCAGCCAAGTATTGTGCATTCCATCAACAGCATGGGCATGATACTGACCAATGCTTCAGACTTCGTCATGAGATTCAAGATCTCATCGACAATAAAGTGATAGCACCTCCTAAGAAGCCAAATGTCACTACAAACCCCCTCCCACTACATAACCAACCCCCTCCTCCACCCAGGCAAGTGAACCTGATCCAAACAATGGTCGTCCTGTACGACCCTAGCATATATATCACTCCTTCCCACTTGCCTAAGCCAGCGTTATTCATCCCTGAATGCATAGACTTATGCATGATGAGCACGTCAATATCCCAACCTGAACCCATGGTGGTGGCTATGATAAAAGAGGGAATGCCTGAGGGCTCTGCAAGCTTAATTAAGGAAGCATACAACCCTTGCCGCTTTATTGCGCCAGTTGATCAGGCCAAGCCGAGGGTAGAATTGTTGGGGGAAACTGAGGTGAGTGTAGTCCAGGAAGACATGCCAAGTTAGGGGCTAGATGATTTAGTAGAACTTGAGGAGGACATTGCTAATCTATAGTTCTTTGATGAGCAGGATCTGGGTGATGTGAGTGTCAACTGGTTTGACCTGAATAGATCAACAGACACTACAGGGTGGCTTATTGATGAGAGGTCTTAGCCGAAACGGGGACAATCAGAAACAGGAACGTCTGCAATGGCCAGAACGGTCGACAGTGAGGAGAAGTCGTCGGGGAGCATCGGTATGAAGGATTTTGCTCTGGAATCGGGCAGTATTTGTACAGTTGACACAGAACAAGGGGTCGCATTGAAGCGGTTTAAACAAGAGAGGATCGAGACTGATCAGAGGGCTAGAAAAGCCAAGGCCCCTACGGGGACAGAATGTACCGCGAGCACGGAAACAACTACAGCAGAACCGGACAGTTGTTTGTCAGTTACTAAGGGCATGTGGTGGGAAGACGATGATTTGCGTCTGGCCCATACTGATGAGGATTGGGGACAAAATCTCTCGGATGATACATAGTACACCGAAGAAGTCGACCACATGACCCGGAGTGGGCGGTAATTTAAGCCCCTACGCCTGGACCAGCTAGAGGCATCCGGGAAAGACAATGAAGTAGAAAAGTAGAAAGATAGACTGCTAGAGGAGGAAGTTGTACTGAAGCAGCTAAAAAAGATTCAAGCATACATCTCCATCTGGAGACTGCTTATGGCCTTGCGGGTGCATAGACAAGCTGTCTTATCAGCAATGGACAAGGCTAAGCTTTCTATTGATACAACCCCCGAACAGTTAGTAGGACTGGTGTTCCTGGGTGGTGCTTCACCAACTCTGACCTTCACAGATAAAGAATTACTGCCTGAGGGCTCCGAGCACAATAAGCCGTTATACATCTCTGTGGAGTGTAAGGATAAGTGGATACCAGTTGTCTTAGTTGATACGAGATCTGCCATAAATGTGTGTCCGTCGCGTATAGCTTACGCTATCGGGTTGAAGCCCGCAGATTTCGTACCAACAGCCCAGGTAATTCGGGCTTATGACAATACCAGTCGCGAAGTGATGGGGACAATGCGAATTAGAACTCAGGTTGGCCCGGGCCAACAGAACATCGAATTTTATGTTCTGGATATTCCAGCCACCTTCAACTTATTCCTTGGATGGCCATGGCTGTACCAAGTAAAGGCTGTCTCTTCCACTTTACACCAGATGTTGAAATACCCCCATGGGAAGGGGGTAGCAATTGTTTTCAGGAACTCTTCCATACATCCGCCACCAGAGGTTATTACGTCGATCTTGGAAATTGCACATGGCGAGGAGGATGTCTTCCTATCTGGGTTCACCTTGGCTGAGGCTCGGGTAGTACAAGATCTTTTAGCTGTTGATGAGGGACTGTATGTTAGTGCACAATCTGTTTACCTTATGAACAAGCTTCAACATATGCCTAGGATGGGACTGGGAATGAGTGGCCGGAAGGGGTCGCTATATTGGCCGAAGTACCACACAATCCCCATACCTTTGGTTTAGGTTATACGCCTACCAAAGAGGATTGGGTGAAAAAGGGAAAGGAGATGGTTGGAAGAGCCAGGGCTAAACAAGATGGGAAGCACAGAAGGGGGAAGATTTCCCGTTTTGTGGCTTTCGAGAACCATGGCTGAATTTAGAAAAGCGGCGTCTGCCCATCTTTGAGGAGTTTTTTGACTTACAGTTGCCAGGGGATGAAGTTGCCGAAGAGCAGACTGACCAACCGGCTGTGGCTGAACAATGCAAAGAGGATGCGTCCGATGGCATAGATTTTGAGCTAGGAGTAGCGTTGGTCTGTTGGTTAGAAGCATTGGGTTTTGTGCCCGATGTTTATACCATCCTTTGGTTAGAAGTGTTTGGGACGTGTGCCCAACGCTTATGCCACCCCTGTTGGTTAGAAGCATTGGGTTGTGTGCCTGATGTATATACCACCATTTGGTTATAAGCGTTTGGGACGTGTGTCCGACGCTTATACCACCCATGTTGGTTAGAAGCATTGGGTTATGTGCCCGATGTTTAGACCACCCTTTGGTTTGAAGCGTTTGGGACGTGTGTCCGACGCTTATACCACCCTTGTTGGTTAGAAACATTGGGTTGTGGCCCGATGTTTATCCCACCCCTTTGGTTAGAAGCGTTTGGGACGTGTGTCCGACATTTATGCCACCCCTGTTGGTTAGAAACATTGGGTTGTGTGCCTGATGTTTATACCACCCCTTTGGTTAGAAGCGTTTAGGACATGTGTCTGATGCTTATACCACCCCTGTTGGTTAGAAGCTTTGGGTTGCGTGCCCAATGTTTATACCACCCTTTGGTTAGAAGCATTTGGGACGTGTGTTGGACGCTTATACCACCCCTGTTGGTTAGAAACATTAGGTTGTGTGCCCGATGTTTATACCACCCGATGTTTATACCACCCTTTGGTTAGAAGCGTTTGGGACGTGTGTCCGACGCTTATACCACCCCTGTTGGTTAGAAGCATTAGGTTGTGTGCCTGATGTATATACCACCCTTTGGTTATAAGCGTTTGTGATGTGTGTCTGATGCTTATACCACCCCTGTTGGTTAGAAGCACTGGGTTATGTGCCTGATGTTTAGACCACCCTTTTGTTAGAAGCGTTTGGGACGTGTGTCTGACGCTTATACCACCCTTGTTGGTTACAAACATTGGGTTGTGGCCCGATGTTTATCCCACCCCTTTGGTTAAAAGCATTTGGGACGTGTGTCCGATGCTTATGCCACCCCTGTTGGTTAGAAACATTGGGTTGTGTGCCCGATGTTTATACCACCCCTTTGGTTAGAAGCGTTTGGGAGGTGTGTCTGACGCTTAAACCACCCCTGTTGGTTAGAAGCATTGGGTTGAATGCCTGATGTTTATACCACCCTTTGGTTAGAAGCGTTTGGGACGTGTGTTCGACGCTTATACCACCCCTGTTGGTAGAAACATTGGGTTGTGTGCCCGATGTTTAGACCACCCCTTTGGTTATAAGTGTTCGGGACGTGTGTCTGACGCTTATACCACCCCTGTTGGTTAGAAGCATTGGGTTGTGTGCCCGATGTTTATACCATCGTTTGGTTAGAATCGTTTGGGACGTGTATCCGACGCTTATACCTCTTTGGTTAGATGCATTGGGTTATGTGCCGATGTTTATATCACCCTTTGGTCAGAAGCGTTTGAATTGTGCTTCGACGCTTATGCCGCCCCTTTGGTTAGAAACATTGGAATGTGTTTTGATGTTTATACCACCCTTCGGTGCTTGCACCGCTCCATTTTCCCTCTCGCGCGTGACGCGCTAGGATGTTGTGGTTAAATGCATCTGGATGAGTTCCAATGCTTATACCACTCTTTGTTTCGATTGCATAATAGTTGAATGTGTTTCACTTGTTATGTGCTCTCTTTAATTCGGAACCTTAGGGTATGTCCTTAGGTTCGCACCACCTCTCTCCTCGCGTGTGCCACACGTTGAGATCTTGTTTATCACCCCGAGTGTGCCTGACGGTTGTGTTTTGTTGTCCTTTCCTGCATGAGGTGCGGTTGAGATTGGATTATTTTTCTTACGTCCTTTCTGTATGAAATGTGGTTTGGTTCATGTTGACTTGCTTATGTACGAGTTTGCTGTAACATTTCCTTGCACAATATTTGCATCAAAATGTTTCATTACAGCCCTCATTACATGATCATAAGTTATGTTCGGCATCGTGCATGTCACTTACATTTTACCCCAGCCTGCGGGCGTATCTATATTTTCATCTTGCTTGTTTGTCTAAGTCTTCGGCCTTGTCAAAAATGGGTCATCTCTGGGTTTTGACATTCACTCTCGTCATTTCATGACTTCTGAGTTCTGTCAAAGAGGGGCAACTATAGACACCCCATTTTGACTGACCTCAGGACTTTGACGTCATCGGTTGCGTACTCGATGATTGTGCATGTTTGTGCTCGTTTTGAGTGCCTGAGTTCTCGGCTGAGCGCCTTGTCTATGGGCCCCTAAACTCTTTGTGTTTTGGCCTTGTTTTGGGCCAAACCTTGGTGCTTCTTGCCTGGAGGGGAGAAGGGCCTTGCCGGCCACTTTTGGCTATTACCGGTCACTTTTCATCCTTGTAGGCCACTTGAAGTGGTTGGTCGGCTAGGGGAGGTGGCCGGCCAGCCACCTGAAGTGGCCGACGGCCAATTTTCTCTTTTTTCAGATATTTTGTGTGCCAGCTATTGGTCAGTGAAGCCATGGAAACAAGCCTTAGGCTTGTATTTCTATGTAATGGGAGCTCCCTCCCCCCTTTTTGAGGGTTTAGAATTTTGAGGAGCAAAATTTCACTCTCTCTCTAGAACTCTCTCTCCCTCTCTCTCTATATATATAGATATATATATATATATATTGTGCTTGAAAGTGAGTTTCCTTTGCAATTTTGCATACAACCTCTTAGTTAACTTAGACTACCTTGTAGCTGAGGTTCTTGGAAGTCTTATTTGAGCTTTGAAAAGCTGGCTTTGGCTAAGAAAAGTACCTGTTTGTTGCTGTGCTTCAAGGGTAAGGACTTGTCCCTTTTAAGCTTCACTTTTATTACTAGTTTGGCCACCTTTGCATGCTATTTTTGGCCTAGTTGTCAACTACAAAAACATCTATTTTTAAGTGTTAAAGATGGTAGTTTGAGGCCCTTTTGGAGTTAGGGGTGGTCCATCGTCTTTTGTAGCTTATTTGCTAAGCTTTATGCCATCTTTTAAAGCCTTTAAAACAATATTTTCTTGGCCTTTTAACCACTGAATTCCAGGGGAATTTCAGTGGTAGAAAGTTGGTTTTGAGGTTCCAAATAGGAGGAGGTGGCCTCACCTTCTTGTGTTTTGTTTGCATGTGTTGATGGCCTAATAAGTGAGCTTCTATTTATACCTTTTTGAAGCTTAGTTCAAGCATATTTTTGACCTTATTTTAACATGTTATAACTCTATTTTTGGCTGGTTGGAGCACCTCTTGTTTGCTTCTTACACTTGTAGTGCAATCATGCTTACTAGCCTTGAATCCCTAATGAGTTAGTTTATCATTCTAGCTTGTGTTAGCTTAACTCTAGCACATTTTTGCTACTGATTTGCTATGCTTTAGCTCTATTTTGGGTGGTCTTAGTCATATATGCTTTGCTTTGTATAGCTGTAGTGTAGTTGGCCTTTACTAGCTTTGTGTTTTAGGCCCTCTAGCATGCCTTATTTGTGATGTTTGCATGGTATGGCATCATTTAGCATGTGATTTCAGAGCATATACCTCTATCACACTCTCACATATATCGCTCTTTAATTGCTTTTGAGAGCTGTGCCTTATGCCTTGCTTGCGAGCCAACATGTGCGCATGATCTTCTACTCTTTTATGCCTTAATTTCAACATGTTTAGGCCACTGATTTGTCATATTTTAGGCCTGTCCATAGCTGGTTTGGTTGTTTGAGCTTGATATTGCATGCTTCTAGTGTAATACACCTCAGTAGCTTTGATATCTTTGGCTCTTAACATGTTGTGCATATGTTGATTGCATGATTGAGTATCTTTAGCATGCCATTTTAGGACTGAAAAGTCTGCCACCTCCCTCCATTCTTCACTTTTTAATTCACTTTTGAAATTGCTCTTGAGCCTCTTGTTGGCTTGAGTGTGAATTTGAGGTTCTCATGCCCAATGGTTTTAACCTTTTCTTGGGGGTTTCTACTAACCAACAGCATGAGACCTCTTTCATGATCAAAACACTTGTGGCTTAGACCATCTCTCCAATTAGAGGACTTTTCACATTGGACTTAACCAGTTAAAGGACTAATTGGTAAGCTAAAATGTGTAAACAAGAAATGGACCAAGTAAAACATGTGCAAGATTAGCATTTGTGTTGCATCGCATGTGTTTGGATCGGACGTTAATCCAAACACAAGAAATGTGGAACGTTTCATACTCGAAGTGATGAAACATGTCACATTTCTTGGTCGCTATCCCCTTTGATCATGCATGATAGGGTGGTGGCATTTTGAGTTTTATGTGCGCATTCACTAAGCTTGTGCAAGCTTGGTCCTTTGGCCATCATGCATTGAGATGCTTGATTGTTGGCTTGAACCAAGTGCCACACTCCTTTGAGCTTGAGACATGATAAGGAGGGTGGCAGTACACACATTTCATGCAAAATACATTGTTGTGCCTCTATTTTTCTCTGTTGCAACAAAACCAGAAGTCTAGAGAAACAGGTGGCCAACCGGCCACTTGAGGTAGCTGACCGGCCAGTTAAGGTGGCCAGCAGCCGCTTTTTGTGGCCGACCGATCACCAGTCCATTTTTGTGTGGAAATGGTCCTGTTTTGGAGCAGAAACAATCTGGAGGTTGGTTCAATGTTTAGAGATCAAGGCAAGTGCAAATAGAGGCAGCCGAAGGAAAGGCAATGGATTTTCGGAAGGACGCCAACCGAGCATGCATGCCTCCCTCGCCCGCGAGGCCATTTTATTACTTTAATTAGCTTAGTGTAGCTGATTATTCAATTTGTGTTGTAATCTTTCAATTAGCTTAGCATAGCTATTTGTTTCAATTCGGTTTGTAATAATTAATTAACTTAGCATAGTTAATTAGTTGATTTATAATAATTAGCTTAGCTTAGTGTAGCTAAGCTTAATTATTCGGACCCTCCTTCGAGAGGGCATAATGTTGTAATAAGTGTGCGTCTATGTGTGCATATCTTCCAACCCCACTTCTTTCTCTTTTTATTTAACCGCTTTCGATGGTTAGTTTTGGGGCACGTTTTGATTAGCATACCTTATGCTTGCATGTTTGCATCATTCATTTGTATTGCATGCACCGGGCTCGGCGCATCATTCAAACTGCATTGTATTTCAATACCTATTTAAATACGTGTATCAATTGTTGCATTCATATGCCATCTTAGATAGCCGAGCCTATTTAGTTGCATTATTGCGTGTGTTGCATTAGGCATCTAGCATAGTTAGGATTATGCATATTTCTAACTAGTTTATGTTTTGGCTCGGAGTACACTGTAAGTGTTACGCTTTAGCGAACTTGCATGGATGTGAGTGTTTCCATGATAGCATGCTTGCCATGAGGCTATTTACTTAAGTGATAAACTGCATGAATGCCTGTGGGTGAAGGTTTTGTTGCTTGAATTGGGACAATTTGATAAATGTAAGTTTTAAGCCCACTTTGCGAAGTGGCAAAATTATGTTTTAAGCCCACTTGAGGGTGGCAAATCCACGCTTTAGCCTACTTGCGAGTAGCACTTTCAAACCATTTTCTAAAACAAACATGAGTCGATTTGTTCCAAGTCTTGCGACTTAGTCTATACTTGTATGTGTGCGTCACATAGTAAAGTTAGATTAATAATCAGAATAAGAACACATGAGGTTTATAAAACAACATATCATGCTTAGTAGAGGCCGATCTTTTGATTAGGCGAGTGGAGGTGCTCATTTCAGGACCTTCCCCTCTCGTACCCAAGTTCCTAAGCCGAGGTAACTTTGGTGATGACGGACATGTGGCCTTTGGCACGAGTCAAGGTTTCCTAAATTTCCCAAAAATAAAATATTTAGGTGGCGACTCTGTAATCTGGCAAAGTAGTCCAGTTTCGGCATTATTTGATTTAAAATCTAATTTCCAAAATGATTTTTTGGATTGAACTCTTTGGTGTTTATCAGTCTCACATTGCACTCTGTGAGATTAGATTCAGAACCGTGACAGGAGTCCGAACTGTAGTAAGACCAATTCGCGCCTTTCCGAAAGGGGGGGCGTGCGAAGAAAGTCGGGTCTACATGTGGATTCTTAAATAATACGTCAACGATTAATATTTATCAAAACAAGATTTACTTTGAAATGCATATCCTTTTAAAGGTTTATTTTGAGAAGTTGATTAAAAGTTAATTTTTTGATTTTTTAAAAAAATTATATGTAAAAACAAAAAGAAAATAATGTGACTCAAAATAAATTGAAAGCAGACTTTTAACCTTTTTTGGCTTCCGAAAGAGGCTAAACTGTTTCAAAACCATCGGCTAATTTTGGAAAAACTATGAATTGAATTGTTTAATTTTTTTTTTGCTCTCTCATTATTTCATATTTATTTTATATAAAAATAATTTAATTTAATAATATAATTATAAAATATAATTTTTAACATTAAAATATATCAAAAACATTAAAGAGTATTTATGGTATTTTGTATTGTTAATCCCTTTATTAAAAATATCATAAACAAATATAATTTTTATTAGTCTTGTAGGAAAAAATAAGAAATAATATACGGCGGAAATAAACGGATTCGGACATACCTACTTTTTATGCTCAAACCGAATCTATGGATCATGTAGGTGAATCACGTGTCTCCATTGATGTTTTCAAACAATTTCCAACAATAGAATAGAACTACTAGAGAACTACCTATACTATTCACAGTACAAAGACTATTATGTGTTTCTATAGAGAGAGAAAGAATAGAGAGTGTAGGAGAGACAGAGAGAGAGAAAGATACTCATTACCTGTATGGTTAAAATCTTACTCTCGCAAAAATAATACGTATATTATGTGGAAGAGTTATAATCACCCACAACTTTATCTCTTCAAGAGATGAGATAGTGGGTTAATCACACTTATCCCTAGAATAAGTTAGACTGGGTCTTTCCTTATGGGTCTTGGGTCATGCCACTATAGGAGACCCAATAGGGTATGGGTTCTAAACCTGACCCAATTTCCAACATCTCCCACTCAAACATGAGCTGGCATGACACCGCACTTCCTTTATCTCAATCTATCCATCAAATATGATCATACTAGCCAATGAATTGTGTGATTGCTGAGAACACCTGCATGTGGAAGCTCTACACTAGAAACTCAAAAAGAGCCAGCATAGAGACATCAACTTGAAAATAAAAATAATATCTTATATACCCCAGACTCATCTAATTACACCGGTCCAAAAAACATCTCTAATCCCTCATAGAGCATGCTCGACCCTCTCATATCATGCAATATATTTACACTGAAGCTGCCTCTTATACAGAGCGATGTGAGTTGTCAGCACTGAATATACAACAGAGGTGTAATATTAGATGATCTGCCTTTCGTTCTCATGCCATTTAGTTTAGGATTGACCATTTTCCCAGTAATATCCCTTAAGGCCGAATCATACATCTGTAGGCAACATATCAAAGTAGCAGAACATCATGTAACGGCCCAAAAATGCATGTCACAATTATCCTTATTTAATTATGCATTAATATGAATTAATTTGAGAATATCTATCTGAATTGGAAAAAAATATCCGTTGGAGCTACGACTTTGGAACTAAAATTGACAACCATAATGGGTTCAAAAACCGAAATTGAGCACATAGATATGCTACTGGGAATTTTTAGAACCATTTGGGAAGTTTAATTGAAAACTAATTTCGTCTGATTAGGTAAGTCATGTTTGGCTTCACTTATACACTAATATGTATTTATATGAGAGTTGAGCTCATCCTTATCAATTAAGAGTGGGGAAGGAAGAGAGAGTTCTAGGCAAAGAGTGAAACAAGAGGAAGAAGAAGATCAAAGGGAGAATTAAGCGAAATCTCCACCAAATTAATCATCTAAGGTCAAGACTTGGAGACCGTACAACCGGTTTTGGAAGCCCACTGTGAGTAACATTTCTATAAAGATATGTTGATATAAATTATGTTTTAACTGTTATCGATAAGCTATGTGAAAAATCTAGAAATCCCCTAGATGTTGATTTGTGATTATGTAACAATTTTAAGCAGTATATAACAATCCCAATCAAACAATCAAGACAAATCGACACAACGATTTTACGTGGAAAAACTACAATTGGAGCACCTCCAATTGTGATAAAAAACCACGAGCAACAGCCACAAAATAATCCATAAGAAGATATAAAGAAATTACACAGGTATACTCTCAATTACTTAGCGAATCCACGTCCGAATTGAACCAACCCCTATGTGCCTCTTCTTATCCCGTCTTCACCTCGGAATTGTCTTGACGATGAGCCACTCCAGAATCCACCAAAGCTTCAGGCTCGAATTCTTCAGAATCCACCGAAGAACAACTCTCTCTTTTGTATAGAATTAAACAAACAATCCTTTGATGTAAACTTCTTAAACCAAGAGTTGAATACTCAATCAAAACATCAAAGAAAACTAGCAAAATATCCCCAGATATAAACCCTAGAACCCAAGAAGAAGATCTGGAGGCGTTAACCCTAGATTTGGACTAAAACACGTATTTATAGAAATCTGTCCCGCGATCTCCGCTTGAGCGTCAAAATGGCCGCTCGAGCGGACCTACGCTCGAGTGCGGAAAGTTTCGCTCGAGCAGGAAAAAACAACATCCAGTATTTTTGCAGGCGAACACACTTCTGAAACCCAGCATTCTCCGCTTGAGCGGGGGAATGTCCGCTTGAGCGGACAGGCAATTTTGAATGTATTTTTGCATTTTGCTTCGGGGGCACTGCCCCAGACCCACCAAGGGGCGCTGCCCCCTGGATCCCCGCGAGTTGACCAGGCAGCTCGATCCTCGTCATAAGCAGCGAAGTGGCAATCTTGAAAGCATTAACATCACAAACTTTTCTGCAAGGCACAATTCGGGCTGGATTTGTATCTAAACACTCATAGTCTCACTGAAATAAAAGGTGAGAAAACAAGTACAACTGAAAGGAGTTTTGTCAAACGGGATTGCCAAGATTAAAAAACTAGCACTATGGTTTCTTGAAATGCTATCTTGATTATGTGAACGAATATCCTATTTGCGAATCTAATATGGCATCCACGGATAGTCCCAAGTCATGGGGGACAACACATTAGTGCGGGTCCATGACATACATGGGATACAAGATCTCGTTAGCCACTTCATTGTGGTGATATGTGTTTAATTGATATCTGGAACCGATTACTCTAGTCGGAAGATGATCTATGTGTTATGTCCTGTGAGATGTACCATTATGTTATGTTCTGATATGAGACTGATATGAATGATTGTGACATGATTTGTTTTACGGATATGTTATGTGTGGAATTCGTTCACTAACTCCTTTACGTTAATGTTATTCACTGGGCTTTAGCTCACTGTTTTTATGTATTTGTATAGGTGAGCGTTATGGATGTCAAGCTTAGGAGGGGTCTTAGCCAAGCCACCGTTTTGAAGCCTACCAAGTGTTTTGGGTGCCTCCGAGTTAGGGCTAGGCCTGGAAAGCCGTTAGCAAGCCTTCAGTCATGTTGTACACTTTTGACCCGTACATATGTTTTGTATAAGATATTATGTTATACGTTATGTAATGTAAGTAGGTAAATTAACGTTTTTACATGTAAATATTTAATCATATAAATGCACAGCTCATTGGACTATGGTGTTTTTGTCTATTGCTTCCGCAAGCCCCGATTATTTTTATTGTACAGGAAGGCTGCGACAACCCCGACCCATAGTTAGCGTTAATCCATGCTTAATTATACTTAAAAAGAAATTAGAGTGAATTTTTGCATCATACATTGCATTATATGTGTGTATATCTGTTAGCGTAGAAAGTTCTGTTCATGTTTTCGTTTCGGTTTGTGAATTGAAGGCCTTATCGATATTCGAATCAGAAATTGACTTGACTTATGTGCTAGTTGGAATTTTTAGAATTTTATGGTATGTTTAATGAAAATTTGATTCGAAACGATTAGAAATAGATTAATTTGATGCCCACTTACTTAGCCTCAATTACTTATCATTATGTAAGTCTATATAAGGCTTTTTATGTGCCTTTACTTTTGCTTTTTCTTCATTTCATCACATTTTGAGCTCACTCACACACACCAACGTGAGAAAGAGTAAGAGGGAGGTAGACTTGAGTTCAACCAAAAGGGACTTGGTAGAGAATTGAAGAGAACTAAGGAGGATTAGCTTGATCACTCAAGAATTGGTCTACTTGAAGCTCAATTGAGAAGTTTAGGTGAGAACTCAAGCTTTTGATAGTATAATTAAGTTAACCAACTCATGAATTCAAAGGAAATCCTATTGGGAAGCAACAATTAAGCTTAGATAGTTGACCTTGAGAGTGTATCATGCATGCATGCATAATTTTCATAATTTGGTCAGTTGATTTTCAAGAATCTCCACATGCATGTCTATACTTGGGTTTAATTCAAGGAACTCAACATGTTTTTGACCCAAACATCTCATTTGCTCATGATTTAGAAACTTGAAGCTTAATCACTCCATGCATGTCATATTCATGTCATGTTTCACAATTCAAGTTTGAATTTGCTCAATTGTCAAGCTTGTGGGCCTTGATTTCATGAAATGATCTTTAATTCTCAATGTTTTCCAAGTTCACATGTGATTCCTCAAGTTTTTGGCCCAAAATGTTGAGCTTTGAAGTGTTTAGTTCGAATTTGAAACTTGGAGATCAAATTTGGAAATTCCAGAATTTGCATCTATGCTCGAGCGTAGGAGTTCACGCTCGAGCGACCACTTTGAGTGCGTGTGCATACGCTCAAGCGACCTGAAGCCTGCTCAAGCGTGAAATGCATGTACCTAGAAGTTCATATGTTTTGCAGCATGCTCGAGTGACAAAAGTCACGCTCAAGCGAGGGTCTGAGTCTCACGCTTGAGTAAGGATCAAGTGTTCGTCGAGCGTGAAAAAAAAGCAACCAGTACTTTTTCAAAATTTACAGACCGCTCGAGCGAAGGAAGTTACGCTTGAGCGGACCCTCACATTTTGCATGTCCGCTCGAGCGAGGAAAGCCACGCTCTAGCGTAGACCCTATTTTCAGTAAATTTCAAAAAATGTTTTCAGGTACATTTTTGCACCCTCATTCCATCTTAGGTACTTCTAGGCCATAATTAAAACACTATAATGAGGATAAATGTTAGAAACACACTTAGGACAAGAAAATGTGTTATGTGCAATTCGAGCGTGTGTTTCAATGTATGTCTGTCATGTTATGTAGGTCACACACCACGAGTTAAGTGAATTACCTACTCTACTCGTCTACTTGGAGCCATTTGTTAACTTTGAGTAATAACTCTGTAAAGCTATGTTTAATTATAAGTATTTTCTGATTGTTATGATATGATCTGTTTTCTAAAATGCTATTTTACGAATCATTAATGAATGTCCATTTTTCTGAAATGTATTTATGGCATCCTTAATTCACGTGGCCCTCACCCGGGGGTAACAATACTGTGGCCGATATGTACGTGGCCCTCGCCCGGGGGTAATAATACCGTGGCTTATATTCACGTATCCCTTGCTCGGGGGTAACAATACCAAGGCCTATATTTACGTGGCCCTCGCCTGAGGGTAACAATACCATGGCTACTTGCGCGCAAGATATGGACCTTTGTGGTTGTCGGTACTGACTATATATATAAGTCTCAAGACCAAGTTAATATGATAGCTAATGGATGTACCACTTATGATCTTATGCGAAATCCGAATATAAATATGAATGTGAATATGAACGTGTATATGAACCTAATTCTGATTTGAAATCTGAATATGCATAAAACTCTATTTCTAAGTTGCTGCCTGGCTTGTTATTATTCATTGGGCTTTCGCTCACTATTTATTTGTATGTATGTAGGTGAGTACGCGCGTGACTAGGCCTAAGTTGCTGCCTGGCAAGTTTTGGAGTCAGCCAGCCATCGTGCCTCCCGTGGAGGTTTCTCTTTTGAGATCTGACCAAGTTTTGAGCCTTTAGGATTTTCTTGTACTTTCTGACGTTTGTGTTTAATCTGAACATGTTTTGGAAGTTCTATATATGTGGCTCTGATGACGTGTGACTAATGCATTTTGACGTCACATTTATATATAAATATAAGTTGGTTTCGAAAGTTTTCTATCCTATGTATGTTTGCACAGCTTTATGGACTATGTATGTTTAGTAGTTTTCGCAGCCCCTGTTTATATATTATTCTGTTCAGAGGCCTTTGGTAATCCAAGGATTACTGGCCGGTTACGATGCTAAACCTAAAAGGGCGGGTTTGGGTTGTGACAGAGTGGTATCAGAGCACGTGTTTTACCACACGCACGAGTCCATATGAGCTTAGGATGTCCTAGTAATAAGTAGGGGCATTCCATCTGCATGTGTGAGTGTGTGGTAATCTTTATGAATGTGGAAATTGAATTTGAATCTAGACAGATGAAATAGAAAAGAAATGAATAAGATTATTCCTATGTTTAATATTAATTTGTGTCTCTATAGCAACATGGAGAACGCAAGAGCAAATGACACAAGTGAATCTTCTGAGGCCTGAATGAACAGTTGCTTGCGGCTTTGACTGAAGCAATGGCGCAGCAACCAAGACAACATCCTTTGCCTCCTCCACCTCCACCACCACCAGTGCTAGCCGAACCGGACAATAATGACATCATCAAATTGACTCGGAAATTTATGAAAATGAAACCGCCGACCTTCTTAGGTCGTATTGAACCACTGAAGGCAGAAACCCGGTTATTAGAAATGGAAAAGTTATTTGAAGTATTCCTTTGCTCTGCAACTCAGAAAGTCCTTTTGGCTACTTACACCCTAAAGGATGAAGCTCGGAGATGGTGGCTATTGGTTCGAAATAACAATGGGGACATGACATGGGCACAATTCAATGAGATATTCTACAACAAGTACTTCCCCCAATGCTTCAGGGATCAAAAATTTTCTAAATTCCAAGAACTCAAACAAGGCAGAATGTCAGTGGCCGAATATGAAGCTAAGTTTATTGAATTAGCTCGTTTTGCTCCACACATGGTAGACACTGATTATAAGAAAGCGCAAAAGTTTGAGGGAGGACTGGACCTAGAAGTATTTGATCTAGTAGGTGTCTTGAAATTGCTTACTTATGTAGAAGTGCTCGATAGGGCATTGATGGCAAAGGCCATAATAGCAGCTAAGAAACAAACTACAACTCTAACAACTGAATGGAAATGAAAGAGGGCTGGATTCAATTTCAAGAAGGGTCGATCGTTTTCAAAGAAGCAAAATACAGGATCTTCTAGTAGCTCTAGTTAAAGTAACGGATCCACTCCAAACTGCCCCGACTGCAGAAGGGAGCACAAATGTGCATGTTATAGTACATCAGGTGCGTGTTTTCGATGTGACAAGACTGGCCACATGGTTAGGGATTTCCCGATGAGATCCAATGAGGTTAGCCATCTATAGATACCCCATTCTTGACCATCCTCAAGACTTGGATGTCATCGTTTGTGCACTCGATGATTATCCTTGTTTGTGTTCGTTTTGAGCGCCCGAAGTCCTCGGCAGAATGCCTTGTCTTTGAGCCTCTAAACTTATTTGTTTTGTGATTGTTTTTGGACCAAGAGCTTGATGCCTCTAGTCTAGAAGAGTGGGTGGCCTGTCAGCCAGTCCCTTGGGCTGTCGGCCAGGGCTTGTCCTTGTCGGCTACCAGTGGTGGCCGACAGCCTTTGGCCTCTTTTTCTAGATATTTGTTGACACTGTGCCAGCTGTTGCTCATAGAGCTACATCTTCATACATGTGTATGGTGAGACGTTCACAAGCTCAAGACTTGTTTTTCTATAAATACGGGGGTTCCTCCCCCATTTAGGAGGGTTAGACATTTTTAGACCAAAAATCTCTCTTTCTTTCTAGAATTCTCTCTCTCTCTTAATATTTTGTGCCTTAAAGCCTAGTTTCTCTACACTTTTGCACATCAACCCTTAATCAAACTTGACCACCTTGGAGCTGAGGTTTCTTGTAGTCTTACTTGAGCTCTAGAAGAAGGTTTAAGCTTGGATTGTAGCTTAATTTGTGCCCTAGCTTCAAGAGCAAAATGAAGTTCAGGGCAGCAATGGCCGACCGCCATCATCAGTAGCCGACCAGCCACCAATGAAAATTTGCACAGTTTGTTCTTGAGGTAGAGTAGAGGTGTTCTGGAAGTTGGTACAATTTTCAGTGTCCAAAATGTGCAAACAGAGGCGTTTAGTGGCAAGGCGGTGGCTTTTCAAGTAGAAAAACCAAGCAAGCATGCATCCCTTACTTCCCGAGGCCATTTAATTGCTTTGTTTAGTTAATTAGTGGTAGCTAATTCATGCAAACATTGTAATTATTTAAGTAGATTAGTTAATTAATTCATGTTGTAATTAATTAGCTTAGTCGCTTTGTAATTGGTTAGTTAAGTGTTTAGCTAATTAAATTGATTTGTAATATTTAATTAGCTTAGAATAGTTAGTTAAATATTGTGTTGTAATAGTTAGCTTAATTAGCGTAGTTAGCTAGTTAGCTCTCATTCATTTGGACCCTCTTTCGCGAGGGCGTAGTGTTGTAATAAGTGTGCGTGCGTGCGTGTGTGTGTGTGTATGTCTTCCAACCCCACGTCTTTCTCTATTTTATTTATCCTCTTTTGATGGTTAGATTAGGGACATATTTCAATTAGCATATCTCATGCTTGCATCCATTCATCTTGCATTGCATGCACCGAGGCTCGGCGCATTATTCAAACTGCATTGTTATTTCAATACCTATTTGAATAATCACATGTTCAAATCAATCATATGCCATATTAGTAGCCAAGCCTATTAATTGCATTATTGCATGTGTTGTATTGGTCATTTTGCATCGTTAGGAATCATGTATTTTTCTAACTCATATTTTCCTAGCTAGGAGTACTAGGTGAGTTTTTAATGCTTTAGCATACTTGCATGAGTGTGATTGCCATATTGTCATGACTAGCATGCTTGCCATGAGGCTATGTGCTTAAATGCTAAACTGCTTGAATGCCTATGGTTGAAGGCGTGTTGTTTGAATTGGAACGATTTAATAAATGTGCGTTTTAAGCCCACTTTATTGAGTGTAAATCATGTTTTAAGCCCACTATGGTTGGTGGCAAAACCGTATCTTTAAGCCCACTTGAGGTGGCAAATTTAAATCATTTTCGCAAACAAACATGACTTGAAATGTTCCAATTCTTGCGATTTAGTCTATACTTGCTTGTGCGCGTCATGTAGTAAAGCTAGTCTAATAACCGGAACAAGAGCACATAATATTCATAAAAATCATATCATGATTAGTAGAGGCTGATCTTTGATCGGGCGAGCGAGGGTGCTCATTTCAGGACCTTCCCCTCTCGTACTTAAGTTCCCAAGTCGAGGCAACTTTGGTGATGACGGATACGTCGCCTTTGGCACGAGTCATGGGTTTCCTAAATTTTTCCAAAATAAAATATTTAGGTGGCGACTCTGTATCAATGCATTGCTTTCCTTCATGGATGGGTTTTCCAGGTATAACCAAATTCAGATGGCGCCCGAAGACACAAAGAAAATTGTTTTCACTACATCGTGGGGAACCTACTGCTATCGAGTGATGCTGTTTGGACTGAAGAATGCCGGGGCTACCTATCAACAGGCTGCAACCACAATTTTGCATGATATGATCCATAAAGAGGTCGAGGTGTACATGGATGACATGATTGTCAAGTCCAAGGAAAGAGAGGGCCATTACACCGCCTTGAAGAAATTCTTTCAATGGATCAGAGACTACAGACTAAGTTTGAATCCATAGAAGTGTATTTTCGGCGTAACAGCGGGGAAATGCTGGGTTTCTTGATCACATAGAAGGGCATTGAGGTAGATCCTTTCAAAATCAAGGCCATCCTAGAAATGCCACCACCAAGGACTGAAAAGGAGGTGTGAGGCTTTCTGGGTAAAGTGCAATTCATAAGATGGTTTATTTTTAAATTAACCTTGACTTGTGAACCACTATTTGGTCTATTGAAGAAAGGAAAGAAATTTTGATGGGATGACTGATGTTAATTCGCTTTCGAGCAGATCAAGCAATACCTTCAAAATCCCCCCGTGTTGTTGCTGCCAGAGCTGGGGAAGCCCTTGATTCTGTATCTGTCAGTAACCGACACAACGATGGAATGCATGCTTGCTCAGGAATCTGAGGATAGGGTGGAGAAAGCCATCTATTACCTAAGCGAGAAAATGCTGGATTATGAGACCCGTTACACCCCCGCTGGAGAAAGCTGGCCTAGCCTTGGTATGGGCTACCAGGAAGTTGAGGCACTACTTGTTAGCTCACTCTGTAATCTTGGTTTCGAGATTGGATCCCATAAAATATCTCTTTAAGAAACCAGTGCTTACGGGTAGGCTAGCCCGTTGGTTGCTTCTCCTTTCCGAATTTGATCTGAAGTATGTCATTCGCAAGTCTGTCAAAGGGAGAGCGGTAGCGGAGTTCTTGGCAGATCACCCAGTAGAAGAGAATGAAGCGGTAGAATATCTGTTCCCAGATAAAGCTATTCTACAAGTCGAGGAAGAGATTTGGACAATGTACTTTGATAGAGCGTCTAATCAATACGGTTATGGGATAGGGGTGTTGTTGATAGCACTCGATAATTCCCATATACCCTTAGCCTTCAAACTCTGGTTCAAGGTATCTAATAATGAAGCAGAATACGAGACGTGTATCACTGGTTTGGAAGCTGCCTTGGAACTAAGGGCAAAAAGGTTGGACGTCATTGGGGACTTGAACCTAGTTGTGTCTCAAGCAAATGGAGACTGGAAGGTCAAAGAAGAAAAGATGAAGATCTATCACCAAACCCTAGATGTTCTGATTCCTAGGTTTGAGAAGTTGACCTTCACGCATCTATTAAGAGAGAACAACAGATGCACTGATGTCTTATAAACTCTTTCATCCATGATAGACATCCCGTTTGGAGTCCGGATGTGTCCAATCATTATTGAGCAAAGATATACGCCGGCCTACGAGTCTATCGCCGCAATAGATGAAGTGCAAGATCAAAACCCTTGGTTTTATGATATCTGGAACTTCTTGGAAAATGAGGCTTATCTACTAGGAGCAAATGCCAAAGATAAGAGAGCAATATGGTGGATGCTCGTTCAATTTATCATCTGCGAAGGTAAACTGTACAAGAGGGGTCATCTGGGAATCACAAGTTGTGTGTCGAAGCAAAGGAATCAAAGCGCCTAATGGAGGCCATCCATGGAGGGGAGTGCGGAGTATACATAAACAGAGTAATGTTAGCCTAGAAGATTCTCAAGCAAGGTTATTACTGGTCTACCATGGAGGAGGATTGTATCGGTTTTGTTTGGCGATGCCACAAATGCCAAATTCATGCCAATCGCATGAATATTCCACTGCCAAAGCTGTACAATATGACTTCACCATGGCCTTTCTCAGTCTGGGGAATCGACGTCATTGGCGCAGTCACACTGAAAGGGTCAAATAGGTATGAATACATTCTGGTGGCAATTGATTACTTTACAAAGTGGGTGGAAACTCAGTCTTATGCAGTGTTGAAAGCAGCGCATGTGGCTAAGTTCATCTGAACAACATCATTTGTCGATATGGAGTCCCAAACGAGATCATTTCCGATAATGGCTCCCATTCCAAGAAAGAAGTGATCGACTTGTTAAAGAAATACAACGTGGCTTTTCATAAGTTATCCACATACTGGCTACAAACCAACGGAGCTGTTGAGGCCGCCAACAAGAACATCAAGCATATTCTGCAGAAAATGATTAAGACCTACAGGGACTGGCCAGACAAATTGCCATTTGCACTCTGGGGTTATAGGACTTCAATCCGAACGTTTACTGGGGCAACTCCTTACTCTCTTGTCTATGGGATGGAAGTTGTTCTGCAGATTGAAATAGACATTCCGTCGCTGCGGGTTATGACTGAGTGTCAGATAGCAGAGGTGGACTGGCAGCAGAGCAGATTTGAAGAACTGATACTGTTTGATGAGAGAACGCTAAAAGCATTATACCATGTTCAGGGTTATCAACGCAGGATTACCAGGGCCTTTAACAAGAAGGTTAAGTCTTGGAATCTCAAGGGAGGGGATTTGGTGCTGAAAGACAACCAAACTCCCATCCATGACCCTAGGGGCAAGTTCAGACCTAATTGGACTGGTCCTTATATTATCAAAACTATCTGGTCAGGTGGAGTTGCTATTCTCATAGACCTGGATGGCCTAGGATTTTCCCAACCGATCAATATGGATAAGTTGAACAAATACTATCTCTGAGAGGCTCGTTAGGCCGAAAACCCAGAAGGGCGACCTAGGCAAAAGTTAGAGCAAAAAAAATTGGAATAAAAAAAAACTAAGCTCGCAAGTTTGAAAACCCTAAAGGGCAGTCTTGGCAAAAGTTAGAGCGCAAAAAGAGAGAGTTAACTACTCGAGTGAACTCGAATCGAACTACGTAAGGCCTGATTCCCATCTTCGGGATACGTACGCAACTTCATCCTGAAGTTCGGCCGTAAACACCTCTAACTCAATTGTCCTGTTCATGTGTTGAATCAGGTCATCTTTGTTTATCCTTTATCTGAATGTTCGGTTGTGATCCTCTCTGAGAATTGGTTACAGTGTTCAGCAGTACTATTCAGTCAAGGGGCAATTTGTGATCTTTGGATTCGGGGTTGTACATCTCAAGGATAGATTCTGTGCATGTCAAGTTGTGATCCTTATCGAAGATCATTTTGAAAAGTTTTAATAAAAGTTGATTTTTTACTCAAATTTTACCTTTTATAACTTAGACCATTTTTGGACCAAAAGGAAAATTTTCAGTACTCACAACTTCAATTTCATTGATTTCAATACAAAGTTTTTCAAATCTCGGTACAAATCAAAGTTGCTTTTATTACATTCATAAAACTTGAAAAGTAAGATCAAAGCAAATAAACTAGGAGCATAGATGAGTCAGGTGCTCCTGCGTCTCTCGCTTGTGCTTGTGGAAGCCTCTGATGCTAAAGTGGGCCTGGATTATACCTTATCTTCAAGCCAAGTCAGGCACTCGCCAGAAAGTGCATAATTGAAACTAGGGGCATAAGCCAGAAGCTCTCTTGTCCTCCATGTAATGGGGTATCTAGCCAAATGTGAGCCTTAGACGGGGAATGGAATCGGGTACTCTACCCCCTCCTCTAGGCAAGTCTGATCATGTCCAAGATGACGCTTGAATCAGAACGAAAAGTAGAAAACACAGTGTGTAAGGGCAATCAGCTCAATGCCAGGTTGCCGAGCCATGCTGTAGCTCATTTCAGTCAGATTAAGCCAGGGGCAACACCAAGCAATGTCAACAGCAGACCTATTGCACATCCAATGACACCACCATCCTTGATTCAAAAAATAAACTAGCATGCGGGGTAAGAGTCCACTACCTTTAGCGTGTCCATAAGCCATATCTGGGGAGGGATGATAAAAAAGAGAGATTAAAAGATAAAGAGATGTATGTTGAGAGAAAAGTGCAAAAAAAGGCTTTGAGAGAAAAACAAAGCATGAGTGCCGAGAGATGTGAGAAACACATATTAGAAAGGGTGGGAAACATTACCTGAAGAATTAGTGGACTTCCTGTGAATCTGCTAGTCTCTCACCGATGGAAGGCGTCTAAGCCCATCAAAGTCTCGGCCAACACCAAACCAATACAACTCTTGCCCTCTTTCAAACCTTGGGCTACTTTGACTAATCGAATGCTAGACCCGCCGAAACTAGGGGCAAGAAGAAAATGGGCTAGCATGTACAAACAAAGGGCGTGTTGTTGAAAACCCCGCCAAAGAAGGTCACCGCGGTCGCTAACGGTAGAAAATTGATGAATTAGACTAGGAATGTCTAGCTCTCCATTGTGAACCAAGGATCAGACCTCGTGTAGAGTAAGCCTGCATATCCATCAGAAAGCTTGGATGTGACCAAAACTGGGCTGAGCCAAGATTTCCTCATCACGCCGGGACTCCATTAGCACTTGAAATTCCTCGATTGTCGGGCATATCTCTTGTTCCCCGAAGCTAAAGGCGTATGTAATCGGGTTCCAACATCTAGCCGCGGCATGAAGGAATGGAAAACAAAGTGGAGAACGGCTCAGCAGGAAAGCAGGAATAGTGCATTTATACTGAAACCTCAGTAATTTAACTTTTCCGAGCCATCTAAAGTTGCAATCCAATTCGAGAGTTTTTCGGCAAAGAATGGCTCCATTTGTAAAGAATTTGTAGCTGAAATGAAGAAATCATGAAGCTCTGCCTTTTGTAGAAGATAAGGCAGTAAGTAGAAACCAAGTGGCAACAATCTGGAGGTTCCTCACATTGATGGCCGACCGGCCATTGGTGATGGCCGACAGGCCACTTTGGTAGCTGATCGGCCACCACTGATGGCCGATAGTCTCTATTCATGGCCGACAACCTTCTTGTCTGTCCTGTTGTCCACCTGTGTGCTGAGAATGCTGAAGGCATGTGTTTTGTTCTATTTTTTATGCACTTTAAGGTCTTGTTTTGAGTCCTTCTAGTTTTAGCAAGTTTGTTGAGTTGTATTTGAGTGGTTTTTTCTTGTTTATCGAGTTGTTTTGTTCATTAAGTTGTTTGGTTTATCGATGTTTTGTTTTGGTTATCGGGTTGTTGCTATTTCGATTATCGAGTTATATGTGGTGTTTGGAATTTCAGTTGCTGGTCGTTTCATTACCTGATTAAGACTGTTGTGGCAATACAAGTATTCGGTTTTCCATATCAAATTCAATCTCCATTCCATGCAATGCAGTGCTTATGATGCAAAATACAACACTTTTTCAAATGAAAATTGGTTTTCATTTCGATCATGGTTGTTTTTAAAAAAGTGCAATACAAGTTTTTAAAGCAAATAAAACTCGTCTAAAACTGTACAATGTGCTAACACTACTAACAAAAGAAACTAAGCAAAAATACAGAAAATCAGCGCCAGCCATCCCAGGCTCTAGAGGCCCTCTTTGTCCTCTTCTTGGGCAGGGACTCGGAGCTGTCTTCGTCTGCACCGCTGCCTAAACTAGATGCCGAACCAGAACTGAAATCATCAATGCTCTCTGCTTCAGAATCTGGCTCAATATCACCTCTGCTCTAAGATCTAGAGTCGTCGTCATCTCCACTCTCAGAGGACTCAGACTGTGGACTCATTGCCTCCTCGGAGCCACTCGTATCGGCATCGTCATCCTTTAGAATGGGCTCTGAAGGACCACTCTCATCTCGGGTGCCCCTGGCTCTGCCTTGGCTACGTACTGGAGCCTGTCTCCCATTTTCTCCCTACTGTTGGAGGAGGTACTCTTGGTCCTGGTGCTACTCCCGCTGGTGCACCTAGTATACTTAGGATCTGTAAAGGACAGTTGTCAATATATTAATTTCAGTGTATGTATCAGATGTAAGCATGGTATGCAGCATGAGTGTAGGCAGGAGTTAAATACAATGTGCGAGTACAGTGTATGAATATAGTATTTGAATGCAATGTATGAGGTGCAGTGTATTAGATCACTGCAATGTGGGACAGATTACAGTTGAAATGCTATTGTATCAGCAGAAAGATTGATAGCATGAAGTGTAAACTGAAGAAAGTTACCTGAATACCGTAGAGACTGAGCAGGCTCATGTTTCTCTGCACCATCCCCATTAGGGAATCCACCAGCTCGAAAGCGTCCCCGGTGTACTCTATAGATGCTTGCAAGTGCGTTAAGGTGATCAGTGTGCTATAAACATAACTGAAATGAAATATGGCATGCAAAACGTAAATTGTGGTACATACTAGAGTCGGGCCTCGAACCTCGGTAAGCTTGTGCTCGGCCGGTGCAGGCTCAATAGGGTCTGGTAAGCCTCTCCGATATGCCGTCAACATGTAAGTGTAGTGGAAAGCTCTGGCCAACCAATCATCTACCTTGCCCGAGAAGTCCCTCTCCTACAGGCCCTGGTCGCCCTCGTCGCTCTAGGCGTCGCCCCCGCAGTAGGAGCTCTCGCTCCCTTACTCCCACAAACACCGGTCAGAGGTGACATAAGGTACGTCTGAATGAAGACTGTATAATTGCCCTCGACTCGGAAGTAGTGTGCCTCCTCACCCACCATGAACTGAATGACCTCATCAGCAGATAAGCTGTCTGTTGACCTCATGGACCCTAGAGGTGCCATCGGTATGATCGGAGTAGGCAAGCCCATGGTCTGACGCATGACTCGTTCGCGCAGAAACCAAGCTCGACAAATTGGGCCCTCGAGTAGAATGCAATAACGAGAAATGCCGTAGGCCACATTATACTAGCCCTGAATCCTTGTCGGCATCGTGGCCCATGGCTGCCACGTGATCTGCAAGTAGAAGGTGAATAGATTATTAGCCGTTGTTAGTTGCTAATATGTGAATCACAATAGTTGTAAGACAAAAATGACTGTGTTTTGGGTTACCACATGAGCAGCTACCGTTTCAAAGTAGTGCTTGAAGAATGAGAAATGCTCGCGGGTCCTACGGTGGAGCCGACGGTCATATCTCCGTGAATAGGAAACTATCAATGGAAGCTCCACTATAGGCTCTAGGGCTAGAGTTAGAAAATAAGCATACACCCATAGTTGCAAGGACAGTGCAGTGATATGTGATCAACAATGAATTTGAATAGATGTAGAAAGTGCAAAGCAGAAAGCATGAATTTGAACATATACAGAAAGTGAAAATCAAAAAGCACAAGTGTTGAACAGATACAAAGCAGGACATGCTAAACAGAAAGTGTAAAGTGCAAAGAGGGAACTAAGATGTATACCTCCCAGGCTCGCCAGTAGCCTCCGATCAAGTCTCCCCTCAGGCAAGAGGTCGAGCTCATATAGCCGTATAGAGTGGTGAGGCCAGCTCCGCCCCAATCATAGGAACTCACCTGGGGAAGGGTCACTAATGCGCTGAGCAGGTATAATCCTACGATGTTCACCCAATTCGCAAACAGGGTGGTACCGAGGAGGAACATCAAAAAACCCCGAGCATACTGCTATGTCTCCTTAACTGTCTCTAGCTCGATCTCCCAGAATTGCTCTGCGAACCAACTATATCTAATAATGCCTGGTCGGTACAAAGGTGGGCGCGCCCCTAATAGCTCTATCCAAGCTGTCTCTCACTCTCCCATGTCTGTATCAAGAGGGATCGGATCGCCCCCTATGCCTAAGCCGGTGATCATGGCAAAGTCGTAGAGAGTCATCGTCATCTCCCAGTCTGTGGAGAAGTGGAGAGAGTAGTGGTGTCCCACCATCTCTCCATGAGGGCCCCTAGAAGAGGACGGCTAGCTATGACTCTTGTCAGGCCAGAGCAGAAAAGGCCGAAGCCAGCCACATTGACAATATGGCATACTCTTGCAGGGAGCTCGTCATATCAGTCCCGTGCAGTCATAGCACCATAGCCCCTGAAGGCGCGGGACTCACCCTATGGCTAAGAAAAGATGCAAACAGATCAGGTAGAGATTAATCAGATAAAGCAGTTACGAAAGTATAGTCAGATGAAAGACAGTGCAAGAAATGCAACTTAAGTACAGCGGGTAGAGCTCGTACCTCAACGGCAACGGTTGAAAGATGCAAGGCTGGCTCCCTCAGTGGGAGATCCTCCAGTGCATCTAGAATCAATAAAGCGTCTAATACATCCGGTTGGCAGGATGTGTGTTTAGGGTTGGTATCTCACTGGAGCGAAGGGTCGTACCCTCAGTGGTAATGGCTCCAGCTTGTCCTCAAAATCGAACTTTGCCTCCAAAGGAGCTCCATTATATGGTATATCGTCTGCCATCTGGAATATGGGTGAAGAGTCGATGAAAAGTAAAGAAAATGGAGAAAATAGGGTAAACTTGGAAAAAGTCAAACCCTAGGAGAGAGAAAATAGGAGAAATAGACAAAGTCGGGAAAAATGCACAGAACTCGAGAGAAACTCAAGGGGAATAAGCCACAAGTGGTGAAATTGAAGAAAAAAAGCACCGAAATCAAAGTTCAATCGGTTCAAACCAAAAGAAACAAAGAGGATTTAGCGAATCAACTTCGTGTGGGATGTTGGAAAACATGCAAAAAGTACAGATCTAGAGAGAAGAAAGGTCTAGAGAGAGAGAGGGTGAAATTTCAGACATAAGGGTGTATGAAAATGAGGCCCCATGGCCTTTACTTAAAGACCCATGGTGAAAAGACCAAAATGGGCCCGATCTGCCATTGGGGGCCGACAATCTTCAAAGATGGCCGACAGGTGGCCAGCACCATCCTCTGGTGGCCGTCCAGTGCCCAGTGCTCCTATATTGAACCTTGATGTTGTTTTTGTCTCTGTTTCCCGAGAGGTGCAATGAAAGGTCACTTTTGAGTTCAAATTCTCTCAGTGGAAGCTTGAAACCGTGTTTTCGGTGATCATCGTTCCTCATTTGTTGAGCGAGATGTATCCTTTTTGCATATCACAACTTTTTCGAGAGGTAAATCGAAAAGTTGCTACTGAACTTGTTTCGATAGAATACGTTTTCATTCTTGCATAGACTATGCATCTCATCATTACATATGTAGAACGTGTATTTCACATATGCTATTGTGCAAAATGCGTATTTTAATCATGCATAGAACATGCATTTTGTACTTTGCATAAAAACATGCTGTTAATCGTGCATAGAACATGCATTTTGTACTTTGCATAGAACATGCATTTGGTACTTGGCGTTGAATATGCCTTCATGTAGCATTTTGTTTCGATTGTTTTCTTTACATAGAACATGCATTCTTACTGTATTGCATTTGTTGAGTTTTATACAGGCACGATATTGTATGTACGGTTCATTCGAGAAAGCAAAAGATATTGTATGTATAGTTCACTCAGAACAGTTCCAGGTAAGATCATTTGTGCCTTTCGAATTGCATTTATTCACTTTCTCCTCTCACGTGAGATGCGTTTGGACATATTCACTTTCTTCTCTCGCGTGAGATACGTTTGGACGTATTCGTTTTCTCCTCTCGCGTGAGATGCGCTTGGATTTATTCACTTTCTCCTCTCGCGTGAGACGCGTTTGGACGTATTCACTTTATCCTCTCGTGTGAGACATATTTGGATTTATTCTCTTGCTCCTCTCGCGTGAGACGCGTTAGGATCTCGATTGAAACCTTGGGTGAGCCCGATGGTTATGTTTCTTTTCTCCTTTCCTACGCGTCGCGTAGTTAAGCTTGCATAATTTTCTTACATCCTTTTTGCATAAAATGTGATTTGGCTCATGATTCTCACGCGTGGCCTGTTCATTTACTTATTTCTTTTCATGTTGGGATGTTGTACCTTGTTTCGGTTTGTTTGAATGTGGCATTTTCATTGTATTGCATTTGCATTTAAATGTTTCATTACAGCCTCATTGCATGATCATAAGTTATGTTCTTGCATCGTGCATATCCCTTGCATCTTGCCCCAGAACTATGCTGGATTGATTCCTTGGAAAGGGATACATAGGCAGCCTGTGGGCACAACCGTTTTTATCTTGCTTGTTTGTTTGTCCAAGTCTTTGGCCTTGTCAAAAATGGGTCGTCTCTAGGCTTTCACATTCACTCTCGTCATTTCATGACTTTCGAGTTCTGTCAAAGAGAGGCAACTGTAGACACCCCATTTTTGACCGACCTCAAGAGTTAGACGTCATCGCTAGTGCACTCGATGATTATGATTGCATTTGTTTGCTTTCAGTGCCCGAAGTCCTCAGTGGAACGCCCTGTCTTTGAGCCTTTAAAGCTTGTCCATTTTGTGCCTTGTTTTGGACCAAAAGCTTGGTGTTTCAAGTCTGGAACTTGTGGTGACTTGCCGGCCACCACCATAGGCTGTCGGCCATGGCTCATGTTGTTGGCCATTGGTGTGGCCGGTGGACCATCAATGGTGGCCGGTCGGCTACCAGTGGTGGTTGACGACCACCAGTGTCTTTTTCCAGATATTTGTTGGCACAGTGAGCTGCATCTCCCTACATGTGTATGGTGGGATGTTTCTAAGCTTAAGGCTTGTTTTTCTATATATCGGGGGGTTCCTCTCCCATTTTGGAGGGTTAGCAATTTTGGAACAAAATTCTCTATCTCTCTCTCTCTCTCTCTCTCTAGCATATTTGTGCATAGTTGGTTGGATACACTCCACTTTTGTTTATCAATCCTTAACAAAAGTTGCTAGTCTTTGGGCTGAGGTAGCTTGGGACTTGTTTTGAGCTCTAGGAGGAGGTTTTGGCTTGGATTGTTGGCCAAATTGTGTCTTCCCTTCAAGAGGTATACCACTCTCCTTTTATACTTGTTTTGCACACTTGCTTTGCCATCTTTTTCTATTTTTTTTTTTGAACTATTTTGGGGCTAGTTTTGAATTGTCAACAATTCTATTTTTGTGGCCTAAAGTTGGTGGTTTGAGGCCATTTTCAGTTAAGGGGTGGTTCATCTTTCTTACTTCTTAGTTTGTAAAGCTTTTGTACCTTTGTTCACCACTTTCAAACCAACTTGTTTTGGGCCTTTTAACCACTGAATTTCAGAGGTTTTTCAGTGACAAAAAACTCATTTTGAAGTCCAAAATTGGAGGGGTTAGCGTCCCCTCCTTGTGTCTTGTTTGCATGCCTAGTTAGGCCCATGTATTAGCTTAATGTTTTAGCTTTTTGTGGCTCAAGTCTAGCATGTTTTCAACTCTGTTTTGAGCTGTTTTGCCACTGTTTTGGCTGTTTGGTCCCTTTTGAGTCTTGTATTGCATAGTTATAGTGTAAGTCTTTTCCCTAGCTTGCTGTTTTAAGGCTTTAATCACCATTGGTTTGAGTTGATTGCCTGTTTTAGTGCTTTTTCTCATCTAATTTTAGCACTTATAATCTCTGCAATCTCTCTTATTTCTTCACTTTTTCATTTTCTTTGAGGGTTGTTTCAACCTTAAGGTTGTTTAAGCTTGAGATTGAGGCTCATGCTTAATGGTTTAATCCCTCCTTGAGGGTTCATTACGAACCGCATGAAGCTTCTCTCATGCCTTAAACTACCCCTTGTTTGACACTTCCTTCCCTTTAGAGGACTTCTCACCAATGGACTTAATTGGTTAAAGAATGGATTGGTAAGTTAAAATGAGTAAGCAACTAGAAACTAAAAGTGTACAAGATAAACATTTCTTTGTGTTGCATTGCATGTGTTCAAATCAGACGTTAATTTGAACACAAGGAAAATGGGGCATTTCATATTCAAAAGTGATGAAATGTGCCATTTTCCTAGGTCTCCATTGCCCTTGATCATTCATGATAGGGTGTTGGTCATTTTGGTCTCATTTTGCATTTATTAAACTTGCACAGTTGATTTCACAAGCCATCATGCAATGAAATTGCTTGATTGATGGTTTATGAACTAAATTTTGTCCCTCCTTTGATTTCCCTATGGAAATTAGAGGCAAAGTATGCAAACAACCCTTGAGAAATACACTGTTTTGCTCTGTTTTCTCTCTGTTACAACAAGAAAGTCCAAATTATCAGTGGCCGACAGCCACCACCAGTAGCCGATCGGCCACCATTGGTAGCCGACCAGCCCCTTGTCAGCCATCAGTGAAATTTGCACAGTGTGTTGGTAAGGTGTATCAAAGGTGTTCTGGAAGTGGACAACATTGTTAGTGTTCAAATGTGCCAACAGAGGCGTTCAGCAGCAAGGTAGTGGCTTTTTAGGTGGAAACCGAGCATGCATGGGCTTCTTTCGCTCCCCGAGATTAGCTAATTAGTTTAATTAGCAATAGATCAAATATGTGCTGTAATTAATTAGTTGTAGCTAATTAAAGGTTATAATTAATTAGTTAGTTTAACTAGTTATTCAATTTCATTTTGTAATTAGTTAACTAGAATAGTTAATTCGGGTTTTGTAATAAATAATTAGCTTAATTAGCATAGCTAGTTAGCTTTTATTCATTTGGATCCTCTTTCCCGAGAGCGTAAAGTTGTAATAAGTGTGCATGCGTGTGTGTATGTTCTCTAACCCCACGTCTTTCTTCCCTTTATTTATTCGCTTTTGATGGTTAGATTAGGGACATATTTCAAATTAGCATACCTTATGCTTGCATCCATTCATTTGTATTGAATGTACCAAGGCTCGGCACATCATTCAAACTGCATTGCAATTTCAATACTTATTTGAATACGTGTTTAATTGCATGTTGTTCAAATCAAATCGTATGTCATGTTAGTAGCCGAGCCTATTAATTGCATATTGTGTGTATTGCATTAGACATCTTGTATAGTTAGGAATCATGCATATTTTACTAACTCATGTTTTCTTAGCTCGGAGTACTAGGTGAGCTTTTACACTTTAGCATACTTGCATGAATGTGAATGTTGCCATGATTAGCATGCTTGCCATGAGGCTAAACTGCTTGAATGCATGTGGATAAAGACTTGTTGTTTGAATTGGAACGATTCAACAAATGTATGTTTTAAACCCACTTTGTTGAGTGGCAAATCATGTTTTAAGCCCACTTTGTTTGGTGGCAAAATTCGAAAACTTTAAGCCCACTTGAGATGGCAAATTCAAACCATTTTCGCAAATAAACATGAGTTGAATTGTTCCAAATTGAGCAAACTAGTCTATACTTGCTTGTGCACATCACATAGTAAAACTAGCTTAATAATCAACAAGAGCACATTATGTTCATAAAAGTCATATCGTGATTAGTAGAGGCCAATCTTTGATCGGGCAAGTGGGGGTGCTCAATTCATGACCTTTCTCTCTCGTACCTAAGTTCCCAAGCCGAGGCAACTTTGGTGATGACGGACACGTGACCTTTGGCACGAGTCATGGGTTTCTTAAATTTGTCCAAAATAAAATATTTAGATGGCGACTTTGTATCTGGCAAAGCAGACCAATTTTGGCATTTTTGATCCTCAAATCAATTTTTCAAAACATTCTTTGGTATTTATCAGTTTCACATTGCACTTGTCAGATTAGATTCAGAACCACAGGAGTCCGAACTGTAGGGCTTCTTTTCGTGCTTCTGAAAGAGGGCGCAAAAAAGCCGAGCTACACACTCCAAACAATCTGTACGGCGAACTAGAATCTATGTTCTATACTCTCAGAATTTCTTTAAAAACTAATATGTAGAATATATATGCAAGAGAGCACAAAAGAAAGAAAAAAAAAGGATTTTCGGAATCAATGAGTTACTAGAAAAGGGTTTGCTTTTATAGGCAAATTGGTGCCTTTACCGAATAGATAGCATTCAAACTGAACAGGTGCACAAATCTATTTGAAAACAGTTTTGAATCTGTCTGGGAAGAAACTAAATCTATCCGGTACAAAACAGGTAGAAAATATGTTTGAATTTGCTTGGCCTGGTTTGGAAAAGACACGCTGGTTGAGAGCAAAAAATTTGAATTCAAATTGGTGCGAAATTCAAATTTTCCTGCAAGAAGTTTTGGAAAAATTCAAATAAATTTTGTTTAAAAAATTAATTTTAGGACTGACTCGACCCACAACCCACACCCGTGGCCGGATTGACGACGGTGGCTGCGTGCGCGTGTGGTGGTTTGAGCCAAAGCCCACTTTGTCCATAACTCCTCCCTTCTACAAACTTGGGATTCCCCTTGGGGCCTAACCCAAGTTTGTCCACCTAGAGCTTACATACATACACAAGCTCTCTTAAAGTTTGAATGTGGGACAACCATTACAAGGAAACCCACATTTTACTCTTTAATTATCTATTCCACGAACACAAAAATGACATTAACTTTCTTTTCACTCATAAATAGTTTTGATGAACCGTTTGCACTGTGTGACTTACTATGCAGCAAGGAACACGTCACCTCTTTGGACCCACCCCAAAAGACGTGTGGGACCTACTCAAATTTGGGCTCAAAGTTGGCCCAAAATAAGCCTATAAAAAACCACAATTCCAACAGTTGTATTATTGAATTTGAATGAAAAGAGTAATGCTTCCTAGGACGAGACACAAAATAAGACCATATAGATTAGATTAGATTAGATTCACAAAAATTGTTGTTTTGTCTTCTTGGGCAACTCATGAACTTTTATGTGGAGATAATCAGTAACAACATTTAGGAAATCCCTTACTGATGAATATATATATATATATATATATATTCAATTTGTTCACCTATATCTCTACAATCACTAGCCTTGAAAATCGAAAAATTCTATTTCCACACTCCTACTTACCTCAGTGCACACTATTTTTCAATGCATAAACTTATGAATTTGATTAGGTATTATTTGTCTCATTCCACACATCACATATTGCAATTATAACCTTTAACTCAAGTATTGTACACACATTTTCCTTCCAAACACACACCAACATAGACATCCATGGGTATGCCCTCTCTTTCTTCTATCTTTTCTCTCTGTGTGTGTGTGTGTATTCAAATCTATTCCTTTGACGTCATTCAATTTATTGACTGATTTATTTGCTACAAAACTTGAATTTATGTAAACATTTCAAGTGTTGTTTGTGGTACATATGCTATATAGCTATGTATATTGGAATATATAAATACATTTGTATAATCGTAACAGGGGCTTACACATGCGTATTGAAGCTATGGAGGAAGAAGCAATCAGACATAATGAGGTTCTTGTTAAGGACCTAGCTTGTTCGCTCACCGCCGCCGATGACGAAGACAATGACAAGTCCCAAAAGTCTCTCAAATCGCCAAAGAATTAAGTTTTGAACATTCAGTACGGTTTTTTTTTGAATATAATCAGCTTGTTTGGTTTTGGTTTCTAGAAAATGCTTTTGAGAAAATTCTTGTTTTTTATTTTCCATATTTTTTTTTCAATGAATTTTTTTAATATTTTAAGAATTTTTTTTTAATTTTTAGACACACCTAACATATCACTAAATACCAAAAATACAAAAAAAAAATGAAAATTTAGTACATTTTTCATATTTTTGTGTATTTATTAATTTTTTAAAATATATTTTCGCAAATATTTTAATATTTTAATACATCTAAGTAAGGTGCATCAAAAAAAAATTAAAAAATTGCTTAAATTTTAAAAATATTTACTAAAAACAAAAAAAAACAAAAAATAAAAAACTCAATTTCCAAAAAACTAAAACCAAACACACTGAATAGTTTTTTCAATTGTTAACTTCCAAAAATTTTCTAAAATTTCGAAACTTGATTTCCTAATGCAACTATTTTTTTCAATTTGAAAATTGTTTTTTTGAACAAAAATAATAATTTCAACAGTCGATTTTCAACAAAAAATAAAAAAATTTCAGTATTGATTTGTTGAAGAGAGCTTTCTTGGGAAGCAAAGCTTACCAGAAAATCAAATTGGTGGTTTTGCGATGGTGGCGACTAAGTTGATGATGATGAGGAAGAAGAAGCTGTCTAATTATTGTCGATGACGAACCATTCAAGATTGTATTTATCTCTGTTGTTCTCCATTGGATTCATAAACAAATTGAATTGATTCTAGAGAGAGAGAGAGAGAAGAAGAAGAAGAAGAAGAAGAAGAAGAAGAGGAGAAAAAAATGAGTTGGTTAGGATTTTGATGTCTATTATGTTCATTTTATTTTAGGGTATAATTGTCATTAAAATAAAGCTTCATTAAATATGTGTACTGAGATAGTTCGGTATGTGGAAATAGAATTTCTCTTGAAAATCTTTCATAAACATTTTTGTTATAGTTGTCACATGTCACTGGATAAATGTAAACTTTATCATTTTTCAACTCTTTACTTAATTCACATAGTAAAGGGCATTTGTAAATATAAGCTGTATCATAACTTTCATCTTCTACTTCAACATAATTTTTTTATTTGATTTTTTATTTATTTTTATTTTTGGAGATGGATGATAGTAAATTTACAAATATGGTAGGATTTAGTTTCACATGTAGGATATCATTTTATTTTATTTTGATTTACAAAGATTGTCTAAGACGTTACAACTAATTATTAGTTGAAAACACATAATTCTTTGTTCCACATTTATCAAATAAGTATCGAGTCAAAATCTTGGGAATATAATCAAAAAAGAGAAGCAAATGAAACATCTAACTTTTAATTGACACCTTTATCTACCCTTCATCTTATTTTTTCGTACTTTTTGTTGTATGAACTCTTCTCCCTTTCTTAGTCTTACAAGTTTTCAAGTTTGAATTGGTTTACATCTCAACTAATAATATATATCTATACATATAATTTTTCATATGTAGTCAATCAAATTTTGACCATAGTAAATTTCTTGTGATGATTTATCAATCTTGTTTTGCTAGCAATCCAATCCTTTTTATTAGAGATTATTTCTTGTGAAAATGATCGCTAAGACATAAAAAAAAAAGAAAAAAAACTACTCATGACCTTGAAATCGAAACAAAATTAATTAACTAAAAATATACAATAGAGTATTCGAAACTTTGCTTTCAAACAATTGATGTTTACATAAAATTAAGAAATATGTTGTGTAAGACATATTTTAAAATTAGAGTTTACAACATCAAGTCTTGTTTTTAAAATTGGTGTGTTTTTTTGGAACTATGAGAGAAGATAGATTTTAGGAGGTGAAGTGTGGAAGTGAATAAAGAAAATTTCATACTTCAAATAATTGAACATAATACACATTATCATATGGATTCGCTAGAAACCTTTGCTCCACCTAACAACATTTGGTGATTGATTTTGTGGGAGCCCAAAAAAATATCAGTTTATTGGGAGTAATCCAAACAAGTCTTGACAATGGGCCCAGACCAAACAAGGAAGTCCATGGGACAAATATCACACCCCCCTCTCCCCATCTATAAAGGGGGGGCATCCCAAGGAATAGAGGTATGCCTCATCTCTCAATAACAGAGCACACAACACTTTTCATTTTTTTGCATCTTCTTTCCTTAATTCAAGTGATTAACTTTATCATTGGAGTGTCCCCGGCCGACAACCCTGGTTGGGCGGTGCCGACCATGTTCATCTTTGAAAATATACTAGGAAAGCTCATATATCTTCATTGGATTTCCTCAACAATCCATGTGAGAGAATTTTCTAGGTCTCATAATTGGCCCGTTTGTGGGAAACAAATGAGTTCAATAAAGAGATTGAGATCCAGCATGAATTAGCTGGTATGATTTTGAGCTACTTGTGCTCTGATGAATGATGGCAGTATGCTGTTCACCATTAGTATAAAACCAAGAATGACAAAAATCATTCTTTCTAAAAACGTATATGTGTGTGCTATTTTCTGACCACACTGCCAAACAGGTACTTGGTTGGAGAACATCGGTAGAATAGATCACGCCTGAATGACCTGTCACAGAAAGAAAAAGACTTCGGCGGTGGTTCGTCCACCCGGGGGGCACTCCGACGATCAAGTCAGTTATCTCTCAAAGATAGAAAAAGTGCTTAACTCACTATTCAAAATACAAAAAAAGTACCTTGGACCCACGATCGTGCCTTTCTTTTATAGCTAACACTGACCTAATCCCCATAGCAGCCTAGCTTCAATGGACTTTGGCTCAATACTAATCCTGGACTCCTAGTTAGATTGGGATAAACTCCCTAAGAGTCTTATCGTTATCCAAACTGAAGTCCTCTATCATTATAGGACTTTTGGATGCTTTTGCTTGACCATTGCTTTGAGGGAAGCTTGGAATGGAATAGTAATTCTTGTTCTTGTACTTTGCACAGAAGCTCTTGATTAGCTTACTGTCAAACTGTGTACCATTGTCTGCTGTTATTGCTCTTGGTATCCCAAACCTGGTGATGATATTCTTCCATATGAAGTTCTTTACATCAATGTCCCAGATCTTTGCAAGGGGTTCAGCTTCAACCCACTTGGTTAAGTAATCTGTTGCCACTAGCAGGTACTTCCTTTGTCCAGTTGCCTGAGGTAGCTGTCCAAGAAGGTTCATGCCCCATTGGGCAAATGGCCAAGGGCTGGACACTGGGTTCAGATCTGCTGCTGGTTGGTGTATCAAAGGTGCAAATCTCTGACACTTCTCACATTTTTTGACATAGGCTTCAGCATATTTCTGCATATAGGGCCACCAGTACCCCTAAGTAATGGCCCTATGAGCAAGTGGCCTGCCCCCAGTGTGGCTTCCACATACTCCTTCATGTATCTCATACAAGAAGTCTTCAACTTGTGAAGGATGCACACATCTCAAAAGGGGACCAGTAAAAGATCTTTTGTAGAGATGCCCTTCTACTATCAGACTGAATCTTGCCGACTTCATTCTGATCTTGTGTGCTTCTTTATGATCATCAGGAAGTTTTCCCTCTTTAACGAATACTATTACTGCATCCATCTAGCTTGGTCCCATATCCACACACATTGCCTCATACTCTGTGTTCAGTGGTTCTATACTTGGACATGACAAGTATTCAATCATTATTGTCCTTGCCTCTCTTGGTTTCATTGCACTAGGTAGGTTGGCCAAGGCATCAACATGGTTGTTGTCATCTCGGCCGACTTGCTGTAGTCGGAAATTTTGGAACAATGCCATCAATCTACCCACCACCTTTACATAGGCCACCATCCTTTCATCTCGGGCATCGTATTCGCATGTTGCCTGGTTGATAATAAGCTGGGAGTCACAGAAGACCATCACCTCGTCGACTTCCATTACTGCTGCCATCTTTAATCCTGCTATTAGTGCTTCATACTCTACTTCGTTGTTTGAGGCCTTAAAACCCAAGTGAATGGATTATTCCAGCATCTGTCCATCTGGCGATACTAGCACTACTCCTGTCCAAGCTCCTTGTCGGTTTGAACTTTCATCAACAAATAGCCGGAAGGAGTTGCCGATGTAAATGCTGCATGGCCTGAGTTTCTTATCTTTCCTCTATTTGGCTATCCCCAACTAGGTTTCTCCTTGTTCACCTAGACCTTGGCTCAATGGAGCCCGATATATGATGGCGCCTGGTGTGAACTCGGCCACGAAGTCGGCCAAAACTTGGCCTTTGATTGCTGTTCTGGGTCTGAATTCCGGGTCATATTGGCCCAACACCACTGCCCATCTAGCTATCCTACTTGTCAGATCTCCCTGTACAACAGATGAAGGGATGCTCAGTTAACACCACAATTTTGTGGGCTTGAAAGTAATGATTCAACTTCTTGGAAGCCATTACTAAAGCCAGTGTTAGCTTCTCCAAGAGTAGGTATCCGGTCTCTGCATCAGCTAGGGTTTTACTCACATAGTAAACTTCCCTTCGCTCTCTCTTTTCTTCTCTGATTACTACTGCACTCACTGCATGCTTTGAAACTGCCAAGTATAAGAACAGCTCCTCTCCTGGTACTGGATTTGAGAGAACTGGAGCTGTGGTCAAATACTTCTTCAAGTCGTCCAAGGTGACTTCGCACTCTTCGGTCCATAAGAAGTCTGTGGCTTTCTTCACTAAGCTGAAGAAAGGTTTACATTTGTCAGAACTTCTGCTTATGAATCTGTTTAGGGCTGCAGCCCTTCCAGTCAATATCTGCACTTGTTTTGTCGACGTTGAGCTTTCTAAATCCAGAATGGCCTTGATCTGATCCGGGCTAGCCTCAATGCCCCTTCTGGTAACCAAGTATCCTAAGAACTTACTAGACCCAACTCCAAATGCGCACTTCGATGCATTGAGTCGGAGCCGATATGTTCTAAGGATGTCAAAAACTGCCTTTAAGTCTTCTAGATGATCCTCAGGTTGCTTGGTCTTCACGACCATGTCATCTATTTATACCTCCACTGTTCTTCCTATTAGATGCCTGAACATCTTGGTCACTAGTCTTTGGTAAGTTGCTCTTGCATTTTTCAGCTCGAAAGGCATCACTCTATAGCAATATAGCCTTTTTGAGGTGATGAATGCAGTCTTCTCCTCATCTGGGGGGTACATAGCTATCTGATGGTACCCCCTATAAACATCCAAGAAGCTCATCCTTCAATGCCCTGAAGTGGTATCCACCAATTGGTCAAACTTGGGTAGTGGGAAACTATTTTTGGGACAAGCCTTGTTCAGACTGATGAAGTCCACGCAGACTCTCCACTTCCCTTTCTTTTTCTTCACGACCACCGTGTTTGATAACCATGTCTGGTAATTTATCTCTCGAATTGCTCTAGCCTCCAAAAGTTTATCCACTTCCTCTTCTACTACCTCAACATGCATCAATGTCGGCCTTCTTGCTCGTTGGATGACAAGTTTAGCCGACTTGTCCACATTCAGTCTATGGCAAGTGACCTTCGGGGTCAATGTCAGGCATCTCATACGGCGTCCAGGCAAACACCTCAATGTTTGCTCTCAAGAATGCCTCTAGCACTTTTTACTCTTCCTCGGCCAAGCCTAAGCCGAGAAGGAAGAAGTGCTCTTCATCCCCTTGCTGGACAAGGATTTTCTTCAGGGCTTCCTCACTCTTCTCGGCTAGCTCTTTGCCGACGTCATCCAGGACTTCCATGTCCTCATTCTTGATCTCTGCTACTTTTGCTTTTCGTACGTTGCAGATGGATTTGATTACTGGTATTGAGCAATTCTTCGCCTATACCTGATCCCCTCTGACTTCCTCAATTCCATGTTCTATTGGGAATCGCAACAACTGGTGCAATATTGAGGGAACAGCCCCCATTGCATGTAGCCATGGCCTTCCCAGAATAACATTGTAAGGGGAGGGGCGTCAATTGTTGTGAACTCAATTTTTACCTTCTTGGTGCCAATCTACACCTCCAAACTTACTGCTCCCAGGGGCCACGTCGGCGTTCCATTAAACCCGACCATTGGACCATTGGATTGTTCCAAATCATCTTGGTGAAGGCCAAGCTCCTTGTAACATCTAACATGCATGATGTCACAAGAGCTGCCCTGGTCAATTAAGATGCATTCTCCAATCTGGAGGGATATTACCAGGGCATCGTTGTGTGGATGTTGTACCATCTCTAGATCGTCTTCAGTAGAGGACACCACCGATCACTGGCACTCATCTGCCCTAGGTCTTTTCTGTTGAACCTGGTACATATGTTGTAAGTGTTTTACCTTCTGAGTCTCTCCATGTATTTCGTTTTCATTGACCTTCGAGTGAATCACATTGATCACTCGAGGTCCGCCTGCCTGCGGTTGTGGTGCTGGAGGAGGCGGTGCTACCGATGCCTGAGCCAATCTTGCTTGTTCTTCCCTTGTCCTGGCCTCGTCTACAAGGTCCCTTAAATGACCTTGTCTTACCAAGTCTTCTAGATGTGCCATCAGGGCTCTGCACCCCTGAGTCAAATGCCCATCCTCGTTGTGGTGGGCACAATGTTTCCCCAGACTTCTTCCCATAAATTCACCACGAAGCTTCTCTGGTACTCTATAATTCGGCTGATTTCGGATTCTTTCTAATACTTTGCAAACCGGAATTCGGAATACGGTTGTGACTGCCTAGGTAGCCCTTAGTCCTGTCTTTGGCTTATTGTATCTGCCATTACCTCAGCCTCGCTTTGGTGAGCCGTTTCTCTTCTCTTTTTTTGATGCCTTTGCCCCTAGCGTGTCCTCCTCTACTCTGGCATACTTCTCTATTCTGGCCATTAATTCCTCCATACTTTTTGGTAGTGTTTTTGCCAATGATTTTCGAAGCAAACAATCATCTTTTAGGCCATTCTTAAAAGACACGACTGTCACCTCTTGGTTGTATCCTGGTATCCGGTTAAATACCTCATAATACCTCTTGGCATAAGCGCTGAGGCTTTCATCCTCGCCTATCCTTAAAGCCATCAGGGAGTCGGAATCTGTGTGTCTTGTAACGGGAATGGTGGCTGTATGATGTTTTTCTGTATCATGAAATTGACGACTGTTTATGGGTCTGCAAATTTGTTCGCCATTCCCTTCACCTCGTCATCCCTCTGCAGACATCTATCGTTCCATACCTAGAGGTCGTCCTCGTTATAATACCCGCTTCGGTCTGATTTCTTTGGTACATCACCCTCCTGGCCGATGTCTTTATCCCTGGGATTCTGATCCCGAGTCTCCTCGTTGCAATTATCCTCCTCTGCGTTAGGGTCAATATGTTTCCCACTCTTAGTAGGGAAGTCGTCCCCAACCTTCTCTTTATGTCCGTCGTTGGCCATCTATTCTCCTTTTTTCCCACAGACGGTGCCAAATTCTGTGTGCTATTTTCTGATTACACTGCCGAACAGGTATTCAGCTGGAGAACACCGGCAGAATAGATCACGCCCGAACGACCTGTCACAGAAAGAAAAAGACTCCGGCGGTGGTTTGTCTACCCGAGGGCACTCCGACAATCAAGTCAATTATCTGTCAAAGATAGCAAAAGTGCTTAACTCACTATTCAAAATACAAAAAGTGTACCTTAGACCCACGAGGATACCTTTCTTTTATAGCAAACACTGACCTAATCCCCATAGAAGCCTAGCTTCAATGGATTCTGGCTCAATGCTAATCCTAGACTCCCAGTTAGATTGGGATAAACTCCCTAAGAACCTTACCTTTATCCAAACTGAAGTCCTCTCTCATTCTAGGACTCTTGTCCCTTATCCGCTTATCCCGGATACCAGTATCTTCGCAGATAACTTTGGCCTGGCCGAGATCATCTCGGCGTCATGTCCAGAACACGTGGCACCTCGGCTGGCACTTCGGTACCATTTCGGCCACGTTGTCTTTAAAAAATTATGTCCCCACAACTGCTCCCTAGGTTCTATTACCTTGGCATCCTAAGGTGATGGAACCTATATCGTTTCTTCCATTTAGCAAGTCAGCCAAGCGCGCTTTTCCTTCATTACCAAGGTCATCATTCGTTGGCTTAATACGACCAAGACTTAGTCTGTTTTCATCAATGCTTCAGAACCAATAACCAAATTTGTTCAAGTTTCTCAACCAAGATCGTCCCCCTAGCCGAGGTCCTGTTCCATTAAATCAAGAATTCCAAGAGTTTCAACATGTGTATGAGCTGTCGCGCACAGTATTTCAACCGTTTTTGCCACGTGTCTTTCCCCTACTAAGCCGTGCCTGACATACGCCACTAAGTCGCATCGCATTTGCGTGCGCCGTCTGACAAGCACGTCGTTCTAGGCACACTAATTGCCATTTTGCCGCCATTCTGCGTGTTTGATCAAAATCATCTCTCTCTCTCTCCGTCTTTTCACTTTTGCATCTTTGTTTTCATTCATACTTTCTCTCTTTCTACACCCAAATCCTCCATTGTTTCAAGCTCTCAAGTTCTGCAACCACTCCGTTCACCTCCTCCGACGAAGCTTTTGCTGTTCTTCTCCGATTGCTGCCATCCTCTGACCCCAGCGAACTTTACCCCGGTTTCATTTTCTTCGGTGAGTTACTATTTTCTCCCTCTTTAGTTTCATACTCTGTTGCCTCTGCTTATTTGCCATGTTGAACACATTCACTTTCTTCAGTCTCTGCCTGTGATTAAAACTTCATTATTCGCATGTTTGAGCATGTTCTGTCTTGCCATTTTGTGTTTATTTAATCTGCTTTTGATTCATGACCTTTGTGCACACATTGCTCATACACTTTGTTTATTTTGCCACTGTTCTTGGCCTTGCTCACTTGCATAAATTTTGCTCAGTGTTCTTTGAATTCTTGCTCATCTTCTTGAGTTTGAATCATGTTCTTGTTTCTATTTTCTGTGTCTTTTTCCCGATTCTTTCCCTCAATCCTTGTTTCTGTAGCCTTAGGTTTGGGACTTGTTCTAGAACTTACAAACTTTAGGAAAAATTGAAACAAATTCCCTTTAGATCTTCAAAAACCCTTGCCCCAACATTCGTTTAGGTTTTGCCCAGGTCCTTTAAACCCTAACAAACCACTTCCTTTTACAATTCAACACTTTCCCCTTAAGCCGACGTTATGGGTATGTGGAGGTGGAAAGTAGACACCCCACTTAAACTAGAATATTTCAAGCAGGAGTTCGCCATCCCTGTCGATGTTTGCCTTAGGTTGGTTGGGGAGGAGGACTCCATCATGCCCAGGGACGACTCTATCTCTTTCCCAGTTGTAGCCTTCGTAGAGTGTGGACTTAGGCTCCCTCTCGATATTCTCTTCCGAGAAGTCCTTCACTATTATAAACTTAACCCAATCCAATTAGCCATTAACTCTTATCGAGTCATCAACGGTATTATCGCCTTAGCTAGCCGAGAAAATGCTAGGATAGCTCTAGCCGACATCTAGTACTGTTACACCATGTGCGGCCTTAAGTCAGAAAAAAGGCTACATTTACTACCTTAAGCCGAGGTCGACGAAATACAAACTCATCGCCGACCTCCCTGATTCCAACAAGGGCACCGGGGACGATTATTTCATCGTCTCAGGCAACTGGGAGTTCCTTCCAGATGACGACCTTCACCTCTACCCTTTAAGCCGTACACTGTTCAGAGAGGGAGATGGTCAGAGCCAAGTGTTTACTTTTACTTGCTTCTCAAGTCTTTAATACTTTGTTCCTTCTAAATGTTCTAATGTCTGTATGTTTTATTTTGTAGTTCTTCCTCAGCCTCCAAAGGACTTCCGCAAAAATTTCTATCCTAGCAAGGATTTTAAGAAACTACTCAACTTCCCTATCAATCAACGCAAGGCTCCTATGCTCCTAAACTATATCCCGACCTACAAATCTGTCTTGCTTGACGTCCCAAAGAAGAGCAAGTCTCCTCCTTCCGCCACAACTCCTCCTATAACTTCATCACCTCTGCCAGATTAGGGATCAACCTCGGCTTGACAACTAATCCCACATTCTCAACGCAAACGCCGATGTCGAACTGTAGCCGCCGTCAAGATGGGTCGTAAGAAGGCTGTTGCAGATGACCTTCTAGTCGACATTCCCAACACTATCTCCGTACAACCTTCACCATCCCAGTCTCAGCCAAAGCAAAAACCAAAAAGGCTGAAGAAAGCCCAAGCTAAGGCAACGGTAACTCAGATTGATTCTGAGGATACCTTGTCGATATCCAAGATAGCCGAGGCGGAAAAAAGTGCCTTCACCGCCGAAAAGCGGCCCGCCGAGGCTACTCCCTCTGAATCAACCCGGTCAAAGAAGCCGAGGTCAGAGTCAGCCACGACCTCGAGGTCCATGAAATCTGATGCCTCCTGGGCCCATCCAATCACTATTGAGGATAAGCCAGTCAGGGTCGGCGATAGCGCGACTGACATTGAAGTCGACGTCGCCCTCTTCACTGCCTTGCTCCTTCCAAAAAGACCTCGAATGCAACGCCGAGGTCAGCGAATATGAAAACTTCACTCTAATGTTACAGCACTTCGTTCAAGTAAGCCCCTAACACTTGGTACTTTTCATTCTCTATTTTCCATACTTAGAGAATTTTTTACTAACTTTTGTTTTGTCCATTTCTTCTAGGCAATTCAGCATGCCCACTCCTTCGCGATGCAGGCTTTCGACATCAAGAAGGAGTTGGTTAACAAGACCAAGAAGGCTGCTAATTTGTTGAAGATCGTCAACAAAGTTGAGGCTAAGATGAAGACACTGATAGATCAGGCCAAGGCAGCAAAACAGGCCCAAAACGAGGCCGACGAGAAGGTAGGAGCTGCTTAGGTCGTCGCCAAGGTCCTCAAAGATGAGAAAAAAGAGGCCGAAGCGAAGACCGCTGAAGCCCAGGCCGAGCTCATTGTTGCCTTGGCCACAAAGGATGTCGAGATCAAGGCGGCGGACGAGGAGGCTTACTTTGAGGGGGCAGCCGATGTCCACGAGGACTACAAGAAGTAGGTCAAGAAGGCATGCAACAAGGGTTACTCCCCTGGTTGGATGGCTGCTTTGAAAGAACTGGCTATCCCCGAGGACTCCTCACTTAAAGATGAAAGTCGACTCATCCTGCTATTCCCCCCTACTCCAAGCCAATCCGAGGACGAGGCAGAGGCTGAGTCTGAGAAAAAAGCCGAGGCCAAGAAGACGAAAGAAGCTGCTGGGGCCAAGTCCCCAACTTTGAATGAGCAAATCTTGGACTTGACTCAGAATGAGGAAGATGAAGTCTCAAAGGGTGCCTCCTCCCAGAAGACAACCTTTGAGGTGCCAATCACTGAGAGGAGCATCGATCAGACTCTACAAGAGATCGACACAGAGCTTGAGGTTGAGAAGGCTACCGAGAAGTCTTCCCAATTGTCTTCTGGGGCCAAGACACGGTCTGCTACCGACGCTGAGTAGCCCATTTTGACGCTTTTCTTTATTTTTTGTACCTTGTACTTTTTTTCTTTTTTTCTTTTTTTCACTTTTGAAACAATGTTTAGCTTTTTATTTGGCCGATGTGCCTTTTTGTAATCTGAACAATTATTCTTCAATGTCAGGCCGAAGTGCCTTCTTTCCTTATCTGAATGCATTATCTAATTTCTTCTTTCAATGTGATTGTATGTTTGTATGCTTTACTGCTTCCATACTTATAATATTTTGCATGTCTTCAGTTTATGCCTTTCTTGCATAGTCTCCTCGGATTAACATGCCTCGGACAAAACTTCCAATCTTGCTTATCTCGACCTTGGCTTAACACCTGAAAACATTGTAAAAAATATTTCACAAGTGCTATATAAAACCTGCCACTTTACTTTTACTTAGCAAGACTTCTATCTTCAAATATCTTCCAAGTCTGGGCAACATGGTAATCTCAACAAGTACGTAGATACTCCTTTCAACATAATCTTGGCTTAACTTCAAATTGTAAATTTTTCTTAAAAATTTCAACAAGTGTTAAACCAATCATAGCCTCGGCTTAACTTCAACTTGTAAATTTTTCTTAAAATTTCAACAAGTGTTAAACCAATCTTAGTTCGAGAATTCCAACTCCCAAGCATCATTCTCTGGCCCTTTGCCCCCTAATGTGAACTTAAGTTCCACTTGGGTTCTCATTAAGCATGTGGCTCTGACCTCATTGCCAAAGTCTATATTAAACAGAGACCAGCCGATGTTCTCAACCTTGGTTCTTCTGTTAATTTTATCCAAATGCACTTAGTTTCAATCTGTGTTTGACTCTGCCGATATGGTAAGTTCAGGTTAATTCAACTTAGTTCAACGCTATATATGAAAGTACAATTCAACTCTACCATATAATAAGTCTAAGTTATTGGTCATGTCTCAATTAGAAACATCTTCAACTTAGTTCAACTCTATTATATGCATGTAGAAACTCTACCATATAATAAGTCTAAGTTATTTGTCATGTTTCAATCAGAAACATCGTCAACTTAGTTTAACTCTATTATATGCAAGTAGAAACTCTGCCATATAATAAGTCTAAGTTATTTTTCATGTTTCAACCAGGAACATCGCCAACTTAGTTCAACTCTATTATATGCAAGTAGAAACTCTGCCATATAATAAGTCTAAGTTATTCGTCATGTTTTAACCAAAAACATCGCCAACTTAGTTCAACTCTATTATATGCAAGTAGAAACTCTGCCATATAATAAGTCTAAGTTATTCATCATGTTTCAATCAAAGACATCGCCAACTTAGTTCAACTCTATTATATGCAAGTAGAAACTCTGCCATATAATAAGTTTAAGTTATTCGTCATGTTTCAATCAGAAACATCGCCAACTTAGTTCAACTCTGTTATATGCAAGTAAAAACTCTGTCGTATAATAAGTCTAAGTTATTCGTCATGTTTCAATCAGAAACATTGCCAAGTGACAGGTCAGTCATACTACACAAGTTTTGAAATAAAAAATTGAGCTAAAATTTTATTAATTACTTCGGCTAATAACAGAAAAACTTAAAAACAAAAGGAAATCTTAATGATAGAAAAACTTCAGGTTGCAAGTATTCCAAGGTCTTGGCAACTCTTTGCCTTCACTGTCTTCAAGCCGATATGCCCCATTGCCCAGGACCGAGATGATTCTATAAAGTCCCTCCCAGTTTGGGCCAAGCTTGCCCTCTCTGGGATCCTTCTTGTTGCCGATGACCTTTCTCAGGATGAGGTCCCCAACTTGGAACTCTCATGGGTTAACTTTCTTATTGTAAGCCCTGGAAAGCTGCTGCCGATATGCCCTCAGCTGAATTGCCGCCTTCTCCTTTTTTTCTTCTAATAGATCTAGATCTCGGGCTAAAAATGCATCATTAGTCCCATTTTCTACTCCTTGGGTTCTAACTCTTGGGATGCCGATCTCCAATGGGATTACAGCCTCTGTGCCATAAGCCATGGCAAATACGGATTCTTCAATTGATTTTCTCAGCATAGTCCGATATGTCCAGAGTACACTGAGCAACTCATTCACCCATTTTCCCTTTGTTGCTTCCAGCCTCTTCTTGATCCCATCCAAGATAACTTTATTGGATGTTTTTGCTTGACCATTGCTTTGAGGGAAGCTTGGAGTGGAATAGTAATTCTTGATCTTGTACTTTGCACAGAAGCTCTTGATTAGCTTACTGTCAAACTGTGTACCATTGTCTGCTATTATTGTTCTTGCGATCCCAAACTTGGTGATGATATTCTTCCATATGAAGTTCTTTACATCAATGTCTCGGATCTTTGCAAAGGGTTCAGCTTCAACTCACTTGGTTAAGTAATCTGTTACCACTAGCAGGTACTTCTTTTGTCCAGTTGCCTGAGGTAGCTGTCTAACAAGGTCCATGCCCCATTGGGCAAATGGCCAAGGGCTGGACACTGGATTCAAATCTGCTGCTGGTTAGTATATCAAAGCTGCAAACCTCTAACACTTTTCACATTTTTTAACATAGGATTCAACATCTTTCTGCATATAGGGCCACCAGTACCCCTAAGTAATGGCCTTATGAGCAAGTGACCTGCCCCCAATGTGGCTTCCACATACTCCTTCATGTATCTCATACAAGAAATCTTCAACTTGTGAAGGATGCACACACCTCAAAAGGGAACCAGTAAAAGATCTTCTGTAGAGATGCCCTTCTGCTGTTAGATTGAAGCTTGCCGACTTCAGTCTAATCTTATGTGCTTCTTTATGATCATCTGGCAATTTTTCCTCTTTAAGGAATACTATTACTATATCCATCCTGTTTGGTCCCATATCCACACACATTGCCTCATGCTCTGTGTTCAGTGGTTCTACACTTGGACCTGACAAGTATTCAATCATTATTGTCCTTGCCTCTCCTGGTTTCATTGCACTAGCGAGGTTGGCCAAGGCATCAACATGGTTGTTGTCATCTCGGCTGACTTGCTATAGCCGGCAATTTTGGAACAATGCCATTAGTCTGCCCACCTCCTTTACATAGGCCACCATTCTTTTATCTCGGGCAGCGTATTCGCCTGTTGCCTGGTTGACGATAAGCTAGGAGTCACAGAAGACCATCACTTCGTCACCTTTCATTGTTACTGCCAACTTTAATCTTGCTATTAGTGTTTCATACTCTGCTTCGTTGTTTGAGGCCTTAAACCCCAAGTGAATGGATTGTCCCAGCGTCTGTCCATCCGACGATACTAGCACTACTCTTGCCCCCGCTCCTTGTCGGTTTGAACTCCCAACAACAAACAACCGCAAAGAGTCGCCGATGTAAATACTGCAGGGCCTGAGTTTCTTCTCTTTCCTCTGTTTGGCTATCCCCAACTGGGTTTCTCCTTGTTCACCTAGACCTCAGCTTAACGGAGCCCGATGTATGATAGTGTCTGGTGTGAACTCGGCCACGAAGTCGGCCAAAACTTGGCCTCTAATTACTGTTCTGGGTCTGAATTCCAGGTCATATTGGCCCAACACCACTGCCCATCTAGCTATCCTACCTGTCAGATCTCTCTGCTACAACAGGGACATGAAGGGATGCTCAGTTAACACCACAATTTTGTGGGCTTGAAAGTAATGATTCATCTTCTTGGAAACCATTACTAAAGCCAGTGTCAGCTTCTCTAAGGGTAGGTATCTGGTCTCTGCATCAGCTAGGGTTTTACTCACATAGTAAACTTTTCTTTGCTCTCTATTTTCTTCTCTGATTACTACTGCACTCACTGCATGCTCTGAAACTGCCAAGTATAAGAACAACTCCTCTCTTGGTACTGGATTTGAGAGAACTGGAGCTGTGGTCAAATACTTCTTCAAGTCGTCCAAGGCGACTTCGCACTCTTCGGTCCATAAGAAGTCTGTGGCTTTCTTCACTAAGCTGAAGAAAGGTTTACATTTGTCAGAACTTCTGCTTATGAATCTGTTTAGGGCTGCAGCCCTTCAAGTCAACATCTGCACTTGTTTTGCCGACGTTGAGCTTTCTAACACCAGAATGGCCTTGATCTGATCCGGGCTAGCCTCAATGCCCCTTCTAGTAACCAAGTATCCTAAGAACTTACCAGACCCAACTCCAAATGCGCACTTCGATGCATTGAGTCGGAGCCGATATGTTCTAAGGATGTCAAAAACTGTCTTTAAGTCTTCCAAATGATCCTCAGGTTGCTTGGTCTTCACAACATGTCATCTATTTATACCTCCACTGTTCTTCCTATTAGATGCCTGAACATCTTGGTCACTAGTCTCTGGTAAGTTGTTCTTGCCTTTTTTAGCCCGAAAGGCATCACTCTGTAGCAATATAACCCTTTTGAGGTGATGAATGCAATCTTCTCCTCGTCTTGGGGGTACATAGCTATCTGATGGTACCCCCTATAAACATCCAAGAAGCTTATTCTTCCATGCCTTGAAGTGGCATCCATCAATTGGTCAAACTTGGGTAGTGGGAAACTATCTTTGGGACAAGCCTTGTTCAGGCTGGTGAAGTCCACGCAGACTCTCCACTTCCCATTCTTTTTCTTCACGACCACCGTGTTTGATAACCATGTCTGGTAATTTACCTCTCGAATTGCTCTGGCCTCCAGAAGTTTATCCACTTCCTCTTCTACTGCCTCAACATGCATCAATGTCGGCCTTCTTGCTCGCTGGATGACAAGTTTAGCCAACCTGTCCACATTCAGTCTATGGCAAGTGACCTCGGGGTCAATGTCAGGCATCTCATACGGCGTCCAGGCAAACACCTCAATGTTTGCTCTCACGAACACCTCTAGCTCTTTTTCCTTTTCCTCGGCCAAGTCCAAGCCGAGAAAGAAGAAGCACTCTTCATCCCTTTGCCGGACAAGGATTTTCTTTAGGGCTTCCTTACTCTTCTCGGCTGGCTCTTTGCCGACATGATCCAGGACTTCCATGTCCTCATTCTCGATCTCTGCTGCTTCTGCTACTGCTTCTCGTATGTTGCAGGTAGATTTCATTGCTGCCATGGAGCAATTATTTTCCTGTACCTGATCCCCTCTTACTTCCTCAATTCCCTGTTCTGTTGGGAATCGTAACAACTGGTGCAATATTGAGGGAACAACCCCCATTGCATGTAGCCATGGCCTTCCTAGAATAGCATTGTAAGGGAAGAGGTGTCAATTATTGTGAACTCAGCTTTTACCTTCTTGGTGCCAGCCTGCACCTCCAAACTTACTGCTCTAGGGGCCACGTTGGCATTCCATTGAACCCGACCAATGGACCATTGGATTGTTCCAGATCATCTTGGTGAAGGCCAAGCTCCTTGTAACACTTGACATACATGATATCACAAGAGCTGCCCTGGTCAATTAAGATGCACTTCAGTTGGCATTCTCCAATCTGGAGGGATATTACCAAGGCATCGTTGTGTGGTTGTTGTACAATCTCTAGGTCGTCTTCAGTAAAGGACACCACCAGTCCCTAGCACTTGTCTGCCCTAGGTCTTTTCTGTCGGACCTGGTACACATGCTGCAACTATTTTATCTTCTGAGTCTCCCCATGTATTTTGTTCTCATTGACCTTCGAGTGAATCACATTGATCACTCAAGGTCTGCTTGCCTGCAGTTGTGGTGCTGGAGGAGGTAGTGCTGCCGGTGCCTAAGGCAGTCTTGCTTGTTCTTCCCTTGTCCTGGCCTCGTCTACAAGGTCCCTTAAATGACCTTGTCTTATCAAGTCTTCCAGATGTGCCTTCAGGGCTCTGCACCCCTGAGTCAGATGCCCATCCTCGTTGTGGTAAGCACAATGTTTCCTCAGACTTCTTCCCATAAATTCACCAGGAAGCTTCTCTGGTGCTCTATAATAGGGCTAATTTTAGATTATTTCTAATACTTTGTAAACCGGAATTCGGAATACGATTGTGACTGTCTGGGTAGCCCTTAGTCCTGTCTCTGGCTTATTGTATCCGCCATTACCTCGGCCTTGCTTTGGCGAGCCGTTTCTCTTCTCTTGTTTTGACGCCTTTGTCCATGGCGTGTCCTCCTCGGCTCTGATGTACTTCTCTATTCTGGCCATTAATTCCTCCATACTTTTTTGCAGCGTTTTTGCCAATGATTTTTGAAGCAAACAATCATCTTTCAGGCTGTTCTTAAAAGACATGACCGCCACCTCTTTGTTGCATCCTGGTATCTGATTGAATACCTCAAAATACCTCTTGGCATAAACCCTGAGGCTTTCATCCTCGCCTATCCTTAAAGCCATCAGGGAGTCCACCCTCAATGGCTGTAGTTTGTTTGTCACAAACCTAGCCACGAACATCTTGGCTAGGCCTTCCTAGCTTTTCACAGTCCTTTTCGGCAACTTGTGAAACTAGTCTGATGCAATCTCCCCAAAGGATGGGGGGAACACTTTGCAGAGCAATGGCTCGTTTCCGGTGTACAGTGCCATTGAGTTCAAGTACAGGTCGACGTGGAAGTTAGGGTCCGACTTACCGTCGTATATCTGGAACCTCGGCATGTGGAACCTCTTTGGGGCTTCGAATTTTTCCAGTTCTACCGAAAATGGCGTTCTCGACTTGACCGGAGAGGTTACCTCAACATCTTGTCGCTTCCCCTGGAGGTAATCCCTTAAACCCTCCTTCGTTCGTCCAGGAGCTCGGCTATCTCCGGATTTCAGCCTTTTCGGCGCGCTACTTTCGGTGTCATTTTGAGTCCTCTTGGACCTCTCTCCGTTAGTTGTGTCGAAATAGAGTTCATTCCCTTGAACATGCCGATGTTCTTTGCGGTCAGCTTCTTTGGTACGATGCGTGCTCCATGAATCTCTCTTCATTGACTTTCCTCGCCCGACCTCCCTTGAAGGCCGGTGAGAGTGTTCCTTGGTCCTGGTGTGCTGGGGGGCTACAGGAACTGTTTTCTGTCCTTCCTTCTGGGCATTGTTCTTGGCCGCTGGAATCGGTGTGTCTTGTAACGGGAACGGTGGCTGCATAACGTTGTTCTGCATCATGAAATTGACGACCATTTGCAGGTCGGCCAATTTGTTCATCATTCCCTTCACCTCGTCGTCCCTCTGCAGACATCTATCTTTCCATACATGGAGGTCTTCCTCGTTATAATATCCGCTTCGGTCTAATTTCTTTGGTACGTCGCCCTCCTGGCCGACGTCTTTATCCCTGGGATTCTGATCCCGAGTCTCCTCGTTGCAATTATCCTCCTCTGCATTAGGGTCAATAAGTTTCCGACTCCCAGTAGGGAAGTCGTCCCCAACCTTCTCTTTCTGTCCGCCGTTGGCCATCTATTCTCCTTTCTTTCCCACAGACGGCGCCAAATTCTATTTGCTGTTTTCTGACCACACTACCAAACAGGTACTCAACTGGAGAACACCGGGAAAATAGATCACGCCCGAACGACCTGTCACAGAAAAAAAAAAGACTCCGGCGGTGGTTCGTCCACCCGAGGGCACTCCAACGATCAAGTCAGTTATCTCTCAAAAATAGCAAAAGTGCTTAACTCACTATTCAGAATACAAAAACCGTATCTTAGATCCACGAGGGTGCCTCTTTTTTATAGCAAACACTGACCTAATCCTCATAGAAGCCCAGCTTTAATAGACTTTGCCTCAATGCTAATCCTGGACTCCAAGTTAGATTGGGATAAACTCCCTAAGAGTCTTATCTTTATCCAAACTAAAGTCCTCTCTCATTCTAGGACTTTTGTCCCTTATCCGCTTATCCTGGATTCTGGTATCATCGCAGACAACCTCGGCCTGGCCGAGATCATCTCAGCGTCATGTCCAGAACACGTAGCACCTCGGCTGGAACTTCGGTACCATCTCGGCCACATGTTGTCATTCAAAAATTATGTCCTCACAGTATATATTAAAATATTAATTCTAATAAATATGTGCAGGTATGTATTGCAATTTAATGCTCTATCTCTATATATATAATAAGTGTTTAGAGTGGTTAATTTTCAAACAATATGCTTTTATCGTATATACGATTACATCTCCATTTTCTCTCTCTAAAAATGGGTTTCACACTTTTCTTGGAGAGAGCATCTTTTTAGCAATTCAACAAGATTGCTCGGCCAAACTCACCCTTAGGTCTTTGTCTATTTATTTATTTATTCTTTGTCTCTTAAAGCTTATTTTAAAGTTGATTCTCCACATACATACGTGTATCTATACTAACAATTTCTATGGACACCAAACTTGGGTCTTTACTTTCTCTCTCTAAAAGTTGTTTGGCCAGCAAGACAACACAGGTTATCGAGTACCAATAGCTGTTAGTTGGCACTTTATTTGGATTGACCATCAAACTCCTCAGCAGTACCTCTTTATTAGGTTGTCCATCAACTCTCTTGTTATTCTAACTCTCATTTCTAGAAGCTTTCTCCATATGTATAATATATATATATATATATATGCATAGATACTAATATTTGCATGCATCTGACTTGCCTGTTCGGCTCACAAACAAGATGTTATAGGCTGACCATGGCTCTCTCTTTCTAGTATCATTATCGACAATCTTTAATTTTTGGCGAGCCAAAGGTGAAGTCGCCGACCAAGTGTTTCGGCAAATCAAAGAGCCAATATGAGTTTCCTTCCAAATGCCTTGGCAAGACAAAAAGCTAAGTTGCCAACCATTGCCAACTAAGCTCTCAGCAGAGACAAAGAGAACAAATCGACCAAGCGATTTCAGCAAGAGTTATTTGGCATTTGAGCCCATGCATGTGCATTTCGGCAATACAGCAACTTATAGAAGATTGCTCGGCAAAGCTACAAAGTTGTTCGACAGTACCGTAGATCGTACAAGGCTACTCGGCATCTCTACAGCCCCTCTCAGCATCACTTCCGCTCATCTCGATGGCTTTGGCAACAAAAACACCCCCGATTGTTCTCCGCTGAGTAAATATTCAACCATGAGCCTCGCCAACCTCTTTTTCCGAGCACATTCTCCTACCAAGCACATTCTTCCATCAACCACACTTTAGCTGAGGACAAGAGTTGAACAAAAAATATATTTAAAAAAAAAAAAGTAAAACTATCTTATTTTTTGTCAACTTTAGGAGGTCCAATCACATCCAGGCATCGCACTCCAGTTTTGAGTACACCAATGTGAAGTACTCATTGAGACAAATCCAGCATACAAAACCACATCAAAATCGGACCTAAAACGAAGCCATACGGGCCGGTCAAAGTTTGCCCATAAAATCAATTGTTTCACTGGAGAAAAAACCCAGACAGCCAATACAGATATTATCTCGTGCTTTGTGATTGAGTGGCAATTGGTTATTCTGAAACATCCGATCTATTTTGGCTAAATTTAAGCTATTCAGAGTCCAATCACAACAATCCAATAGTCATTTCCAGTTATTTGACGTATTCTAGGCACATCCATGCGGTCAGAATTTGCAAATTCAACTCAGAAAATAGTAGATTTTATTTGAAGACCTACACCAAAAAAAGAAAAAAAAATTAAGTGCAAACTGCGCGCAATTGATCTCACTTCGAATATTACCAAGCTTCCTACTTTGTCTCGGCTTCATTTTGATATCGTTACAGCATAGAACAGGGGCATGGAATCCGTTTCAACAAATTGTGATCGGCTTATTCCTTAGTAATTTTGGCCAAAGTCAATTTTATTCCTTTCGAATAACAAATCTTATTCGAAAGCAATGGGGCAAATATATGTTGTATACAATGTAGTACTAGCTTACTCTGACTTGGCATAACCTCAATTCATACTAGCTCAAGGGCAAGAAATCAATTTAACAATCTACTTCAACTTGCTCCACTCGACAATTCCTTACAACGGAGCAATGGTATTTTTTTAATGCTCTACAACTAGAGTAGGTTTTTCAGCTTTCTACTTTTTTGTTCCTAACAAGTCTACATTATTTGGGATTGGAAATCAATGACACATAATGTATTATTCACAATCCTTGCTATGTTGGAAATTGATCTCCACGAAGCACCATCAGTAAAGCCTCTGAATTCGGAGCGCTCTTTGTGCTCGGTACGAAGCGCCATCAACAAAAGCCTCCGAATTCGGAGCAAGATATACATTTATACATACATTCAAGCATACATGCATTTATACAGTCATTCATTCATTCATTTTATTCATTTATCAAACGTGTTCCTTGTCAAGAAACCTAACATTTATTTGAACAGCGTAGCTTGGCAATCAAAACTCTCATTCCTTCTACCGAAGATAGTAAAAGTTTTGGGGCAATTGTGGAAGCCCAAAAAAATATTAGCTTATTGGGGATAACCCAAACAAGTCCTGACAATGGACCCAGCTCAAACAAGGAAGTTCATGTTACAAATATCACACTCACCATCTATAAAAGGGGGGCATCCCAAGAAATAGAGGGATGCCTTATCTCTCTGCAACAGAGTACACACAACACCCTTCATTTCTGCATCTGCTTTCCTTGATCCAAGTGACTAACTTTATCATCGGAGTGTCTCCGGTCGGCGACCTCGGTTGGGCGATGCCAACCATATTCATCTTTGCAGATCTGTTGGGAAAGCTCATATTTTCGTTGGATTTCCTCAACAATGCATGTAAGAGGATTTTCTAAGTCTCACAGATTTCTTACTTTGAAATTGTTTGTGAAGTTCTATTTCTACCACACTTTTAACTCTATATACCCACAAATTGTGACTTTTTTATTTCATTTTATTATAATTACTCTTTAGAAAAATTACTTTTGAAGGCACAATATGTATTTCAATAAAAATAAAAATAAAAATTACACATCCACTCTCTCCCATCCCCCTCCACCACCTCTTCTCCTCCACTGATCATTGCCAGCTTCTCTCCCTGCTTTTACTCTCTTAACTCATCTTCTTTTCATTTTTATTATTTTTTTTTCAAATAACAACACATAGTGATCAATAACATGAAGTAAAAGAATTTAGATAACTCAACATATACATAATAATAATTATAAATAAATTGTATATGAAAATTTGATGTTTAAGAGATGTTTGGATGTAGTTTTATAATATTTTGATATAGTTACGTGCTATTTAAATGAAATGACATTAGTCTATTATAATAATATAATTCTACTAACCTGTTAACCAAAAAAATGGTCGTGGAAAATACAAAGGAGAATAATATTTTGCCATGGTTTGCATTTTTTATTTTTATTTTTTTTGTCAACAAAAGACGGACCTTTATCGATGAAAACACAAAGTAGGCAACAACAATAAAAAGATAATAATGTTATACAAATAGAATTTTCATACAAGAAGTTTACATTGACTAAAGTGATCTTGTGTCTTTCATTTCAAAATAAATGGCCCGTCAACATAGCTCAAAATTACAAATATTGCACTACCCCATCATTTTGTATTTATTTCATGTTTTAATTTTTTATTCACAAATTATTTTACAAACATAAAATTAAAAACCAAGAAACCAATAAATAAATAGGGTAAATTACACTTTGCCCCCTTTATTTTTAGTCACTTTTCCACTTTGGCCCTTACAATTTATTTTTTCCCACTTTTTTTTTTCTTCATATTTCAAGTTTTTCTCAATTTATTAGTAAAACTAATTTATTTTCAAAATTAAACAGAAAATGACACATTAACACTCAGGTGACATAAAAATATTTTATTATATATAACTCACATCCTTAAAATAAACTTAAATTCTAATATAATAATATATTTTTTATATTATAGGACAGTTATTATAGTATTTTCTGACTAATTTTGAATAGAAATTAGGTTTAGAAGTAAAATGGGCAAAACTTGAAACTTAAAATGGCTAAAGTGAAAGAAAAAAAAAAACTTTCCGGGTCAAAATGGGAAAATAGTCAAACATAAAAGGGATAAAATATAATTTATCCAAATAAATAAATAAATAAGCAGATTTTTTGGGTTGGGCCTAGAATGTTTGGGCCAGGCTTTAGTTGATATTGGGGAAATATCAAAAGGCTTTCTCGCGGCTGGCCCAACTAAAGATAAAAAAATAAATAAACAAACAAACCCCAAAAGCAGGCGCAAAACTTTGAAATTGATTGCTTTCAAATGTATCATATATTTACACCACAACCTTATATAGTGGTGTGGTTTGGTAATGGGGTTGGGTTGATTTTTTAGTTTAATTAATTATAAAAAGATAAAATAAATTAAAAAATTAATAAAATAAAATATTATGTTAAAATTATAATTATTTTACTTTTCATTTTATAAAAATTTTAAAAATTAAAAAATTTAATCTAAACAAACTTTTTGATATGTACTAAAATAGTCAAAACAAAATAAAAAGTCAACCTAACTTTTCAAATGAAGTCAATATATAGTGGTGTTTTGAGAACAAGTCGAAAAAGTTAATTTTTTTGACTTTTTTACTTTTTTACATAAAAAAAAATTAACATTTTTCTTTTATACGAAAAAATCAAAAAAATTAAAAAGTTAATTTTTTAAGCAACTTCTCAAAACAGCCATAGACCATTGCTTAATGGAAGCAAAGCTATGTGACTGTTTCTCTCTCACTCTATACCTGTCGACTGTTGTCCCATACTATTTACTCTAAAATCTTGTACCTATTTGCACAACCTTCTTCTCATCAATCATTTCCATGTCCATCTCCTCAAACTCGACTTCAATTCCCGCATCTACGTCGCCACTTCCCTCCTCGATGCATACTTTGTCTCTTCGTTTCCCAATGCCTGTGACTTGTTCGATGAAATGCCTGAGAGAAACACGGTCACATGGAATACAATGATTATGGGCTATTCAAAGTCGGGAGATGTTGAAAAGGCCTGGGGCATGTTATAGAATGCCTTTGAGGGATGTTGCCTCGTGGTCTGCCATGATCGCGTGTTACGTGAATAATGGCCATTGGGGAAATGGGTTAATGCTCTTTCGCAAAATGTTGGTGGTTGAGCAGTTAAAATCTAACCAAGTGACTTTGGGATTGGTTTTAGTAGGGTGTGCCCACATGGGTTCTATAAGATTGCTGCTTGGGAAATTAATTCATGGATTCATTGCGATGAATGATTGGGTATTGAATGTGGAACTTGGCACAGTTTTGGTTGACATGTATGCCAAGTGTGGATTCTTAAAGTCAGGTCGTTGATATGATGCAAGACAGAAATGTGAAGTCTTGGACTGTCATAATTTGTGGGTCTGCCCAGCACAGCTATGGCAAAGAAGCATTGTCTATGTTTGAGATGATAAAAGAAGTTGGTGTAGACCAAACGAATTGACATTCAATGGAGTTCTCAGTGCCTGTGCACAAGCAGGGTTGGTTGAGGAAGGCCACATATATTTTGGAATGATTGAAGAATGCGGGTTGGTGTCCACAATTCAGCATTATGGTTGCGTCGTTGACATGTTTGGGAAGGCTGGGCTTTTGGGGGAAGCGTATGGGGTTATTAAGACAATGAGACTTGAACCCAATGCTTTTGTTTGGTGTTCCTTCTTGTAAGCGTGTAAAGTGCATAAGAAATTTGATATGTTCAAGAGAGTGGTTGATCGGGTTCTGGAGATGGTGAGGCCGGAGAATGATGGAGGGGTTTATACTCTAGTTTCTGATTTGTATGTTTTGAGCGATAAGTGGGACGATGCGGAAAGAGTTGAGGAAGTTAATGTTGAACCAAAACATCATGAAAGTAAGGGAATCAAGTTTCATTAGAAGTGGAACAGGCTAGACAGATCGTAATAACAGAGGTACACAGACCAATCAATTTGTATCGGTTGTATTATTGAATTTGAATGAAAAGAGTAACGCTTCCTAGGATGAGACACAAAATAAGACCATTTAGATTGGATTAGCATTCACAGAAATTGTTGTTTTGTCTTCTTGGGGAACTCATTAACTTTTAAGTGGAGATAATCAACAATAATATTAATGGTTTGAGCTCCCAAGTTGTTGGGTTGGTGTTGTGTTTTGTTTATCATACAAATGATTTAGTTGAAGCACAGTACAACCCTTTGAGATGAAAGGGAAATTTTTCGACATCCCAATTGTTAATGGTTATTTATTTGAACAAGAAGAGATTAGAAAGAAAATTCAAATTATAGGCATTTAAAAGTTTCAAATTATCATGTTCTCTATGGTAAATGTATTTTTAATATTTATTCTTTTAAACAAAAGATCAAACTGGCTGTGAAGGCTTCAATTTAGGGGAGCCATAATGACTTTTCTGAATTCAAAAATTATAGGAAGCTATGTGCTTAAAACTTCATATAGATTATTTGTACATAGACCAAACCAAAAAAAGAGTGAAGTTTTTCGTTCTATTTTTTTTTTTTTTTTTTTCAAAAAATAGATCAACCCAAAATTCAAAGCAATAATGCTAGGAATCAAACCTTAGAATACAAAAAACACATGAATGTTTTTATAAGATTTGTTGATGGTATCCACTTTAAAATAATAAAATTGTTTGTTATTATACAAACAAAAAGTAGTCGTCAATACGCATATCTCTTGGTGAAAACAAAAAAATTCATCATTATATTTCTTTCTCTATTAAATTAAAAAGCGCACATAAACAAGTGAAATGTGAGAGAAAAAATATTTACACGACATTGTTCTGTAGTGAGTTCAAAAAAACATTTTTCTGTGGTTAATTTTGTGGTTGATTATGGTAATAATGTTGCACTATATTAGCAATAATTAATTCTAACAGTATAAATTGTCTTTCTCCACATGAATGAAATTTAATCACTAATTCTGTGGCTTGAGTCGCCTCTAATCACAAGGCTTAGGTGACAACATAAACAAGTTTAGTAATAAATGTTACTGCTAATCATATGTAGCTTACAAACCTTATTACAACAACTAACATAGTAAAATAAACAATAGTTATGCTATCCCTACAAATCGGAAATAAACTTTTCTCCATGACTCTTTTATCCATAAAGTGAAACAAACACCACAAAGTCCCACTAGGAATCCAGATCCCATGCTAACATAGAACCAGAACATTTCATTATCATTCTTAGCACCATTACCAGAAGCAGATGAATTAGATGTATGATCTTCATCGCCTGGGCACTTGGTGGGAAGAAGAAACCCGCACAATAATAGGTTGTTTGCATAAATAGACGAATCATTGAGTGTTTGGAGTTGGTTTCCTGATGGGATTTTACCTGACAAGTTATTGTGAGATAGATTCAAGTGACTCAAAAACATTAAAGGTGAGAGGCTTTGTGGAATGGGTCCCGAAAGATTGTTGTTTGAAAGATCGAGTGTTTCCAACGATCTAATGTTTCCAATCTTCTTAGGGATGCTTCCTGTTAGCTGATTCCACGAAAGATTTAAAGTTCCCAATGCAATGAGGCTTGTGATATTTTCAGGAATTTCACCCATTAGATTGTTTCCGGAGGGATCAATTATATTGACATATTGAAGAGTCTTTCCATATTCAAGTTCTCTACCTTTTACCACCACAATTGTTTGCTCCACATAACTATATCGACGATAGTTGTAGAAATCTGAATATGAAATGCTACTATTATCATAAACCAATACAGTTAAATTGTGTAAACAGTTGGGAATAACCCCTGAAATGTTGTTGTTTGCAAGATCTAAGATATGAAGATTTGGAAGATTGCACCATTGTTGTGGGATGAAATAGTTTATTTCCTCTAAAGTCAATACTTAAAAGTGAACAATTCTGCAAGGAAGAAGGAATTTCACCCTCTAGGTTGTTATTGCTCAACATCAATATATTGAGAGAACTGATGACCCCCATTGAACTTGGAATAACACCAGAGAGATTGTTGTTTGCCACGTCTACAACCGATAAGCGTTGTGACCCATTCCAACATTGCGGAAGCTCCCCGGATAATTGGTTTGTCCTAAGAGAAAGTACTTCCAAGCTATTCATGGTACATATGGATGAGGGAATTGTTCCATACAGAAGGTTCTCCGAGAGATACAAATATTGCAATTGCGGCATTAGTTCGTCAATATTTAATGGTATAGATCCTGAAAACAAGTTGCTCTGCAGACGAAACTCAGATGCATTAGTTAACCAAAGTGGCAGTGGACCCTCAAAGCGATTATAGCTCAAGTCAATAAAGTGTATTTTTGGAAATTCTAACTTATTCGGAAGCTTCCCTTTGATTTGGTTGTTAGACAGATCCAAACTGGTGAGATGAGCAGAAATCTTGGAAAGCCATTCTTCAGGTAAGTTGTCCTCAATTCCAACATTTTTAAGGGTTACCTCAGTGAGTTCACTCTGAACTTGAAGCCATACAGAAAATCTGGGGCCAACTAGGCAATTTTCTAGATCAAGAGATTTGAGCCTAAAAGGGGGAACCCATTCATATGTAACATTGAAAACCAAGGATGTTTTATTCTGTGGTGCTATGATTAGAGTTTCTAATCTTGTGAGATTCATCAAATGAACTTCTGTTATGACAGATTCCCATGAATTTGCTTCGAGATACAACTGAACAAGTTTTGAGAGTTTTCCAAAACTTTCAGGAATTGTTCCATTCATATTATCAAATTTGAGGTCCAAATATTGCAATGACGACATATTTCCAATTGAAGTTGGGATTGAACCCCAGAAAGAATTACCACCAAGGTAAAGCTGTTGCAAATTCTCAAGTATTCCTAATGAATCAGGCAATTCCCCACCAAGTGAATTACCATTTAAATCAAGTGACGCCATGTTATTGCTGGGACAGTCCAAGAATCCACTAAAAAATTCATCCATGGAACCGCTAAAATTGTTTCCCGAAAGGTATAAGAACTTTAAATTGCAAAGATTCCCTAAATATCTTGGTATCTGACTGTTAAAATTCCCACTACCAGACATATCAAGGTATTCCAGATAAATCAAATTAACTATTTCACTAGGAATGGTACCCTGGAAATAGTTCACGCTGAGATCAAGTGTTCTTAGGCTTGTAATATTAAACAGCCAATCAGGGATTGAAGAAGTAAATGAATTGCCTGAGATATCAAGGACTGAAAGCAAAGTGAAGTTGATGAATGGAAGCGAGATTGGAAGGTTCTGAAGATTACATGAAGGCAAATGTAACTCTACAAGAGAAGGAAGCATATTAACTGCTTTCAACCAATCTTTTCTAATGTTAAGTCCTACTGCTCCCATGTTAAGGTAACGCAAAGAAGAGAGACCGGAAACCCATTTCAAGTTTACAGTGCGTAATCCATTAGAATTGAGATCAAGATAATTTAGGTTTGATAGATTTCCAAGCTGAGGTGGAATCTCTCCAGTGAATGATGCGAAAGAGAGATTAAGGTATCTCAAGTTCTTAAGCATACCGATGAATTTAGGAATTGGAGTTCCTGTAAAATCATTTGAACTTAGATCTAAATACTGCAAATATTTCAAGTCAAGCAAAGAAGTGCTTATGTCACCGCCCAAATATGACCTTTCATATGCTGTGTTGTAAATCGCAGAACTGTTGTACATAAATGGGTTTCGTAGATCAAGCTTGATGACATGTCCAGATGTCTTGTTGCATTCAACGCCGCTCCATTGGCAGCAACCATTGCCTGTCCAGGAAGAAAGCCTATTTGAAGGATCTATGAGGCCTTGTTTGAAGGCAAACAGTGCTTCTTTCTCTGGCTCTATACATTTGATCATGCTGGTCACATCATTTGTCGCCATGCTGAATTTGATGAGCAAAGACACCACATAAGAGAATGTGACGAGAATTGCACATCTAGAATTGATCCAGGATGATAAAGTGGGTTGAATTCTGCTCATGGTATGGTTGTTATCCTGCACAAATGATTAATTGTATGAGCATCAACAAGTCAGTTTTTGTATAAATATTAATAAAATTATATGATTATATATATATATATTGTAGATTATTTACATACAAAGTTATACCCCGGAATGGATAGAATCTTCTCCTCTCTCTCTCTTTTTTTTTTTTTTTTAACCCAAATCGTGGAAGTGGAAAGAATCACATTGTACACAAAATAAAATTGCAGTCATTATTTTTAAAATAAATTACAGGAAATCCTCTTGAACTTGAAAATTTAACATGAATCCTTTTAAAGTATTATTTTATTACAATTAACCCCTTTTTTTGTTAGGATTTTATTAGAAATTTACATAAATTTAGATAATGTGTCAAGCACATGACACATTTATTAAAATTTTAAGGTAATAATTGTAAAACCTAAATTATGTGTAGAATTATTTTTGGATAGATTAGTAATTAAACTAATTAGTATGGGAAATTTAGAAATTTTAACAAATTAGGTTAATAACCCTTTTTCTAAAAAGAAAAAACAAAACAAAAAAAAGGTTTCACGTTATGTTTTATGATAATTTTACAGAGGATTGGAGTGGAAGGCTGTGATAGGGAATTGAGAGCGCAGAACTTTGGTGATAGTTTGACATCTATTATTTGAGGTAGACTCTTCTTGTACCATTGGTTATTAATATTTTATATTAAGAAATAAACAGTTCATATTTTATGTGAAAGAACAGCTTGTAGACACCTACGCTTTGGAAAATCGATGTATGATGGGTAATAATGGTGTGTGTGGATGTAGTTTTGACACTAAAGTTCTGTACAAAGATTAAGGTGGTGTTTGGTATTTGGTCGGGTTGAATGGTTTGTATTTTTGGATTTCTAAATAGTGCATAAATCTAAGATGTGGGGTTTTTGTGGGTGTATGTAAGAGGTAAAAATATTAATTTATTTGAATTTTTATTTATTAGGTTTGAGTGATTGCAGTGACGCTGGGTGTTTGGAGTAAGCGTTGAAATATTATTATAGCTTTTTAAGGTAAGTAATCTTCTCTCACTATTAGTTAATTTTTATTCCTATCGAATCGTTTGAAATTATAAATATTTATTTATTGTCTTTCTGTTCTCTTAAAATAAAATATGGATCAAGTATAAAATAGTATCGAATATTATTCTGAAAATTATTTAAATATTTTGTGAAACTATTTTGAAAGTTTGTACCAAATATTTATTTTGAAAATATTGAACACTTTATTTAAAAGGAGTTTATTGTTTGAATTTTAAACAGCACTCTAGTCTGACTACGATTTGAACCTTAACTAATGGAGACTATTTATTGACACAAAAACTAGTTTCATTTGGGACTTTACCATCGGCCTATGTGTGATTTTGGGCCTTATCATGAGCTAAGTGACCGTAGTCACCGAGACTTAAGTTTTGTGAATCGAATCGTTGAACTATTTGAATATCAAACCATTCACTTGAACAACGAAATTATTTTGAATTATCTTATTGTCTTTTCAATTAAAATGTATTGCTACAATGTTTATTTTAAGTTATGAAACCATTTTACAAAGTAATTGTTCATTTATTGAATTATAGCAAAAATATATTTGTTGGTGTTAGGTTTTTATTCTTGGCAACCCCGTTTGACAAAACTCTTTTAAGTTGTATTTCTTTTCGCACTTTTTATTTCAGTGAGGCTATGAGTTTTTAGATGTGAATCCAACTCGAATTGTGCCTTGTAGAGAAGTTTGTGATGTTAATGCTTTCAAGATTGCCACTTCGCTGATTATGACCAGGATCGAGCGAAGTTGCCACTTCGAAGTTGCATGTCCGCCCTTGCTCGCTCGAGTTCGCTCGAGCGAAGAACTGCGTCTGCATAAAGACCTGAAAGAGTTGTTTGTTCGCTCGAGCGAAGGATGCGTGGCTCGAGCGAAGGCGCTTATGGAAATCATGCGAGATAAGCTTCTCGCTCGAGCGAGAGAGTCTTCACTTGAGTGAGCCTCGCAGTTCCAGATTTCTATAAGTACGGGTTTCTGTTAGATTTTAGGATTACTCTTCCAGATCTTCTTTTTAGATATTAAGGTTTATCTCTGGGGATATTTTGCTAGTTTTCTTTGATGTTTAATTGAGTATTCAACTCATGGGTTAAGAAGAATACATCAAAGGTTTGTTTATTCGTTTTATACAAAAGTGAGAGTTGTTCTTCGGTGGATTCTGAAGAATTTGAGTCTGAAACTTTGGTGGATTCTGGAGTGGCTCATCGTCAAGACAATTCCGAGGTGAAGACGGGGTTGGAAGAGACACATAAGAGTTGGTTCAATTCGGGCGTGGATTCGCTAGGTAATTGAGAGTATACATGAATAATTTCTTTATATCTTCTTAGTGGATTGTTTTGTAACTGTGGCCTGTGATTATTTTATCACAATTGGAGGTGTCCAATTGTGATTTTTCCACATAAAATCGTTGTGTCGATTTGTCTTGATTGTTTGATTGGGATTGTTATTTACTACTTAAAATTGATACATAATCACAAATCAACATCTAGGGGATTTCTGGATTTTTCAATTGGTTATCGATTATTTTCTTTGTATACTTGATCCAACTAACAGTGATAGTTGGCTATTTGCTAAGCTGTCTAGCTTACCCTTGTTTTATTTTATTTTCAAATTTTGAGAAGTAGAGTTGCGCGGGTTTTTACTTGTGGGAGTGTCAAGAGTAGGACTATAATTTTATGTTACTTGGATTACTATTTTGTTAGTGGATTATGTTAGTTAACTTGGTGGACAATTTTATATGATAAGGATTGTTTATTTATTTTTATTTTTTTATAGATTTTGGCATTACGATAATTAAATATTTAATTTGAGTATTTTATATTGTTGGTTTATTTGATTAGACTTTTAGCCTTCTATGCTCACTTAGATGAATGTATGGCGTTGTCACGAGACTTGGGGTGTGACAATAATGCCCATATTTAGTGACATGTTTACACTTTGTCACTAAGATAAGAGACAAAGTGCAAATGAAATCACTAGATAATAGTATAATTATATTAAAACAATCAATAATTGGTATTATTATATTAAAAATTCAATAAATGTGTCATGTGATTTATACATGATATGATCTTTTATAAATTTTTAATAGAATTCTAACAAAAATGATTAACTACAATAAGATAAATTTTGAGGGGATAAACTGTCGAGTTTTAAAATTCAATATGACAAAGTGTAAATGAGTCATACTATAATTTATCTTTATTTTTAGAGAAAATAGCATTTTGCCCTCTGAATTATTATTTGTTTTTCAATTTGACACTTAGATTTCACATTATTTTAATTTGACCCCTAAATTTCAGTGGTGATTCATACACCCAGTGGGGGTCGACCCCCAGTGAGGTGGCGACCCCCTATTCGCTGAAAACACAAAAAAAAAAGAAAAGAAAATTGTTTTTTTTTTGGCCAATCCCGGAGTGACACCTCACCGGGGGTCGACCCCCAGTGGGAGTAGGAAGCATTTTTCCCCTAAATTTTTTATGTGCTTATATATAAATTGTTATAAATAATATATTTTAAAATAATATATATATATAATTTTAAAAAATAAAAATATGATGGTGCCGCCCTTGGCGACGCCATAATCAGCACCCACACCACCGTCCATCATTCTTTTGCTTTAATTATTGTTATTGTTATATATAAATATTATTTTATTTGTGTTTGCTTTATAGGTTTTATAAAAGGCCAAGCATTCGGCCAGGAGCCAAAGGGGGAGTTTAGGCAAAGTGTTAAGACGGGAGCTCCAAGAATGGAAGGAAATAGTGAGAAAGTGTAGAGCGTTTCCTTTGTGGAGTGATTTCTTAGGTAGAGATGGAATGTTGATTAAGTAATTGGGATTTTATTGTATTTAGTAATTTTAGTTTTGGTTTGATTTGAATATAGTTGTCCAACTAAGATTATTTATGCAATAAACGTTCAAATTATGTATTCAAGGCATTGAGTAGACATTATACAATGGTTTTCACTATTGTATATTAAAATTGTTAGACGAGTCATACCTATTCAGATGGGTCGTACATCATCCATGCTGAGCGAAGATCATTTGTGACTTTCTGATTTTAATACACAAATTATCTTGAAGATGTATTTCTAATCAACTTATATCATAATATCCAAATCAATAATTTTCTAAGAACTGGATATCAATAACTCCCTGATTACGAGGTTAATGGCGGATTCAAAACCCTAAAAATTTTCTTATTTATTTTATTTCTTTTATGTTTTATTATCTTAATTAGTTTTACTTTTAATATTTTCAAACCAATTGTTTCAAATTATTTTAATTATTATTTTTTAATTAACACAATTCAATTAATCTTTGTGAATCGACACTTGGTCTTAACCACTATTTTACGGCATAATTATGTTTACTTAGCTTTAAATAAAATTTTTTGATGCAAAACGACAACATCAATTTTTTGGATCAAATTAAAATAATACAAAAATCTAAGTGCCAAATTGAAAAATAAATAATAATTTCAAGGGGAAAAATGATATTTCCTCCTACTTTATCCCAAATAAAAACCAAACCTTCTCATTCTCATTCAGTTTCTAAAATCTCTCGCTCGTAAAATTTATGGTTTGAATATCTCTCTCTAATAATAAGGAAAGGAACATTTTCTCTCTTTAGAAAATGACTGTTAGTAAGGAGATTGACGACCTAGAACGTTTGCCGGAAGAGCAAGACCATCTCGACTAGAGCAACAAAAAGATTAAAGGAATGTCAAATATAGAAACAGAGCCATTGGGAAATCCTAAGGAAGATAAATAAATGGGTTAAGCAAATGGAGGAAATCCAGATAAGTCTGAGGAACCTAGTAACACCGCAACAAGGTCTTTCAAGCAAGCTCTATTGAGGTCTCGATTTAGTGAAAATGAAAGTGCGAGGGGCTTCGACTGTGGCGTACCCAATCTTTCCTCGGATGAGGAAATGGACAACGATGAGGAAACAGAGGGAAAACTGGAAGTGGTGGGTAATGGGACCAATCCAGTGGTCTCATAATACCCTCTAGACTACTCAAAAAGGTAAGAGAACCATGGAAAAAGTGTCTCATTGTACGTCTCTTTGGGAAAAACATTGGTTATAACCTTTTCATCTCCAAGATGAGGAAGGTATGGAACTTACAGGAAGATTTTGGGGTACAGGTAATGGCAGATTCAAAAGGAATCTTCGAGATTTGATAAGTGTTCACAAGCTTGATGTCCTTATCCTCATGGAGACTAATGCTGTGTTTGGTTGAGACATTTAGAGAGGGATTTGGAAAGGGAAAAGGAAAAAAGTGTGTAAAATTAAGTGAAATTTATGCATGTTTTATTCACATTTCACCTACTTTTTTTCATTTCCCTTTCCAAATTCTCTAACCAAACATAACATAAAGTCAAACTAAGTTCCACAGGAATGTTCTTCAATAGTTTGGGATTTACTACATCAACTCATGTAGACCCAATAGGTCGACGTGGTGGAATTTGGATGCTCTGGAACCCTACTCAGCTAATGTTCGAGTGACGGAAGCTAATTCCTAAATGATTACAGCCACAATATCTCGCCAAGATTATCCAAACTGGATCCTCTCTGCCATGTATGCTAGCCTTAACCGCAAACTTAGAGATCAACTATGGGATAGCCTAGAGTCCATAGCCCAAAACACCATGACCTTTACTTCTTTTTTTTTTGTTGAACTTTAGAAAAATCCATTAAGGAAAGCCAAAAAGCACCTACAAGAGTCCATTCAACTCAAAACTTACACCAAACAAAAGAAAAATATAGTAATAAGCACAAATGAGAGAACGTATAAAAATATTCAGACACACATCTCGTTCTCATGCTCGTTTTGCGAAGTAGAGTCAATCATAAGAATCAGCAATAGAGCATGTCTGAGATAAACTATAGACCCCAACTACAAAGAGGGTAAGTTTAACATCACACCACTGATGGACTCACAAAACAACAAACAACAGCAAAACAAGGACATACATAAAAACCAAAAAAGAAGAAAACTCAAACCCACAATCTAAAACTTTAGCAGCGGCAGCAGAGGATCTAGTAGAGGAGAATGCGGCAGATCTAAGGAAGGGAGGCGGCAAATCCGGTAGATCTGGAGAAGGCGATGAATCTGGCGATGATGGTCGAACAAGAGGTAGATGTGAAGGCGATGCCAGATGGTAGCAGAGAAGATGAGGGATGGCAGATCCGGCGAAGGCCACGACCAGAGTTGAGGCGCACAGAAAATGAAACACCTCACAAAGGAATGAAAGGATGGAAAGACAAAGCTTCCAGGTTATTGAACAAAAGAAAAAAAAAAGGGAAGAAAAAAAGAGGGGTAAGAGGAGGTCAGAGGCCGTTGGAAGCCCCCTGCCCTACCTCGACTGTTGTTACACCCTTGAGACCCTAAGAGGAGAAAAGTTTAGAGAGAGAAGCTCTCAACTAGAAAGAGAGAGAGAGAGAGAGAGAGAGAGACAGAGAGAGAGAATTAGAGCTTTCTTACTTTGGCTAGGCTACACTTGGTCACCCAAGACCCTTGGTTAGTAGCTGGTGATTTTAATGATTACTCAAATTAAAGGAGAAAAGGAGTTTCTTAGTCAACCAAAACTCAAGCCAAAGTCAAACTCAAACCCAAAGGAGAAACCATAAATTCTCTGAAAGAATTAACAATTACAATCTGATGGATATAGGTTATGTGGGTCCCAAACTAACCTGGACCAACAACAAGAAATGATAGGCCAACACCATGGTAAGACTGGATAGAGCACTCTACAACTTTGAATGGAGAACCCTATTTCCTGATGGCTTTGCTCGCAACCTGCCCAGAACTTATTCAGATTATTCACCATTGATGATTCTCACCCAAGGTAAATCTCTACCTAAAACTTCTGTTAGGTCCCTTAAATTTCAAGTTGCTTGGATTACTCATAAGGATTTTCTTTAGTTGTTGAGAATAATTGGGATAACCATAATAATCATCTTCTTCAAAATTTAGAATCCATGGCATTTCAATTACGGATTGGAACAAAAATGTTTTTAGAAGTATTTTCAGGAAAATGAGATGGTTGTTGGGAAGAATCAATAGCATTCAAACTTCACAATATCTTAAATACTCTCATAATTTGCATTGTCTTGAAATGGAGCTTATTGATCAATATAATAAAATATTGAGATACTCTTGTTGCAAAAATCTCGGGCCTCCCGGATTACCCAAGGGGAAAGAAATACAAAAAAAATTCATATCTTCACTATCATCAAGAGGAGAAAACTCAAGATTGATGTTTTGAAAAATGAAAGGGGTAAGTGGGTTGATAACCTTACTCAGTTGAAAGAGATGATTAATGATTATTTTAAATGGTTGTTGTCTCACAACCCCACTGTTACTCTTGATCATTGGAATGATTTGGCTTGTAAAGTTAGTCAAGAGGACAATTTTAATTTGCTTAGAGATGACACTGACTGTTAATCATGTTTGTGGGGGCCAAGTTTGAGATGTCGTATATAAATAGGAGCCATGTAAGAAATGACAAGTGGGTCGGCCGTAGCCGAATAGAACCTGTGCTTTCGGGCCGAATAGGCCGTAAATCCTATGAAATGACAGGGCCCAGCTGTGAGGGCGGGGTGTCCATAACGATAAAGTGGGCCCCAAGAGAGTAATATAAGAGGAGGAGCATCAGCCAAAAGAGGCGTATGTGAAAAAAGATAACTTAAGAGATAAGAAAAACTAGAGATAATACTAACTTTCCCGTCGGAGTGCTAATTCTGGCATCCCCAACCGGGTTGTTCATTCCTATTTCAGGTGCAAGAACGAGGATCAAGGGAGTCTGCTTGGGACCAACGGTATTTCCAAACCACTTCTCCACAATTGGCGTCGTCTGTGGGAATACTCCAACATGTTCATGGGAGACTTAACAGATGATCCTTCGCTTGTTGCTGACGATGTTACACCAAGAGATAAGGTTACACCAAGAACCATGCTTGGTCCGGAGAATATCACTGCACGAAGAGCCCTGAACTTCGACCTAGTAGCTTAAACTTCGCTTTCGACCTTGATGCAAGAAACCATCCAGACGATCATAGATCAAGCAAAGCAAAATGAACAACGTCTGGAGGATATGGCGGCGGATAACAAACGCTTATGTAAGGAGCTAGCTCTGGAGGTAGCCAAATCCCAACAAACCACACCGCGCCATAGCCGAGGTCGGTTACCAGAAAAGAATAAGGATGATCGACGACGTCGGCATCAGAAACATGATAGTAGTAGTGCTTCTAATTCGTCATCTCAGGAACCCAGGAAGAAGGGGCTAGTTGACGTATTCGGTTCATCTGAGGGGAGTCCGTATGTACGACATAGGCGAGGAAAAGGAGATGGATCAGATTCAGAAGATAACATGATCCTTTCATACAACGCATTGCAAGGGCTGCACAGCCAAAAAAGTTTAAAGCACCAATCTGTACCCTGTATGACGGTAAATCTGACCCTACGGATCACATTCGTCATTGCAAACAAGCAATGACATTACATGTTGATAATGAAACACTTATGCGTCGAATGTTTCCGAGTAACCTGGGGCCATTGGTCGACAAATGGTATTATAAACTGGAGCTGACCTCAGTAAAAAGTTTTCATCAGCTCCAAAAGTCCTTTAGGGCAAGGTTCATCACCAACAAGGTCCAACCAAAGCAAGCCGACTCTCTCTAGGCAATCTAAATCAACCCAGAAGAAACCCTCCTTGAATATTCGGCGCACTACTTGGAATGTTTCAACTTGGTAGACGATGTCTACAATGACTCTATGGCCATCATTGCCTTTAAAATGGGATTATAACCCGATAGTCCTCTCAGAAGCTTGTTGACCAAACGGCCTCCTAAGATAGTCTGGGCACTAATGAAGAAAGTTGAGGAGTATTGCAAGGTGGAAGACGATGCCCTTCATGTCAAGGTCGAACAGAAAGTTGTGAAAACGGAGCCATCCGGTCTAGTTCAACCAATAAGCGCCATACCACCAGGGAGCCCTGAATAGTGGCGCCAATCAAAACGCGACAATCGGCGGGATTCGCGCCGATCAGGCGAACAATGTTTGCGCCGTTCGAATGAATAATATCAAGTGGACAGTAGACGCCCTAGACGTTCGGACAAGAAGTACACGGAATTGGCAGAGCCAATTGCAAGATCCTACCTAAAGTCCAACATTTACCATTCTTTAAATGGTCGTCCAAGATGATTGGACCCCCCGATACTAGACGAAGGGATAGGCGGTGTGAATATCATAAGGATTGTGGGAATGAGACTAACAGTTATTATGCACTGAAGGATTATCTGGAAGAGTTGGTGCAAGATAGCCGATTGGCACAGTATGTTCGAAAGGGTAATCTACCAAACACAGTAGCTCTACATTCAGATTCACCTCTACTTGGCATGATTCACATGATATATAGTCTACCGTCGCCCACTCAGGAACATACGATCCAGCTGCAACCTAACTCGTCCAAGTCGTTCACACCAGCCAAAAGGCCTTATGAGATTGGCAAAATCAGCTTCGACGACACCGAAGGGGTAACACTCCCTCACAATGATGCCTTTGTTATCAAGTTGTGCGTAAGTAGATTTGTCGTAGAACGCGTTCTGATCGATCAGGGGAGCACCTCAGAGATAATGTATCACCACATTCATTAAACTCAGCTTCACCGATTCGGACTTGCTACCAGCCGAGTACCCCTTGTTTGGCTTCAACGCCAACCCCTCATCCACTGGGCAAGATCATACTGCCAGTTCGTGTAGGTACCAAATAAGTGAACATGGAATTTTTGGTTGTCAAACTTCCATCACCATACAATCTTATCATAGGAAGAACATGGTTGCATGCGATATAGGTGGTACCGAGTACTTACCATCAATTACTTTGTTTTCCAACACAACATGGCATTGAGCAAATTCGAGGTTCTCAAAAATCGGCAAAGGCATGCTGTCATATTGCTTCGGAAAAGAGGCCGAAGGAACTGGAAGTAAACTCGATTGAAGTTCTGGATTGAGAAATTCTCGAGGACGTTGGAAAAACCCCCAGCGATAAGGCAACGAAAGACCTAGATCGGATCGGCATCATAGGGGAACCTGACAAATTCTTCATGATCGGGACCTCCTTGAACACAGCTGAACGACAAGAGTTGGTTCCTTTCTTACTCAGCAACATCGACGTGTTCGCTTGGATGCCATATGAGATGTCGGGCATGGATCCAAGCATAGTCCAACACCGTTTAAACATTGGCCTGAATGTTAAACCAATTATTTAGAAAAGACGACGGCCTCGAAGCATACTTTGGTCGTTGTCGACGAAATCGACAGGCTCTTGGAAGTCAGGGCAATTCGTGAAGTAACTTATCCCACCTAGTTGTCCAATACCATGGTTGTCAAGAAGAAAAACAGATCTTGGCATGTTTGTGTTGATTTCACGGACTTGAACAAGGCTTGCCCCAAGGATTGCTTTCCTCTTCCCCGAATTGACCAACTTGTGGACGTAACTAAGCACCACCAACGCATGAGTTTCTTGGATGTTTACCGGGGATACCACCAAATTGACATGCATCCGGAGAACCAGGAAAAGACCGCATTCCTCACTTCACGAGGAACCTATTGCTACAAGGTTATGTTGTTCGGACTGAAGAATGCGGGGGCAACGTACTAGAGGCTGGTCACCACTATGTTTAAAAAATAGCTCGGCCGCACCATGGAAACGTACATTGATGATATGGTGGTGAAATCCAAGGAAAAACATGCTCATCTGGCCGACTTATCCGCGACCTTTGGCATCCTCCGAAAATACAAAATGAAACTCAATGCCTCCAAGTGTGCATTCGGTATCGGATCCGACAAGTTTCTCGGCTATATTGTGAACCATCGCGGAATAGAGGTTAACCCAAGGAAAATCACGGCCATTATGGAACTTAGCTCTCCTTAGTCGGCCAAAGAAGTTCAGAGGTTGATAGGAATGACCGCCACTCAGAATAGGTTTATCAATCGTTCCATGGATTGCTGCTGACCATTTTTTCACACACTTCGGCTGGGCAAAACATTTCAGTGGACCCCCGAATGCCAGGCCGTGCTAGACGGCTTAAAAGCTTATCTCCGTTTGGTGCCACTCTTGGCAACCCCATCACCAGGCGATCCGCTCATCTTATATCTAGCAGTATCCGATCGGGCGGTCAGTGCCGTGTTATTAAAGGAAGAACTCAAGGAGCAGTAACCAATCTACTATGTAAGCAAGGTGATGGTTGACACCGAAACACGATACCTACCATTGGAAAAGCTCATCCTGGCTCTTGTGGTGGCTGCCATAAAGCTGATGCACTACTTCCAGGCTCATACCATAGGGGTACTAACGGATTATCCTCTCTGAGTAGCGCTCCGTAGTGCGAAAGCATCAGGGCAAGTCTCTAAGTGGGCCTTGGAGCTCGGCCAGTATGACATCCAATTTTTTCCTAGAACGACAATCAAAGTGCAAGTGTTGGCCGACTTTGTAGCCGAGTTCACTGGGTGCCATGCCGACTTCAAGTCAGACCAACCCTCCCCTCAACCTCAACCTCAACCAGACTGGAGAATGTATGTCGGAGACATTTGGCAGATGTACTGTGATGGGTCATCCAACCAACATGGGAGCGGGGCAGGCGTAGTAATCATGACCCCCGAAAGGGCAATAATTGAACAGGTAGTGAAATTAGGTTTCGATGCATTAAATAACGAAGTCGAATATGAAGCATTACTAGCCGGCATCCGTAACGCGCTTCACCTAGGTGCTAAGCGGTTATAGGTTTTCTATGATTCCAAATTAGTCATCAACCAGTTGAAAGGGAAATATGTGGCTAAGAACGACCGAATGACAACCTATATGAAAACGGTGAATTTGTTGCTTACAAAGTTCGACCACCACGAGATGAATCAGATAACCCAAGATCAGAACACACATGTGGATGCCCTTGCTTGCCTGGCCTCTGCCATCAACTCAGAAATCAAAGGAACCATCGAAGTAGGATTCGTCTCAGAGTTGAGTATCAGTTCCCCAGAACCTGTCCAGGTCAACATCATTGACTCAGAGCTGAGTTAGATGGATCCCATCACTGCATTTCTTTCCTCAGAATAGCTGCCAACAGATAAGAAAGAAACCCATAAGCTGTAGAATAAAGCCCTACGATATTACTTGGATCCTCAGGGAAAGCTTTACAAAAACTCTCTTTCAAGGCCATATTTGGAATGCGTTCACCCAGACAAAGTTGAGGACCTCTTAGCTGATATACACAAAGGTAGTTGCGATGCCTACTCTGGAGGACGCTCATTGGCCCACTGAGCCGTAACGCAGGGATGCTATTGGCCAACAATGCGCACTGATGCTGAGAACTACGTAAAGAAGTGTGAACAATGCCAGAAGTTTTCCCCATTAACTCACCTACCTACCGAAGAATTAAATTCTGTTACTAGTCATTGGCTGTTTGCTCAATGGGGCCTTGACATCGTCGGACCACTACCGCGAACTTTGGGAAACAAATGATTCTTGATCGTTGCAACAGATTATTTTACGAAGTGGGTCGAAGCAGAATCACTGGCACATATCTGAGATGTTGATGTTAAACGCTTTGTATGGAAAAGTATTATAACCCAATTTGGCATACCCAAAGCACTTGTATCCGATAACAGCACCCAATTTGACTGTGGCATTTATCGGGAACTATGTAACACATATGGTATCCGGCCTTATTTTTCCTCACTATCTACAAAGCAATGGTCAGGCCGAGTCCTCAAATAAAGTAATCATGGACGGAATCAAAAAACGAATGGAAAAGGCCAAGGATAAGTGGGTTGAAGAACTGCGTAGTGTATTGTGGGCTCACCACACCACTCCGAGGTGCGCCACTAGAGAAACGCTGTTTGCCTTGTGCTTTGGAACAGAAGCTATCATCCCTCTGGAAATCGGCCTTCCCACTCTGAAATCAAAGGCTTTTGATACAGAGTGCAACGACATGATGTTGGCCTTAGATCTGAATCTACTTGAGGAACGCCGACACCGGGCTCTTACATGCATGGCATGATATCAGCAACAACTCGCCAAGTCATAAAATCAGCGCGTGCAGCTGCGCCGTTATGCTCCCGGAGAGTTGGTCCTCAAGAAAGGGCTCCCTGCTATGAAAAAGCCGACAGACAAAAAGTTAGGCCTTAACTAGGACGACCCTTATCAGATTGAGTCAATTGCTGGCACCGAGGCATATCGCCTTGTGGACATGACTGGCCAGAATCTTCCACGGACCTAGAATTCGACCCACTTGCGTAAATTTTATCATTAAACCCATTTGTACAATACGCCAGTTCGTTTTTGTTTTTGCTGCTGTGAAAACATGTATACATCTATGTAGTTACTCAGCAATACAGTACGCCTTTCATATTTCCATCTCATTTTAACTGGCCGAATGAAACTCAAAATAATCCTCCGAATTCGGAGCACCTTTCGTACATGATCACGTTTGGCCATCACAAAGACTCCGAATTCAGAGTGCCCTTCGTGCATGATCACGTTTGGCCATCACAATGACTCCAAATTTGGAGCGCGCTTCATGTATGATCACGTTTGGCCATCACAAAGACTTCGAATTCGGAGCACCTTTCATGCATGATCATGTTTGGCCATTACAAGGACTCCAAATCCGGAGCGCCCTTCGTGCTTGGCATGTTTGGCCGAATAAGCCTAAAAAATTCAAAGTACCTTCGTACATGATCACATTTGCCCATCACAAAGACTCCGAATTCAAAGCGCCCTTCGTGCTTGGCATGTTTGGCCGAATAAGCCTCCAAATTCGGAGCACCTTTTGTGCATGATCACATTTAGCCATCACAAAAACTTCAAATTCAGAGCGCCCTTCGTGCTTCACACGTTTGGCCGAATAAGTCTCCAAATTCAAAGCGCCTTTCATGCATAGCCTTTGGCAATCATAATGGCTCCGAATTCAAAGCACCCGTTGCAATGGTTTAAAAGCAGCATTGCCAAAATTGACAAAATTTCGTAATCAGGTTGCCAAGATCAATAAACAACGGTTTGTAAAGATACATCAATGAGCTAACAAAGCGATAGAGGCATGGGGCCACAAACATGCAATTATGACGAGCCAACACAAACATCAAACAAACAAGCATAGTGAATATTTATTTTCACAAATACGTGCAAATACATGGGTACTGATAGACTAAAAAGTACAATAAACATGTTTCTTGATTATTTAAACCTTCTCTGGATCGGCACATTCTTCTTCATCATCAGACTTTTCGGCGTCATAGGCCTTGAAGGGAAACTTGTAACTTTGGTAAAACGGAGATGCCAAGTCGACACTCGCGGCTTGCAAAGCCTTAATCTACCCGTGCTTAAAACTACAGTTCTCATATCGACAAACGTCATCTTCTAACTTTTCCCTGGTCTTCTCGATGCCGATTTTTTGGCCATCGAAAAAGCCTTCGTCATAAGCCCATGTTCTTATCGCTTGTTTTGCAAACATGTTTACCGTATCCCGATCGGCTATGGCATGATCGAGCAGGCACTGGTTCACCTTGTTGATCACAATCGGGTTCGTCGGGAGCACCGATTGCGTCTCGGCAGCCTTGGCCCTTCTTAGCACACTCTTGGCTCTTTTCGCGCGATGTTCCAGGTTCCGAATACGTCCGTCTTTCTATTCAATTTCTCTCTGCGCGGCGCAAAGGCGCATGCCAATCTTATAAGAACAGTAGAGTCCCTTGACTACTCCATGGATGCCCTCTCTGAAAATTTCATACTCACCCCAACCAATCATTGATCATTGCACTTCGGGTGAAAAAATTTGTCAAGTAAACTCTATTGCCACGTTTAGATCATGGACAATTGAATCCGCTTTGGTCATTGGTTTGTTCCCAACAATCACCGGAAAACTTAGCAGGCGTGGTGCCCTAGTCGATTTGCCTTACGTTGAGGCATGTGCACTCCCAGTCCTTGGGTTCCCTCGTTGTTGCGCCCCCATCCTTGGTGATTTTTCTACCCCGTCCCCTTTTGGGGACCTACTTCAACAATGGGGGGACCGGCACCTCCCCCGTTCCTCCGACACCATACTACCTGTCTAGATAGATTCTCCACCAGTTTTGCAGTTCATCTCTACGTCCAGTTCAGCTAGTGTTTTTCCCTCGCTTCTACTATTGAAGAATACTCTACTAGATATATGAACTTGCTCAAGTTGACACAGTGCCCTTTTTCCTTCCACACTCATCTTGGCCTGAGAAAAATCTATTTAAAGAGGCCCCGGGCCCTACGCACACCTGGCTACCCCGTTTATTAATTGCGGGTGCAAAGATTATGAAGCGCCCGCGGTCGTCGCCAATATTCGGTGGTTACGCTTAGCGATCAACTAGGGCAATGAAAGATTTATTAATCTATTCAGCTCTGCAATAGTTCTGCCAAATTTAGACAAGTGCCCTACTTGACCCCATGAACTTGCTTCGTGATTGTATTCGATAGTTCAACAGTCAACTAGGGCAAGGGTAGATTTATTAATCTATTCAGCTCAACAATAGTTCTGTCGAATTTAGACAAGTGCCCCACTTGACCCCATGAACTTGTTTTATGATTGTATTAAGCGGTTCAACAGTCAACTGGGGCAAGGGCAAATTTATTAATCTATTCGGCTTTGCAATAGTTTTGCCGAATTTAGACAAGTACCCCACTTGACCCCATGAACTTGCTTCGTGATTGTATTCGGCAGTTACGCTCAGTGGTTAACTAGGTCAAGGATAGATTTATTAATCTATTTGGCTCTGCAATAATTCTATCGAATTTAGACAAGTGCCTTACTTGACCCCATGAACTTGCTTTGTGATTATATTCGGCAGTTACGCTCAGCGATCAACTAGGGCAAGGGCAAATTTATTAATCTATTCGGCTCTACAATAGTTCTGTCGAATTTAGACAAGTGCCCCACTTAACCCCATGAACTTGCTTCGTGATTGTATTCAGTAGTTACGCTCAGTCGTCAACTAGGTCAATGGCAGATTTATTAATCTATTAGGCTCTCCAATAGTTCTGCCGAATTTAGACAAGTGCCCTACTTGACCTCGTGAACTTTCTTCGTGATTGTATTCGACGGTTACACTTAGCGGTCAACTTGGGCAATGGCAGATTTATTAATCTATTCGGCTCTGCAATAGTTTTGCTAAATTTAGACAAGTGCTATCTATTCGGCTCTGAAATAGTTCTGCTGAATTTAGACAAGTCCACTCGACAATGTTGTATATTTATTTATTTATTCGGTTCAGCAATATTTTTGTTTCCCAAATTCATAAAAGTTCTGCCTTATTTTTGTTTTCATTACCACTACGTAAGGCATATTCATCAACACATTTATAAGCAAAATGGACTTTTTCATTAATATACTGCACTCGTACATTCGACACTTTATACATGAAAATTGGCCTTAGTGCAAAAACTAAACCGTTTAATGCAGGTAACAAAATAAACAGTAACAAAAACAAGGGAAAATATATCTATTACAACGGCGACCGATTAAAAGTCCAAATCCTCTGGATCCTATTCTAGCGGTTCAACTTCTAACTGCTCGTAGGGAATTGGCTGATCTAGAGTCACTTTGGCAACTGCCAAAGCTTTAAGCCACCCATGCTTGAAACCCCAATTCTCAAACTTTAGGGCTTCATCAGCGTACAATTCTTTGGCCTTCAGCTCTCTAGCTTTCCGGCGTTAAAAGCTTTGGCAGCCTCTGCTTCGGCAAGCTCACCTGCCTTATTTTCCGTTTCAAGATCGGCCTTCAATTTTGAGACTTCTTCTTACGCCAACTTGAGGGAGCCATTTATCAAGTTCGCTTTTTCTTCAACAAACCTACATAGCAGGTCGGTGTGTTCTGCTTTTTCCTGCGCAGCAATGGCCTTCACTCGCTCTTCTCCCCCCTTCAGCTTCAGATTTGGCTTTAGCCATCGCTACATCCAAATCGATGATTGCAGCTATGGCCTTGCCTTTTTCAGCTTCTAGCTGGCCTTCACGGATACCAAGTCATTCCATGTCATCATAGTGATGATGGCCGATCTTGGCAATCCTTCCCACCGCCTGAAAAAACAATAAAGCCAAGATTTATCAGACGGATTCAAAAAATAAGTTTTAGACGAAGAATCTAAACTTACCAATATGGCCGACTACGCTGCCAAGGCAATTGAGACGATATCTTGTTCAGCGCGGAAGGTGGCCCTGTCTGTTGGCAGAGAGAGAGCCGAAACCACACTTAACGCCACGGCGGGATCTTTCATGGCCGACCCGCTAGTGAGAACCGGCTCATTCTTCATCCGTGGTTGGACGGCAAATGGCTCGGATAACTCTTCTGTCATGGACGACATCTCTATCCTTGGTCGTTTGTCAATCGAGGCCTCCAATAGATCGGATACGACCTCGGCAAGTCTTTTTTGCTTTATCAGATCGGCTCCCATGACTTCGGCTTGTTCTTCAGGAACAAATTCGGCCACTATCGTTTCGCGGGTTGTTTCTTATGGGGGTACTTCGCGTGTTGGAGTTACTTGGCTCCCCCTAACATCGCCGACTTGTCTTTTAGCCTCCATCTTTTTGGCATTCCGTCTTCTGGAAAATTGGGCAAGGGATTCACCGCCCATCTCGTCGGCTTTGGATTTGGCCCCAGGTAGGTCCTCTAAATCGGTGAAAATATCATCTTTTGGCGCTAATAAAGCTACTCGACGAGATGTGGATGGATGGTCGGATTGATGGTCAGGGCTGATGTGCTCAAAGGCCAATTTAATTTCTTTATTAAGTTGTTGGTCCTTTTGGCACGGCCCTCTGATTGCGCGTCTTCGCCGATTTGTTTGCCGGCATCGAAACCGTCAACACCAATTTCCCTTAGGCTTTTGTAAATAGGGAATATTAGTGCAATAAGATACTGTTCTCCACTTGGCACAGGGATATGGTCCGCAACCGAAAAAGTACAATAGGTTGCGTCGTACCTCAATAGTACATGGGCTATGCACCCTTGTCCTTGAAGGTTTGGATGACCTTTATAGTTAAGGATCACCTTCACTTGTTTAAGAACGGTTTTGTCTGTTGAGGTCAATACTCTTTTCAAATTGTTGCCTGCATGACAGAAATAATGATCAGTAGAAAATATTTTCGCCGAGAAGATGGTTTGTTTAAAACACGATAGTCGGCCACCTAGCTCTGCTTTTTGCCTTGGCACTGGGGCTTTCGTGATCTTCTCCTTCGCTGAATTCCCAATTGCCTCTGACGGTGACCATGACATCGTTAACCTGTTTGCCAAAGCTGGCAAGCATGGTCACCAAGTGATGATCTATGTCTTTGACTCTCAAAAAGTAATGGCTCTGTCGAGCAGTTGATTTCGCCATGACGTAACAGTGTCAAATAGCCGGGATTCCTGGGTTTAGACCTAGTCGCCTATTCAATTCTACTATACCCATGATTATTTGGTAGAAGTTCACGTTAGGTTGGGAGGGAATTAGACCCCAATAATGCAAGACCGTCTTAAGAAGTGAATGGAGGGGAAATTGGACTTCACCCTCAACAATGGACAAAAGGGGAAAAATAATGGTATTTGTGTCACCCCTCTCCATGTTCAATAGACTGTTTGCAACAAGGGACAGGTGGACGTCGTCTGGAATTGGAAAATGACGACGGAAGGCTGTGACTCGCTCCTCTAAGAGGAGGGCTTTCAAATGCCTCCATTTTAGACAGAATATGAACAAAATACATACCATAAACACGCAGGGGATTGGAATGAGAACAAAATGAAAAGGGAAAGGGGAGCTTATAGGTTAAAGGAGGAGATGAACAGTAGGGAGTGAAATTGCAGAGGTCGTGACGCAGGTTGGCGTGAAGGATGCCAGAGGAAGTTGAAAGCTTTTCGAGTTAAGAATACACGGAGGGATAGTTTTCAAATCAAACATTAAAATGATTGTCAAATACGAAGGGGCAGGAAGTTGTAATGATTGCAATATAGCGCCTGTTCTGACGAATCAGTACTAAAAGGAGTGCAACCGTCGTATTCCCGACTTTCAAGGTTTTGTCTGATTTGTTAGCCGACAAGAATGCATCAACCAAACATGCCAATCGGAATGGTCTTGCTCGGATGTTTGGGAGGCAATTGTGGGGGCCGAGTTTGAGATGTCGTATATAAATAGGAACCGTGTAAGAAATGACAAGTGGGTCGGCTGTGGCCGAATAGAACCTGTGCTTTTAGGCTGAATAGGCCGTAAATCTTATGAAATGATGGAGCCTAGCTATAAGGGCGGGGTGTCCATAATAAGAAAGTGGGCCCCATGAGAGTAATATAAAGAGGAGAACCATCATCCAAAAGAGGTGTATGTGAAAAAAGATAACTTGAGAGATAAGTAAAACTTGAGATAATACTAACTTTTCTATCGAAGTGCTAATTCCGGCATCCTCAACCGAATTGTTCATTCCTATTTTAGGTGCAAGAACGAGGATCAAGGGAGTCTGCTTGGGACCAACGGGTATTTCCAAACCACTTCTACACAATGTTGTTTAATTTTGATGATGTCTAAATATTATTTGATAAATTGTGATTTTTTTATACATATTTTATAATCATTCAACACAAAATATGTTGTGTTTATTGCCCTAGTTATAAAAATATTTGATTATATTGTGCATCTTTTGAATATATTATATGTATATATATATAATATAATATTTTAATTTAAAGGTTAGTGGTGGTGGGATTTGCATCATAAAGGCGGAAGCAGCAATAGTATGAAGTAGATGGATTACGAAATCAAAATGAAACAGATAACTGGATTGCACATATCATATAAAACATTAAAATAAATATAAAACATTGATTAACTTACAATTGTAGCAACTGTAAGGATCTTTAATTGGGTACAACGGGGAAACTTGTAAGGCTCTCAAAACACTCTGGTTTTTCTTCCAACAAAGATGGATAAGAAAATTGAAGAATGCCTGAATGCTTACAATTGATTACAATATAAAGAAATAAAAAGTAAAACAGTGAGCATGTGACTGAAGAAAGCAGCTGGCAGAGCATGGGACAAAGTAGATGCTGTCGGTTGCTTTCGGTGGCGTGATTGCACAGATGATCAGCCTTTAGCAAAAGTTGATTGGTTGAATAGTGTCGGTGAACAGTAAAAGTGAACAGTAGCTTTTACTATTCATCACTTTTGGCGGAACATGTGAATAATGGAATCAATATAAATACAAATTGGCAGCTTTTCTCAAAAGAGTATTGATTGAAGCTAATTTGTATCTATATGGAATCCAATGTTGATCAGACAAATGGATCCTGAGCATCTTGAAATTCGGGTCCTGAATACTGATTGGTTGATTCTTCAGAGGAATGGATCTGGGCTGACCCGTCTGAACTGTCTGAATCGGTGGATTGAGCTTTAGCTTGATTCAACAGTTGATGGGCTAACTGGATCATGTCTGCTTTGGATGATTGGGCTTTACTTTTGGATTTGCCTTTGGGCTGAACAGGAGGTGGAATAGGCTTTGCCTTGACTTTGGACTGTGCTTTGGACTTAGATTGGGCTGGTGGAGCAGCAACAACTTTGGACTTTGATTTTGTTGATTTAGGCTTGGAGCCGCTAGAAGAGGGGCTGCCAAGGTTGACTGGAGGAAGACTGGGCTGGCTTCCTTGAGTGATTGCAGCAGTTGGGTTCTGCTGGGCTTGAGCAAGAGCAGGAGTTGGAGCATATTGATCAGGTGGAAATTCTGCTGGAACAATTTCAAGAATTCTGGGAACATTGAATTTATCCCACCATTTAATTGTGTGTTGGCGGATGATAATATTATCATCAATCCCATAATTCCATTTGAATATCCATGGAATCTTGTATTTGGCAATGAATATGAGTAATAAGGGAAATTGCTTCTGGTGAGCAGAAAATGGGTAAACAGAGTTGAAATAATGAATTATATTTTTAAGATCATCAGGAAGGATAGCTGAAATGGCGCCATAGTGAGACCACCATCTCAGAAACCAAGTGGGTAACTCAGATTTGAATTTCTGATCAAATGAGATGAACCAAGAATGACTAAAAGTTTCATTTTGGTACAAGAAAATCTTGAACCAAGCATCAACGTAATCATGATATATAATAATATGAAGAAAATGGCTTGGGAATCATTTCAATCTCCTTTTTCCATGAGCTGTTTGGAGTGTTGCGTGAAGGGAGTGTCTGATCTGTCAGATGAACGTCTCTTCTTCCCCAACGGATATATTTTTGGGTACAAATAGAAGTGTATTGGTTGGAGAAAAATATCAAGTAAAGAAAAGAAAATTTTGTGATATTGAATTGTTCTCGAATACTGTATTGTGCTTCATTGGGTTGTATTTTTTGTGTAAAAATTTGTTGAGAGTTTGAGCAAAATTGGAAAAAGGGCTTCTATCCCTTACTTTTATTATTCTTGTAAAGAAGCGTTTTTGTGAGTGATTTTTCAAGATAAAATCACTTGGGTTAGGTGAGACTAAGCACGGGATTCAAAACTAGTCAGAGTGTTTGGATTTGGTCGCTTGTTCGTGAAGTTAGTGGTATAATTACAATTTGAAGAACAATGAAGAAATTCCCAAGGAGGATACTTGGAGGGTGGACGTAGGCCCGGCATGCTGAACCACTATAAATTGTTGAGTTTGCTTTTTCTTCCATTTGGTCATTTTATTTCATTACTCTATTTGATATTGTTGAGCATATTTATTTATTTGGGTTAAATTTTAATTTGACAATTTATTTAAAGAATATTATTACTCTGTTATTTTATTTATTAAAATTCAAATATTTTAATTATTATTTTTAATATTGTGAAGTTATTTTTAAGAACCTGATTCACCCCGCCTCTTGGGTTGTCTACCTGAGATAACACTAATAATGATGTTTGGAGGGCCATGAGGAATACTAAAGCTTTGAAGGCCCTAGGAGAGATGGCTTCCAAGCCATTTTCTACCACACCTACTGGGATATTGTGCGAAAATCTGTGATTGACCTAGTGAAAAACTACTTTTTTACTTGCAAAATTCCTGAAAACATCAACCGAACCCTTTTAGCCCACATACCTAAAATTCCTAATCCTAAGACTATCAAACAATTCATACACATTAGCCTCTGCAATGTTACCTACAAAGTCATCACCAAAATCCTTTTGGAGAGAATGAGTAACGTCATCAGTCCTAACCAAATTAGCTTTGTACTCGAAAATCTACAAATGATAACATCGTAATTACTCAAGAAGCTATTCATACTTTGAGGAAGAGAAAAGGAAAAGTGGGGGCACATAATCTTTAAAATAGACCTTGAAAAAGCCTACAATAATATATCTTGAAGCTTTCTTGAGCATACGCTCAAGGAGTTTAACTTTGATGACAAGATTGTGGATTTTATTATGAGTTGTATGACTAGTGTGAGTACTACCATTCTCTGAAATGGAGAACCTTTGGTGGAATTCAAACCTGGGAAGGGTCTTAGACAAATAGACCCTCTTTCCCCCTATCTTTTTGTCCTATGCATGGAGAGATGATCAAATGTGATAATAAAAAATGTAGAAGATAAGGAGTCGCATAGTTTAAAGATGTTTATTAGAAGATCTAACATTTCCCATCTTTTCTTTGCTTATGATCTCATTATTTTTGCTAAGGCTAACAATGCTAACTGTAATACTGTCATGAATGTTTTACAGGAATTTAGTATGATCTCTGGGCTTAGAGTGAACCTACAAAAATACAATTTGTATGTTTCACATAACATTCTGAAAATTAAGGCCAAAGATTTGACTAACTTATGTGGCATCCCTTTGACTTGGGGAAGTACTTAGGGGTCCCACTGATGCATACTAGAGTTAGTATGTGTTTGGCATAGCTTAAAAAGGACAAAAAGTCAAAAGTCACTGAAAAAGTAAAAAAGTTAATACTATTCACGTTTTTGGGCAGGAAAAAAAAAAGAATCTAAGACAAAGGGGAGAAAGACTAAAAGGCCCTTCATTTTGTCCCTTTCTCCAAGAAAACACAAATTGACAGCTAGGGATTTGTGAAAATAGACCTCATTAGTCGGCTTCTCCCCTTAACAGCTCCTCTTCATCTCCACACACATGTATGAACATTCCTCCTTCAAGGCGCCAACAGTCCGTCACGGTCACACCGCCGACTACCGGAGCTCCGTCACAACCTCCCCTTACAGCATCACGTAAGCCGTCATACCACACGAGCGTGTCAGACCAGTAGCGGACGTAAAGAAGCTGTCGGCTTCCAAATCTGCACCACTACTGACCAAATCTTCACCATTTTGGCCCGTACCCCCCACAGTAGAAGGTAACATGTCTTGTACTCTAATAATTTTACCCATGTCTACAAAATCGTATGTTTCCCCAATTTGTAAAAATTGTTTACTTTTGTTTTCGGTGCCACACTTTGGATATTGCCATTGGCAGGTGTAACAAAATTGTTAAAATTGTTATGGATTGTACATCTTTTTTGTTGTTCCTCACTGTCTCTATTTTGTTGTGTCTCCGCTTACCCCATTCTTTGTTGGTTTGATTGATTATTTTTACAGCTACATAAATTGTGTAGGTTTACAGTTTCACATGAGTCTGAAAATATGAAGAACAAATCACAGTTTATTTTGTTGTTGAGGATTTTGTAAGAGAGTTGGATTCTATTTACATACCACATTCAAATTTGAGAAGTTTGTTTTATTTTTTTTTACCTATTTTACATTTCCCGCATGACTATAGTAATTTGTGTTGGTAAAACAAATCTGTTAATTTTGATTTACGATATGAACAATTACAAGCTGAAATATGCAAGAAAATAATGAGTTCCATTTTGTTTGTACATATTTAAAACAAGTGTGTGCCTAACATTACGAGTGTAAATGTTTTTACTATCTTCAATTAGGATCTGCCTTGCAAAAAACCAATGTATTGATACGGTCTTTATTTCTCAATTTAAAAGCATGATTTTAGTGCTTTTTTTTTTTTTTTGATTGCTACTGTCTTACTTCTTCCTGGTCTTCAGCTAGGGTAGAAGACATGGTCTTTCCCATTTTGGTACATGAACTATGCAGGAAATGCAGTCGATTAGATTAATGACATCATTTAATTCATACAACATATCACAAATGAGGATTTGAATTATGAGTTTCAAAATTTGATAGACTATTTATTGAAAGGAAATTTTTTTTAAGTGTTTTCATGTTTTGCAAAACACTTTTCACCCTAAATAATACCCAAAAACACTTGTTAAAATTAATGTTTAACAATTATTAGATTATATTTATACATTCTTGTTTCTGAAAATATGTACATGATTCCCATTTTTGGTAGTAATAAAAAAAGTATAGGAAATTAAGAAATCAAAATTGTTGGCCACTAAAAACAATAACATTTTATTACCTATGAAATCTCACACACACACTGTACAAAAAGATCAAATTACTAGCAGCACTTGAAACTCTTTGTTTGAAAATTCCCATTATGGCAAGAGTAAGGTATTATAAAGAAATAAAGTAAATTAAAAAATTAATGTCACACACATGAGGGAAACCATTGTCATTTTCTTCTAACAATGCATACAAATTGGACATAAAAATGATGAAACATATGATAATGCATTTGTCAGGTTAATGAAATGTGATGCAACAAGAAGGTTGGTATGAGGGAATGCACGAATGCATGGTTTCCTAAATAATTGCACACAAACACTACGTTCACACAAGGAGAAATTAATATATAAGAGAACTTGTAAACCATGTCCATTTTGTCATTTCATTATTTTCTTCTATGGTTGTTCCCAAAATAGACGATGGCTTCGTTTGTGTCCTCTGCCACGTCAGCGCGTACAACGCCCTTCTGTGCTTGTGGCTTTGGGATGTGTGTTGTGAAGATTTCAAGATCTTTAAGAAATTCGGGTCGTGCCTACTACCAATGCCCTCATGCAGTGGTGAGTATTCACATGCATAAGTCCATTACATGTTTTAGAACTACACTAATACATGTGTCTATTCAGCCATGTCCTTCTTGGATTGGCTGGTGTGACGAATATGGCCAAACATCCGTGCTTGACACTCAATATTCACTTAAAGACATGGTCTTCCAATTAAGGGCTGACATCATCAACCTACAGCACTCTTTGCATCTCCTACAAATTGTGGCGTTCGTCTTGTGTGTTGTGGTTGTAATTTTGTTGTTTCGTACTTGATTTGTTTTTGTTCGTAGGTTATATGTATTTGCCACATGATACTTTATTTGTTTTCTTACTAGTACAATGCGTAGTATGCTAGTTTCATATGATGACAATACAATCTTCTCTTGTTCGCTTGGCTATTATTTGTTTCTCCTTCATGTTCCCATGTTATGAATGTGCATGTTATGTTTTACATTATATGATGCACGTATGCCACAATTATTGCTCCAATGTTGTAGCCATATGTATCAATCCCGAACACTGTCTACGCCATCAAAAAAATTGCGTAAACGGGGTAGTAGCCAGCCCCACCCACATTCCGCATATGTGCACAAAGTAGTTTGGGACTCGGACACAGTCAGGTTGTTCTTGGAACTTGTTGTGAAGGAGTTGGAATCCGGTTACAAGGGATGTGTCCATACGATGACAATGCATGGCTACAAGGCTATGTCCAAGGCCTTCCAGGACCGTACGGGTAGGTTCCATGAGGTGAAACAACTCCAAAACAAGTACAACTTGCTGAAAAAGGACTGGCAATCGTGGGCACGCCTTATGGACACAAGGCACGGCCCAACCGGCATAAGTAACAATGAAGAAACCGGGTTGATACAAGCATCAGATGAATAGTGGGCCGAGTAACGTTTTCAAGTCTTGTTTTTTTCTTAGAAACGCAATTCGATGTCAAACTATCTGCACTTTAGGTTGAATCATGCACTATTATTTTTATTTTTCTTAGAATTTTGACAACAAATTTTCTTAGAAGCACAATTCCATAGGGATTTTTAAAATTTTTTGAAGATGCTTTTAATGTGCATAAAGTGGCTTCAGCTATAGGTATAAAACCTTATTGTTATTTTTGTAAAAACTGTGATGAGCCCATCAATAGTACCAACTCTTAGAATGTAGTTTATTGAATCAGGATTTTAGTGTTCTTGGGATATTTTCCAAAGTGGAAAGTTCTTATTTCTAAACAACTGTACTTCATTTGTATAATATTTACTAAAGTCTTTTCACTTTAGGCGCTATATATATCCGAACATGGTCCCTAGATTTTATTTTATTTTTATTTGTTTGTTTGATTGGTGACGTGCTTGTAATTTTTTGTTAATTCCAGAGTATATTGATTCAAATGATTGTATAACAACCTGTTTGCCCAAATTTCACCAACTTAACATCTACTACTGGTTAACGGTACTTGTACTATATGTATGGTGAACCTGCAATCAGAAACAACTATTTGTTTCATATTGATGCTTCGAAGTTTGACAACAAAATAGTAGCTGCCTTCACTAACCATATGCGGAAACCACAATAGTGCTCAATGGCCACTGTTTTCTTCTATAACAATGATATAAAATAAAATAAAATAAAAGTACCATTTTGTTCTTAGACAAGAAAATAAACTGGAGCTCTTCTACTCAACATTTTCAAGGTGGACTTCATTAGGCAATAGGATCGAAATCAGTGTTTGGTTAGCCTTTTGAATGAAAGGCCTTAAGGTCTGATATTGGCAACATCTAAGTTTTCAAAATGTAGTTTCAAGTGACAATTTTTTGTTGTTTATAGAATATTTGAATGAAATAGGTTCTTAAAATTCAAATTAGTTTTACATGAGTTTCAAACTTGAATTCGGATTATTATTGGTATTTGATTAGTCACATTATTGTTTGGTGGTACATGAGTTTCAAACTTCAATTCTGATTAGTATTAGTATTTGATTACTCAAATTATTGTTTGGTGGTAAAAATTGTAAGGTGAACTAATTGTTGTATCTTTCAACTCTTTAATCACCTTCTTGGTTTGTCTTTAGACAAGGTGTAATTGTTACACTTGTACTGCATTTTGTTATTGAGGGATAAAAATTATTTGTTTTGAGTCCAACCAGCAAGTTGGCTTACATTATTGGATAAACTTGTTCAGCTCTGTCTACTAACTACAATGTAACAATATATGATATAGCCATTAATATTTTCTTGAAACAATTATTATTTACTTCCATGTGTTTATTTGTTTTTTTTATTTAGATTGACAAGAATGTTGTGAAGTTGAAAACGAACCCATAGGAGCATGTGGAACTTATGCGAAGGGTATACGAAGGTGCTATGACAACAGGAAATTTTGCATGGACACCCCGGTGCTGATTTCAACCCGATCGCAACGAATGACGAGCCTTCCCCTATGGATAAAGAAGAACGCGTGGACAGTAGGGGCTGTTACCTTTCCAGTCTGCCGCCAACAATGAGCACACAGCCAAGGACTGTGACGCATCTGTGGAACAGACTCCAACGACTGGACCGACGAAACGAAAATTTGAAGGCAACAATCAAGGGTAGCGAAAAAAAGGGCAGGCAGAGTGAGTGAGCTTTGAAGTTAGTGAGTAACATGGAAAACCTTGCATCATCAGTGAAATCACAACAACGTGAGGTCCAAGTGCATCATGATTACGAAAATTCGATGAAAAAGGTGATTGGCAAGTGCTTGGCAAGGTTGTACTCCCTACGCAATCTTGGCCTGGATGACCCACTCATTCCTTTCGCCATTTCCCTAATGGACAATCCAGCAAAACAAGCCATATTGTTGCAGCTTCCCACAAACAATGTGGTAATTAGTTGGCTTCGAATCAAGTAGTCCCAGATTTCAGGGGGCCCATCCAGCCCAACGCATGGATCCGGCATGGGGGGATGGTTTTGAGGAGTTGTTCCACCTCATAGTTCCTGCAGTTTAAAAAAACTCAAACAGAAGTTATGCTGAATTTTTTTCGTCACTTTTTTTTTTCCTCCCTAAATTCTACGACGTTGACGAATATTTGTGTTTTGTTATTGGATTTCGGTTAATTTTAATAGTATGCATGTTAATGTTTTAACTTTGTTTCCTACCAATTCATATAGGGACCATATTTCTCAATTGAAGTTGTCGACAATTTCGCAAGGAAAAAGAGCCAATTGTTTTTTTACATTTACACGAAAGGTTAATGACACACAAAGCAAAATGGTTTCACGACTACTAACACAACATATGTTGGTTATTTAGTGAAATAGATTTGAAAAACACAATCACTTTTTTTTTTTTTTTTTTTTTTTTTTTTTTTTTTTTTTTTTTTTTTGTAAAACAAAGCGTGTTAAAAAACTCAATACCAATTTTTGTTCTCACCATGTGATTAAAATGGCGTGTAAAAAACCACAATCATGAGTTGGACCAAATAAGTTAAAATAAAAAAATTCAAATTTCAGAGTTGGACCAAATCAGTTTAAACACAATCATGATTATGGTTTGAATGTGACATTTTTTTGAATCATTTTTTAATTTATTTGAACCATACACAAAATAGAAATTTTTCGAATTTGGATTGCTGTTTAATTTCTGTGCGAAAACAATCTGTAATTGTTTTTGGTTCAAAATAGTTTTCGAATTTAAAAATTTGAACATAATTTTCGATAAAAATAACTTTCAAAATAATGATGAGTATTTATTGTGTTTTGCAAAATCATTTTCGATAAAAATTATAGAATATATTGATGAGTATTTATTTTATGAAAATTCACGGACTAATTGGTGTTCAATTCAATTTATGGTGTTCACCATATGGTAAAAAAAAATTATATATCATTGTAGTGAATGAAAATGTGTATATTTCGAAGTAAACAAAATATTATTGTTGTACGGGGAGCAAATATTCCGGCGTGCCCGTATTCCTTTCTTCCGAGCTCCGTCGATGTCCGATCACCTGTGAACAAATAATGGTGAGCTACCCGGCGGTGTGTGGCCGGAAAAACCCTCCGACGGTCAAGTTAGCACACACCTTAGGACGGATAGAGAGAAGGGAGAGAGTGTTTTCTAGTGAATGAAAATGTGTATATTTTGAAGTGAATAAAATGTTATTATAGTGTACAAAAATATTGTATTTTGTGGTGAGAAAAATTATATCATTTCAGAATTAATGTAATTTTTTTTTTTTCATATTAGTACAAAAAGTTTTTGTATTATTTTGGGAATTCAAATCCTTGGCAAGGCAACCCACGTGGGGCTTCCATGTTATTTTGGGAATTATATCAGTTCATTTTTGCTTGTATTTGGTAGAGGCCTTCTTTCTCTCTCTCTCTCTCTCTCTCTCTCTCCATTGTTGCTCACCCTTTGAGCTTCATATATAGGTAACATGGCGGATACTCCATTGTTGCTCACCCTTTGAGCTTCATATATAGGTAACATGGCGGATAACATCTACAGAAATGCACCGTTACAGGAAGAAATCGACAAAATTGCACGAGAAATGGTGGTAGAAACTAACCACAACTTGGTAAAAGCGTGGAACCTTGCGGCAACGTATTATTACAGCAATTACTACAAAGTCTCGCGAAATACATCAATCTTGTCGGGACGATAATGGATGTACGAGTTGTTTAACGGCCACCAGGGCCGGTTTGAAGATACAGTCAGTATGCCCTGAGCAATGTTCTTGTTGTTGTGTGACGCTCTGCACGATTTTGGATTGACAGTGCCGTAATGGGAAGGTAACGATTTTCATTTCTGTTTTGTAGGGAATTTCATGGAAAAATTTGCAAGAACGGTTCCAATACTCAAAGAAGACATTGTCACAGCATTTCCACGTGGTTTTACAAGTTATGATATCATTTACATCAATTCATAGTAGAAGTCTTGCGCCTAATCAAGTCTAACAAGGGGGCCATCCGCATTTACGCTCCAAGAAGCAGTACCGGCCATTCAAGGTGACGCCGTGTATAAATTTTTGTGCGATGAAATCATTCATAACATATACAATAAAAAAATTTACATTTTGCAATTTTTACTTGTTTAGGACTGCATTGGGGCACTGGACAGCATGCACATTATGGCCTGTCTCTCTAACGGATAGGGCTCTTCATGCTACGACCGGAAAGGCATGTCAACGCAAAATATTATTATCGTTTTTGACTTTGATTTGTGCTTCACGTTTGTGTCCGCCAGTTGAGACGGGAGCATGCACGACAGCAGGGTGTTGCACTATGTCACAATCGAGTCTAAACATCAATTCCCACACCCCACGCCCGGTAACAAATTCCCGCTTGACAATGAACTTCGCAAAATGTAAAAAATTAATCCCAGAGATGATGGCAACAAAAGGTTTTTTGGTACAATAAAAACCAGATTATATCAATTTTCAAATAAGAACTACAAAAATGTAGGAGTACGTGCTAACAAAAAACAAATAGGGGGTAGACAAGTGCAAATAATACATGTTTTTTTATTGGTCCCACATACGATTTAAAGTTTGAAATTTGCAAGGAAACTCATCGTTAGATTAATATAATATTTTTGCTATGTGAAGGGTTATTGTCATTTTTGTATTTCAATTATTAGCATAAATTAGTAAACAAGAGTTTATCAATAATATATGAAGGGCAAAAGTAAAAACGAAAGTGAAGAAGTCGTTATACGATTTCAAAAAAATGCCATTCATGTTTATAAGTTATATTGTTCTACCTTTGCAGGCAAATACTACTTGATCGATAGCAGGTGCAACAACAAGACAGGATATCTAGCCCCACACAAAGGGTGTTGATATCACCAAAATGCCCATCGCAATCGAATACCACAGAACGAGTATGAACGGTTCAACAAGGCACATTCATCCTTGCGTTATTGTATCGAGCAGACATTCGGTACTTGGAAGTCAAGGTCGGGGGGCTTTGTGGAAGATGCCGAAGATAAAAATTTTCGTTCAAGTGCCCTTCGTATGTGCGTTGATGGCTTTACATAACTTCATATGCCAACATAGTCAATCTGACACGATGACGCACAATCTCTCAGATGACGATGAGTGCATTGCGCCGCAAATGCCCGACCACCCTGAATACACCCAAGTTGGCGATATCATGGAGCCAGGGGATTCAAATCCCCATATGGAAACTGTAAGAGCGAATATTACATACGCACTGCAACAGCAAGCGCACGTTTAAGGCCGAAGCATTTGTTGTTGTGGTGGGTGTTATATTCGTTGTATGTTGTGTAACACTGATGTATCTTGTTGAAAGTGATTGTATTATTATATCATTAATTAGAAGAAAATAATTTGTTGTACCAAATTTGCAGTAATTAAAAAAAATATTGCAATAATCAACAACATTTAATTTCGTACACACGTTACATTTCTTACATAATCAAAATAATTACAAAAAAAATAAAAATTACAAAAAATAACAAATTTTAATTTTTTTTTTTAAATTTCTTACACAATCAAAATAATTAGAAAAAAAAATAAAAATAAAAAATTTGCACAGGTGGGTGAAAAGAAAAAGTAAAAGCCAAATTTGTAGCCACAAATTGAAATGAACAAGTACAAGCTGAACTTCGCGTGTGAACAGGAAACATGTAATATATATATATATATATCTTTTGAAGTATCCCTGCCCACCACACAATGAAAAAGCAATTTGTACTGGCTTTCACATTTGTCACTGTCAGTACGCATAGGGGGCATAGGGGTAATACGATAATTTTGGTATTTGTTACAACATTAAAATGTACATTTTTTCGTAAAAAGTCAAAAAGTTATCCCAAATAATCATATTTTTTCCCCTATTTTTTTAGCCAAAAACTCAAAAAGTGCACTTATATATATCATCTCAAACAACCCCTTAGTAAAAATCATTTTGGCTCTATTTTGGAGATGATGCAAAGTAAACTGGCAGGGTGGAAAATTGAGGTTCTTTTCTTAACAGTGAGAGCAACGTTGATACAATTTGTCACAAATGTCATACTTGCTTATACTATGCAAACATTGGAAGTCCCTTGGAAAGTGTGTAATGATATTAATAGAGTCAATCGTAATTTCCTTTAGAGTGAGAATGAGGAAAAAAAGAAGGTGCACCTGGTGAATTGGAACCAAGTGTGCAAAAGGAAAAAAAGAAAGGGGCTTGGAGACAAGAAGAGCTAGAGATCAGAACCTAGCTTTCTTATCCAAATTGGGCTGAAAAATGTTAACTGAGGAGGAAGGGCTGTGGGTGAAGGTGCTCAAAAGTAAGTACCTAGGAAGTGAGTTTTTATTTATCAAAAAGAAAGGCAAAACTACTTCGCATGTTTGGAAAGGTGTAAAGACCCAAATAAAATATAAAAATGTGGTGGTGGAAAATTATTTGAGAGGGTTGCTCACTTTCGGTGGAAGAAAATGATTAAAGAGAAAATAATGCACTCTCTTGTCTCTCTCTCGTGAGGTATGATGAGTAGGAGGAGGGGTTTGAATATTAATATATCTCCTTCTCTCTCTTCTTAGTTACAACCATTTTTCTCATCATTCATGAGCATTAGGACACAACACAGCATATCCAGAGAAATGGTGACCTTCACTCTCTTGCTTACAGCACCACTCTCCACCACCACGTCTTGGGTGTGGAGAAGCTCATAGAATCAAAGATGATGCTACCTGGTTCTAATCGCAGAATTCATGCTGTTCATCATCATTCTTCTTCGAGTTCTCCTCAATGGCATCTGAGATCGTCATTGCAGAGCCCACAAATGAAGGCACTAGCAGCAGTAGTAGTAGTGGTTACAAAAGAGGGTATATTAGCAGGAACACTAGACCTTTTACGAGATCAATCACTGCTAGTCATGATCGTGTCCCCGAGCTCTTTGACAGTGAGAAATTACAAGCTCGCCTTATCAAACTGCACTATCATTACTGGAGTAGTTGGACATAGGGAAAAAGAAAGAAGAGGCCTCGGGACAGAGCCTCGAGGGGGGAGGGGGTGGTCTACTATCTCTTTGGTTATTGCAGCAGTTCAGTTCTACATCCCTTCCTACATTGGATTGGAGACAGGCCAATAATTTTATATAAACACATAGGTTTGTATTCAAGGAGTTTAGGGAGCCACAAGAGAGGAAGAGTTATTTCTTCAGGAGTTTTGCAAATGCCCATGCGAAGAAGTTCAATAACAAGAGGAACACCTTGATTCATATAGATTTAGTAAAGTTGTAGAAGATCAACTGTTAGCATATGATTCTGACATTGTGGATGAGAGAGTGGACGATGTGCCATTTTTTTTTTACATGGAAGAATCACAAGAGCTGTTGTCTGTTCCTATGAAATTGAAGAGAAAAGTCAGACCAAAGAAAATGGACTTTGTTGGGTGGGGATCTAAGCCTCTCATAGAATTTCTTGAATCAATTGGTAAAGACACTAGCAAACAGATCTCTCAATATGAGGTGGCTGCAATCATCAATGATTATGTAAACAAAAATAACCTTATTCACCCCCAAAAGAAGAAGAGAATGTTTGATAAGTGTTTAGCTCAAGACCACCTAGCTTCAGCTCAAGACCATGCAGCTTCGTTTACATCAGCTGCACCAACCACAGTTTCATCTACATCAGCTGCATCACATACTATATCAGCTACACCAACCACTACTCTGTCTGCTATATTAGCTGCACCTACTACATCTGATACATCTGCTACAACTGCTATATCTTTAGCTACTGCAGATGCATATAGGAGCTCCGCTAAACCTGTTTTGTATGGTAATTGCAGATCAGCTATTGGTATGCATGATGAGAAACCAATACAAGCATATGGTTTGTGTGTCCATGAGATCATTTGTATATGTAACAAATTCACAACTGATTCTCAGCTGATTCTGTAACAAACTTAGTTAGAGCAAACTATATGTGTATATAAGTGAACTCGTGTAAGGTTGATTGATGTAACTGAAATGAAAAATATCTTTGAAAGATTTATTCTCTCTCTACATATCTTTCTCTCTTCCTACTTTCATTATGGTATCAGAGCTTCTCTAAGCTCTCACGAGCAACAATGGTGATCCAAACTAACAAGTCTTCCATGGCCGATCTGTCAAGCACTACTGTTTCATCTGAGAAGACATCACTACCTTCTAATGTGCTTCTGTTTGTCTCCAATCTGAATTCTCTAATAACAGTTAAACTTGAATCAACGAATTATTCTATATAGAAGAGTCAAATTCAGAATTTCTTCGAAGCTACTGAACTTTTTGGTTTTCTTGATGGATTTATGAGTTGTCCTACTAGAGTTCTCGATTCCAACAATCAAACTATTACTAATCCTGAGTTTTTGAAATGGAAACTTGTTGATTCTTGTCTGTTTAGTTGTCTCATAGCCACGCTTACACCTTCAATCTATTCATCAGTTCTTCATCTGAAACGTAGCATAGAGCTTTGGTTTGCTCTTGAGAAGCGATTTACTTCTCTGTCCAGATCACATACATATCAGCTCAAGAACAAATTAAGTACAGTCTCCAAGAAGACAAAGTCTATGGAAGTTTACCTTCAAGAAATCAGAGATCTTGTTGATCAATTAGCACTGGCTTGTTCTCCTATCTATGATGAAGACCTGATCCTTCTAGTTCTTAATGGACTTCTTGAGGAGTATAATGCTTTTAAAACTACTATTTGTGCTAAATCTGAAGTGCTTACTATGGATGAGTTGTGTGCTCTACTCTGTTCTGAGGCTATACATGTTGAACATTGTCATAAATATGGTAGCTCCTCTGATCTTACTGTTGCTTTTGCTGCTACACATGGATCTAACATTTTATCTCAAGGTTCCTCTGGTTCTGCTTTTACTAAGCACTTTTCTTTTCAAAACAGATAAGGTCGTTCTTCACAATATCAATATCGTGGAGGCAGATACAACAATAATCGAGGTCGAAAAACTGGAAGGCCTCAAAGCTATGGTTTGGTCTGTCAAATTTGTGGTAAAGGAAACCACTCAGCTCTTGAGTGTAGACATCATATGAATTCATCATTTCAACCTGTGTTTCCTTCCTATACTGTGAATCCTTCTGCTGGTACTTCCAATTTCAAGGCCTATTCTGCTCTAATACCTGTGAATTCACTTTCATCTTCTCCTCCATGGTATGTGGACTCTGCAGCGACATCTCATCTTACCAATGACTTGAGTAATCTTCAACTTTATCAACCTTATCAAGGTTCTGATCAAGTCATGATTGGTGATGGTAATACTCTTCCTATTCAAAATTCAAGAACTAGTATTTTGTCTACTCCTTCTTTTCACTTCAAACTTAATAATCTGCTTCATATTCCTCAAATATCTTCAAACTTGTTATCTGTTCATCAATTGACTTCTGATAATAATTGTTCTATTACATTTAATGATAAGTCATTTGTTGTTCAGGATAATCTCAGCAACAAGGTGCTATGTAGAGGTTCATACTACAATGTTCTTTACCATTTCCCTTCTTCATTTTCTGCTGCTCCTAAAGCCTTTTCTAGTACTAATTCTCTTGTTACTACTTGGCACAAAAGAATGGGGCATCCATCTTCTAATGTTTCTCATACTATGTCAAATAAATGTGGCTTTCATTTTTCTCATAAAGATTGTTCTTCTCTTTGTAATATTTGCTGTGTATCCAAAAGCCACATACTTCCTTTTGTGTTGTTTGCTAATAAAACTACATCTCCTCTTGCTTTAATTCATTCAGATGTTTGGGGGCCATTTGTTCAATCTGATTCTTTCAAATATTATGTTGTTTTTATAGATGATTTTAGTAATTTCACTTGGATTAATTCTCTCTCTTACAAAAGTGAGGTGTATTCTAAATTTTTGGATTTCAAAGATTATGCTGAGAAGCAATTCTCTGCATCTCTTAAGATCTTAAGGACTGATGGTGGAGGTGAATACACTTCAAGACAATTTCAGTCTCTTCTTCAGTCTACTGGTATTGTTCATCAATTGAGTTGTCCTTATACCCCATCTCAGAATGATGTGGCGAAGAGAAAACATCACCATCTTATTGAGACTGCTATTACCTTGCTTGATCAATCTTCTATCCCTTTGAAGTTCTGGTTTGAAGCTCTAGCTACAGCCACCTATTTGATAAATCGCATAGCCAGTCCTAAGCTGGGCTATCTATGTCCTTTTAAAGTCTTATACAAAACAACTCCAGACTATGCATTTCTCAAGGTGTTTGGGTGTAAATGTTATCCCTGGTTACGTCCCTATACCTCTCACAAGTTGGAGCCTCGATCCAAGGCTTGTGTATTTATTGGCTATCATCCCAGTTACAAAGGTTACAAGTGTTTGGATCCTCAATCTGGTACTGTTTATATCTCCAGACATACAATTTTTGATGAACTCTCTTTTCCCTTTGCTTCCTCACCTGCAACTCTTCCTTCTCTTTTTTCTTCTAAGGATGCTGTCACTTCTTTTTTCTGGGGTTCTACTCACTCTTCACCTACTAACCCCTATGCTTCTAAATTTTCTGCTTCCAGTTCTGCATCTTCTTCATCTGATAATTCTTCTGCTGCTAATTCTTCTGCTTCTACACTTCTTGCTTCCAGTTCTGCAGGTTCTGATTCTGTTTTACCTAATTCTGGTTTTGGTTTTTCTTCTTCTACATCAGCTTCTCGAGCTCCTGGTTTTATTTCATCTCCTATTTCTTCTTATCCACTTGGTATTCAACTTACTATTCCCATTTTACCTACACCAACCACTAATAATTCTCATTCTATGGTTACTAGAGCTAAAGCTGCTAAAGCTGCTGCTACTTAGTTTGGTCTTACTGCTCTTTCTTCTTCTTCCTCTTCTCTTACTACATTTGAACCACAATCTTATAAACAAGCTCTTCAATGTCCTCATTGGTTTAATTCTATGCTTGAGGAGTTTAATGCCTTACAAAAATCAGAATACTTGGACTCTGGTGCCATCTTCTCCTACATAGAATATTGTTGGCTGCAAATGGGTGTTTTGAATTAAAAAAGGGTTAGATGGTTCAATTGTTAGATACAAATCTCATTTGGTTGCTAAGGGCTATCTACAGGAAGCAGGCATTGATTTCTTAGAAACTTTCAGTCCAGTTGCGAAGCTACCTACAATCAGAGTTTTTATTTGTATTGCTCTTCACTATAACTGGCCTATTTAAAAATTAGATGTATCCAATGCTTTCCTTCGACAATCTTGAAGAAGATGTTTTCATGTCTCAGCCTCCTGGCTTTGTTCATTCTCAATTTCCTATCTATGTTTGCAAGCTTAACAAATCTCTCGATGGCTTGAAACAAGCTCCACGAGCTTGGTTTTTCACTTTCTCTAACTTCTTGCTTACCCTTGGTTTTGTTAACAGTCATTGTGACAATTCTCTGTTTGTTCAAGCCACTTCTGCCTTATTAACCTATCTTTTGGTTTATGTAGACGATATTCTAATTACTGGAAGTTCTCTTTCTCATCTCAAGTATCTTATTACTCAGTTACATTCAGCCTTTTCTCTTAAGGAATTAGGCAATCTCCCTTACTTTTTTGGCATCTCTGTTACTTCTACTTCTTCTAGTTATTTTCTGTCTCAATCTCAATATGCCTCTACTCTGCTCAAGCGTGCAGGCATGACATATTGCAAACCAGCTTCTTCTCCTCTCTCTGCTAAACCAACTGTCTCTTCTTCTGATGTTCCCTTCACTAACCCTGCTGTTTATCGCAGTCTTGTTGGTGGACTTCAATACTTGACTATTACTCGTCCTGATTTGGCTTTTGCTGTTAACCAAGCCTGTCAGTATATGCATAATCCTTCTCAAGCTCACTTTGCTCTGGTTAAGCGTCTGTTACGTTTTGTTAAAGGTTCCTTACAGTGTGGTTTGACTTTTTCCTCTGGTGCATTTGATCTTCATGTTTTCTCTGATGCTGTCTGGGCTGGTAGCCCTTGTGATAGGCGTTCTACCTTCGATTTTTGCATTTTTCTTGGTTCTAACTTGGTGTCTTGGGCTGCTAAGAAGCAACCCACTGTTGCTAGATCTTCTACCGATGCCGAATACAGGGCTATGGCTCTTGCAAGTGCTGAAGTTGCTTGGCTTCAAATGCTTCTTAAAGATATGCATATCTGTCCTTCATCAGTTCCTGTGCTTTGGTGTGATAACTTGTCTACTCTTTCTCTTGCTGCTAATCTAGTGTTTTACGCTCGAACAAAGCATATCGAAATCAATTATCATTTTGTGTGTGAAAAAGGCTCAACTAAGCAACTTCTGATTCGTTATGTGGCATCCTCTGATCAGGTGGCAGATATTTTCACCAAATCTCTTCCTGTGTCTCGTTTTCTTTTTCTTCAATCTAAGCTTTTAGTTGGTCTCCCACCTTTCAGCTTGAGGGGGACTGATAAGTGTTTAGCTCAAGACCACCCAGCTTCAGCTTGAGACCATCCAGCTTCGTCTACATCAGCTACACTAACCACAACTTCATCTACATCAGCTGCACCACCTACTATATCAGCTGCACCAACCACTACTCTGTCTGCTATATTAGCTGCAGCTACTACATCTGATACATCTGCTACAACTGTTATATCTTTAGCTGCTGCAGGTGCATATAGGAGCTCTACTAAACCTGTTTTGTATGGCAATTGCAGATCAGCTATTGGTAGGCATGATGAGAGACCAATACAAGCATATGGTCTGTGTCCCTGAGATCATTTGTATATGTAACAAATTCACAACTGATTCTCAACTGATTTTGTAACAAACTTAGTTAGAGCAAACCATATGTGTATATAAGTGAACTAGTGTAAGGTTGATTGATGTAACTGAAATGAAAAATATCTTTGAAAGATTTATTCTCTCTCTACATATCTTTCTCTCTTCCTACTTTCATTAGTGTAACGAGAGGCTTCATTATCTTTTTGGAAGGAAATCCGTGGTATGAATTAAAATATATGATTTGCTGGAAACACACTTCTTTGAAAATCAAGATGGATCAGAGGATGGATTTTTATACAATTTAGAGGAAAATGATGAGAATACCATGGCGATCAATAAACTACATAATTCAGATAATAAAAATGGTTTTAAGGGACCTCTACAGCCTGAAAATTTAGATGAAGCTGATCTATCCATGGATTGACACTGCCAAAATGAAGAGTTTGGTGAGAGCAACATTTTTGATCGGTGGAGATCAAAATCCGGCAAAATCGAAAATTTGGATTTTTGCTTGTTTTTCTCTTCTAGCTTGAGGTAGGGATTTTTTCTACACTTCTTTATGCACTTTTACTTGATTATATGGAGTTTAGAGTTGTATATAATTTAATTAGAATTTTTCAAAAAATTGTGATTTATTTGCTTAAAAGAGAAATTTTGAGAAAAATAAATAGTTGATGCCCAAATTGTGAAAGTGTAAACTTGGAATATGTTTGTAAGGTTATGAAAGAGCTATGTTTTAAATTTGAACAAAAACGGACTTCGACTCGATTGGTTTTGAAATTGTTACCGGTTTGTGACCAAAAGAGCATTTTTAAAGAAAACATAGGAATTACATTTAATTTTGGGGGCTTTTGATCAAAATAGGATGTCATAGTTGAATAATGCGTGGAGAATGAGTTTGGAAAGAAAATGATATTTTCTTGGGTGTTAACGATATTATTTTGCTTAATGTATCTGTTGGAATAAAACCGACACGGTTAGAAATGGACCTTTAGAGGTTACTGGATGTGATTTTGATATGAAAACTAGTGTAGTTGTTCATATTTGATGGGATATGGAATAGATTGTATTTATCAAAATTTTTATGGAATTTAATTGTTTAAATATCCGTTTAGAAATATCTGTTTTGGGCTATCGGTGGAGGATAGCAATTATTGTTGTAGAAATGCATGAGACTTAGGTAAATTGAACCACATTCTTCATTTGTTGCATTGGACATTGCATTACATTCATTTTATTGGAAATGTATCTATTTTTGAGAAATGTTTAGAAATATATTTGTTTCCGAAAAGATAAATACTTGGTGAATCTGGGTAGGGGGTGTAGAACCGCGCGGTTAGGTGTTGAGCCTTACAGTTTACTGGTAAAAATGACAGCGGCAGTGCATTAGGACCTACTTGCAAACACTCACCTAGAGATTCACAGAGGCCGTATTCAGGTAACAGATATAGTTTAAAATGAAAATGGTTTTATATTTGTTGTTGCATCTCAGCATTGCATGCATTATAAAAAGAGAGATAAACTGTTTTATCATGAGCATACTCCTCTTTAGTCTTGTCATTGTTCATATGTTATGTAGTATATCTCTATTGGGTTGTGGCTCACCCTATAAGGGAAATCATTTCAGGTACATGTGCTATGCTTCCACCAAGGCATTGACTTGGGAGGACTCGGAGCTGAGGCTTCATTTTTGTTTTATTGTTATTTGTTGAATGTAAGCCCAGGGCTATTATTGTGTTGAGTTGAAACTCCATTTTATGTAATCAAGAATATTCTTGAATAAATTTATAAGACTGTAGGGCACTTATTATCTGTTTGGCTTCCATTTCATATTTGTTGTAAAATGCATGTTTCGGATTGGAACTGGGGCATTAAGATGTGAACAACATGTATTTGGCATTTGGGATTTAGGATTTAATGGAAATGAGTGTATGGTTTAGTTAGCTATATATATGTATTTGTCTATCAGGTAAGTTTTGTTGCATAAATAAATATATCATGTCAAATTTTTGGGGCGTTACAAAAGGTATTTTGAATACCAAGGATATTCTCTCCAAAGGTATTAAATGAAGAATTGGGAAAATTTCTGAAGTCAAAATTTGGAAAGATTGATGGTGTAGGGATAAGGCGTTGCATGAAACAGCCATTAACACCACTAATCTTACTGATGTCCCTGAGTTGGCTGTTGTAGAAGATCTGTTGGATGTAGATGGGAAATGACCTTAATCTTATCCAAAATTTATTTCTATCTCAAATAGTGCTTGAAATATTGAAACTCCAACCACCCAGATATTCTCACGGGAAGGATAAACCTACATGGATGCACTCCAATGATGGAGAACACTCAACATCTAGTGCCTATGATCTTATTTTTAGTGAACCATGCCTAGAGGGTAACTGGAGTTGGATTTGGAAACTCAAAATTCCTTAAAAGCTTCCTATGGCTAATGCTTCTTGGAAAATTGCTAACCAATAAGATGAGTCTGATCAGGGGCCTTACATAAGATCCAAAATATCCCCACTGCAATGAAGTGGAGGACCTAAATCATATTCTTTCGTACTTGCTTTAAAGCTAAAATTATTTGGACCGCTATATTTGATAGGGAGTGGTACTTTGTCCATGTTTGGTAAAAATTTCAAAGCGTGGATTTGTTTTAACTCCAAAAAGAAAAACAAATTTTCTCGTTTATTTATTACCACTCTCTGGAATATTTGGAAAAATTGGAACAAAAAGATTTTTGAGGGAAAAAACTTTACTGTCCAAGAGAGTGTGGATACCATATTAGACTATTTCAAAGAGATTTCTCGGGCTTTTAGCATGGACATTGCCACCCCTCTCCTATCTAAAAGTCTAACAATTTGATCTTGTCCTAATGCAGGTACAATTAAGCTTAATGTAGATGGATGCACTAAAACAATGTCATGATTTGGAGAATTTGGTGGCATGTTCCCAGATGAAAAACACGCATAACTATCCTTCTTCAAAAAGGAATGAACAAAGTCATTGTGGAATCGGACGCGGTGCAAGTGGTTGCATTGCTTAATGATGGGCCAGATGACAAATGTCCATTCAAAGGACTAGTGGAAGACTCACGAATCATTTTGAGAGGTTAAATGCACCATCTAACATGTTGGAAGAGGAGGAAACATATGTGCTGACGCACTGGTGAAATTTGGAACTAACCAACTGGAGGACCTTGTTGTAGTTAACGATCCTCCTACTGAAATTCAAGGCTGCTTGTGGCAAACATTATGTAGGGGAGGGGCCTAGTCCCCTTGACTCTATGTTTTATTTCTGATATACCCAAAATAAATAAATCTCTCTCTCTCTCTCTCTCTTGCTCGCTCTCTTATTTATGGTTATGAATATACGCTCATAATTTATCAATTTAGATTTGATTTTTGATCTGATCTTTGTTAAACCTTTTATCAATTTTTAAAAACCTAGGGTTGTTAATTATGCAAATAGTGTCAAAATAAGAAAATTCTATGATACAGACTTCAAAAAAATATGTTTACCATATGTCCTCAATTATGACTTTTGTGGTCTTTGGCTATAACCTATTATAGTATTGGTAATGAGTCGCTGTGATACTGGTTATATGACTTATTATGATTGTTATTTGGTTGTCTCAATTAATATTTGATAAAGACACTTAGTTATGAATTGATTATGACTCATTGTCATGTTCATTATTATTGTTATTTCAGTTATAACCGAAGAGGCCTTTCATTATGTTTCAAGTGGTGTTTGATTATTATACATTGATCTTTTCAGTTATGACTGAAAGTGGTTTGATTATGACATCTGTATGGACATAGAAAAATACTGTATTTGTTGATGAAGAATCCAACAAAGAAGATGAATAAAGCCACCATGTGATTACCATCTACAAGATAAAGCTCCCACAGTCGTTGAACAGCTGAGAGCCGTCCGATGCCGAAGTCAGTCCTCTAATATTATAAAAATATTTAATGGAGTAATTCATAGAGAGAAATTGCATACCTCAACTCATAGGGGTATGGTCTATTTATAATAGCCAGTGACTTGCCTAGTAAGTAGTTTGAATGTTTCAAAAGTCCTATCTCAAACAATCTCTAGTTGTTTAGGACTCCTATATTGATAAGATTTCATTTCCTGATGAGTTTTGGACAATATAAAATACTAATCCACTATTTGATGAAGATTTGACAACTGTCATACATGTAATAATCCACAATTATGTCACGTGGCAGTGTTTGAACCCACATAATTCTTGTGGTTATTTTTATTGCCTAACTAGAATGATACAAGAGTGCTAGTACTTATTCCAAAATAATCTTAAATCAAAATAAAGCGTACCTTAATTCATTTATGATGTTGAATAATCTTACCATTTTAGTAGTGGGAAAGTCTTCTTGAGGTGTTTGGGTTTGAACCTGAGACAAGGCACTTTAGGTAAATTATGCCAAATATTAGGTTTATATTCTCATTCAATTTACCCCTCTTAGTCCCAAGTCCAGATATTTTAGAGTGAATTTTGTGGTCTTGCAATTTTTATTTTATGTTTTTTATTTTTAATTTTTTGTAGTTGTTATACCCTCAACTTTTGACTATCACACCTTTTATTTTTATATAATTAAATCGTAGTCATTTAAAAAATCACTCCGATATCACTTTAAGAAGAATGAATCTAAAAGATCTGGATTGGACCCATCCCATCCAATGGATAAAAGATTTTGTCATGTTATTTGTGCAATAATCTTAGAATAATTCTATAGATATCAACAGCCTCATTAAAAATACGAGAGGCTGATAATCTTATTGTATTTTTTTATCATAACAAGACATATCAGCAAAATATATAACCTATTATACGGAGAGCTCCTACAAAACTCTACCACACCAAGATAGTTGATGGCTTCAAATATACAAAGAGAAAGAAATAACCACAAACTAAAAAGATATCAAGATTTACGTGGTTCAGTCTAAACCTACGTCCACGAACAATCACCAAGAGAAGGATTTCACTATTAAAGAGAACAATGCTTTGAAGAGCTACAATGGTAACAAAACAATCTCTCACAAATAAATAAGTTCACCAAATCCAAAATACAAGTTCTCTTACTAAACTCAAATCCTCTCTATACAAGTCTCATGAAACTAAAGTTCCAACCAAGGGATAACAAGTGACCACATGCCACATCAAAACTCGAAAAATTATCAACAAAACCTCCCAAAGGTGGCTCCAATAAACTACAAAGTCCTGAAAATTTCTACTAAGGCCTCGTTTGGGGAGTGGCTATTTTAGCCAAAAAGTCAAAAAGTCAACTAAAACTAATCACATCACCTCTCTACTTTTCTGCACATATTTTCGTAAAAAGTCAAAAAATTAATAAAATAGCCGGTTTCCAAACGAGGCCTAAATGAACTAAAAGTTCCGCCAAAGAATCATTCCTAAAACAAAATAGGTTTCCTTCTAATCCAATCAAATCCAATCCAAAACCAACTAGGATATACTAAATTCAAAACTTTAGAAAGTCTAAACCAAGTCAAATAAGTCTCTCATAAATTTAAACCAATATGAGAGTCAAAATGAAGTTAATGTTTGACTACTCACAAATTCTATTCTAATTAGAAAATAAAATACCAAATCTAAATCATATTAAGAATGGACATTGAGCTAATAAAGAGATCCATAATAAAGGATCCTAATCCCATCCAATGAGAACTAAATTATGAATACTAATTATTATTTTGGAGAAATATCCTTTTAGTACTTAAAAAAAAAAAAAAAATCTTACATTAATAGAAAATTAATGTTATAAAGTCTATCACTATTTGCACTCGCTAAATTGATATTTTTTCTATTATTTTTTATGTTCATTGATTATTTTAATACACTATCACAATTCTATCAAATTAAAAATGAAAAATAAATGAAAAAACTATACTTTCATTTTTTTATCATTGTTTTAGTAGATTCTTTTCCATTTAACAATAATTAAAAGATGAAATGTGAAGATTCATACCGTTAAAAGAGGTGTCTTCCTCTCTTGTTCTTCCTCTTCTCTCTATCTCCCTCCTTCAATTCGCTGGAGCATGAAATGTGAGAGACCTAATTGATCTCTTTCTAGTTTTATATTGCATAAAAATAATGTTAGCATGAGGTGGAAACGAGCATGCAGGCTTGGGTCTTGTATCGAGGTCTTGGTCTTCTAATCAACAGTACCTAATCACAATAATGGTAAGTAAGAATGCAAGGGCGGATTTAAGGGATGCGGCGGTGACATTTCAATTTTTCTTTCGGTTGTACATTGTTGACGAAAAATTATTAATTGTTCCAGCTGTCATCTGATAATATTTTTTACAAATTATAATTTATTATATATTTTTTATTTATTTTAATTGTTCAATATAAATGTGTAAATCTTATTATTTTCATCCATCATAATTATATTAAGATATTACGGATTATTTTGAGAAATTGAAAATTTTAATTTGTTTTAATCTTTTTAAAATATATAAAAATTATAAAAAGTATTGTAACACAAAATATATTAAAAATAAAAAATTAATTTTTAACTAACCTTCCGAAAGAACTTACGTACCAGTATCCAAGGCTAATCAATAATGTCTCGTGGAAAGACAGCCTCCAATAGTGCAGCAAGTGCAGGGTCGACCGAAAGTCAGACTTTTCAAATGTCAAATATGAAGGCTCTCCAACAGTGCAGCAAGTGCAGGTCGAGCGACAGTCAGACTTTTTAAATGTCAAATACGAAGGCCTCTTTTGAAAAAGTGTAATGATGCATACTTTTAACAAAAAAATGCGCCGGACCCTAGTAAATTCCCACCCCCACCGACTTTTAGTGTCACGTGACACTGCAGGATTAGAAGGAAAAAAATAAAAAATAAAAAATTGGCCAATAGGAGTGCGTCACGTCATTGGAATCGATCCCTAATAAGAGTCTGTAGCATCATTGTACTTTTAATTTGAGAATTTTATATAGAGGATTAGTAAAGTGAAAAAGAAAAAAAAATTGAGAGAGATAAAAAAAAAAATGTAGACTCTATTTTCACATTAATATATTTTACATCATTAAAATTATATTAAAATTTTTAAATTAAAACTCTCATATATTATTATCCTACTGTTGGGAGCGGCTGTCTTTAATAGAAGATGGGTCAAGTGAGCCCAGTGAATGGCTCACTTGCTCCATGTCCCATTCCCTCCGACCATGGGCACTGTCAGGAGGAATCCATACACACGTCATACCCTCTTTCCCATCAAGATAAGACCCCACTACTTGACAATCAATTTATTGAAAGAAAAAGGAAAAATTTGTGAAATTAATTGTAATTGTAAAAAAATTATTATAAAATGATAATTTTTTTTTTAAAAAAAATAAATGATAAAAAATCTATTTTAAATAGAGTATAAGACATAAGATCTAAGAAAAATTTTATTTGGTGATAAGAACACATTAAAAAAGCCATTGACAGAATTTCGCCAACATTGAAAAAGTCGTTGCCGCTGATGGTCTGCAACAACAGGGATGGTAGCAGTGAGATAGAGAAATGTGTGATATTCAATAAATAAAATGTTAAATGAGTGATGTTGGCACATTTCAACATATAGTTAGTTTGGTAAAATTTTTTTTTTTGATGAATAAATCATAAATAAAAAACAAGCAATACACTACTATAAGGGGCATGCCCTAAGACCTAACAAAGCCTATACAAAGCCAAACAACAACACAGAACAAAACTAAAGCAAAACATACACAGACCCACCAGAAAATAAAGAAACCAAAAATAGAACCCTACCGCAGAGAGGAACAAAATAAGACGATAGCAGCAACCATTTCACCCAGCTAACAGCAGGTACAATACACCTACAGCAGCCAAAACAGCCCAGCAGAGGCATAGACCGCAAGGAAGACACAAAAAAAAAAAAAATCAACTACGCAATACACCACTTAAACAAAGCACTTGCAATCTGTGTGTACAATCTTTAAAAATGTTCAAACTCCCCATACAGAAAATATGTGGAGCATGAACACATTCAGAAGACACGAAAACAGATACAAAAGAGGTAAAAAGATTTTTCCTTACACAACCTGTAAGGGAAGGCCAACAGGAGAGAATAAACATCCAAGACACAACCAGCAGATATATACATCATGGTCCAGCATATATAAACAATGTAAGTAAAACTTTCTTCACACTTGAGGCGCCTAAAGCAGTCATTTCTTCTTGCTTCTAGAAACCCGAGATCAATATAGCTTGGACTGGCACAACTTGCAGCCAAGACAGCAAGACAAGCTTCCTTCTACAATACCAACAAGAGGCACGACTATCCCAAAGCTTTGAAACTGGAATATCACCATGAAGCAACCTAGACCAACAAAGGACCCTTTCCAAGAAAACCATAGGAGCAGATATGTGCTGGAACTGGCGCAGAAAAGTGCTGCCTGGCCCACTGACAATCACACTCAAAAAAATAAAAATAAAAATAAAAATGGAACATAACCTGAGGCAAACCTCACTCATATATGTACTAACAATCTCAACACTCAGAAGCAGAGTCACTCTCAAAGAACAAGTTAAAGAACCATATTTAAAAACCAATCCAAAAATATATCCTCACTTTACTAGGCTCTCACCAAAGAACTCCCTACAACTGTGCCAGCAACTGATATAAACCTGCAAGAGAAAGTTAGGAGCACTCATATAGGATTTCATAACACTCAACCCACAAGCTCACTAAAGACCACCACCTGACTATATGCTTACAGCATACTCAACCCTTAATCCCTAAGAAGGGCCAGCATGACAAACCTGCAAAGCAAACTGTTAGGAAAAACATGTGATAGCTCATAGTTCACTCAACCCTCAATATGAGATCACACCACACTCAACACACTGCTCCCCTCAACCAACCCTAAGGATAGAAGAGGGCAGTCTCCAAGTGGCTAAAAACCATGAATCATTTGAATTTCTTTTTAAATTTTTCAGAGTCAACACTCTAAATCTGACCATATTAACAATGTTCAAAACAAGAACTTCTTCAGGAATTTTTTGTTTGGTAAAAACTCGATTATTTCTCTCAAGCCAAATGAGGTAAACAGTGTAATTAAGAGCAAGCTTGGAAATAATAGAGCCAAGAGAATTACCCTTCACAGATTTAGCAATATAAGACACCAGTCGAGACCAATGTAACACAGGCCAAGCCACATTGATCTTAGATTTAATATTCATCCACACCTTCTCAGAGAAAGAGTAGTTAAAAAACAAGTGTGAGTGGTCCTCAGTGTGGTAAAGGCATAAGGGGCAAGTTACAACAGTGGAAATACCAAACAATCTCAGCCTATCACTCGTATTCAATCTGTTCTGGATGGCTAACCAAGTGATAAAGCTAGGCTTAGGAACAACCACAACACTCCAAACCAAATTAGACCACTCATCTTTTTCAAAGGAGACTCTCCAAGCATTCCAAGCAGATTTGATAGAGAAGACAGAGTCCACATCAGCTTATCAAGGCCAGACCTAGGGATAAGAGCCTGATGGGTGGACTAGATTAGGTCACATATGTCCACAGGGATGAAAGTAGGCCACCTCCAAGAAGAATTAGAATTGATCCTACTCACTCTAAAATTCACAGCAGTGTCATACATGATCCTGTCCCCAAATTTAGCCCATAAAGATCCAAGAGGATGCCAATTGTCAAACCAAAAGAAAACGCTATTACCATCCCCCACACAGTATTTCATATAAGGATAAATAATAGGTCTAAGACCTAAAATTTTCCTCCAAACCCAAGATGAATCAACAGGAACTTTAACCTTCCAAAACATCTACCCTTTAAAAGGTAAGACTTGACCCATTGGCACCACATAGATCGCTCACCACCAGAGAAAAGGAACCATATGTGTTTAGCAATAGCTGCCTTATTCCACACCCCCATAGACTTAAGACCTAAACCCCCCTCATTTTTAGGGAAGCACACTTTATCCCAAGACACCTTCGCACCATAATTCTTAAGCTCACTCCAGACCAAAGAAAGGCCCTAAAAAGACCTTCAATATCTTTCACAACCTTTTTAGGGAGTATAAAAAGAGAACTCCAATAAACCTGCACAGAAAAGAGGATTGATTGGATCAATTGCAACCTCCCAACAAAAGAGAGACATTAATTAGTCCAACACTTTATCCTCTTTGTGATTTTCTTAACAAGTTGCAAGCATTCAGAAGCTTTAAGCTTGGTAGATATAAGAGGGACCCCAAGATATCTAACAGGGAGAAAGCCTTCAAGGAAGTTTAAAATTCCCATAACCTCATCCCTCAACTTTTTCTCGCACCCAGAAAAGAACACATGACTTTTATTAGGGTTAGGAGAAAGGCCAGATAGAGCTTGGAACTCATCAAGACCCTCCTTAGCAGCATGGATAGTAAAAATATCCCCTTTGCAAAAGATCATCAGCAAAGCAAAGATTCACAATTTTTGTTTCTCACACCTCCAATGAAATTTAAAATGAGGATGAGAGGCCTTTTCACTCAGAATCCTAGCCAGAATTTCCATAGCTAACACAAAACAAATAAGGGGACATGGGGTCCCCTTGTCTAAGCCCTCTTAAAATAACCCTGCAGGCTGCCATTAATGCAGATAGAAAGTGAGGGACTAGTCATACATGCCCTAATCCAGTGAATGAATTAATGGGGGAAGCCCATAACTTTCAAAACATCAATCATAAAATCCCACCTAACATTATCATAGGCCTTCATAATGTCCACTTTCATAGCACATCTAGGAGATGAAGAAGTCCTATGATACCCCCTCATCAGCTCTTGGGATAGAAAGAAAGATATTATCAAAAATTCTCCTACCTTGGACAAACACAGACTGAACAGGATCAACAAGATTAGGCAAAACCATCTTGAGTCTATTTGCTATGATTTTAGCAATACACTCATAGATGGTATTACAACAAGAGATAGGCCTATAATCCCCAACTAAAGAGGGGTTAGGACTTTAGGCGCTAAAGCAATAATGGTGTTGTTAATCTCCTGAAGAAGCTCCCCTAAAGTGAAAAAAGATTTAATGGCAACCACCAACCACATCCCAGGCTTTCCTAAAAAAACTAGCAGGGTAACCATCAGGGCCAGGAGCCTTATTGGCTTTAAGGGACCAAAAAGTATCCGCAATCTCAGTATTAGTGACCTCCTTAGATAGTATGACAATCTGATCAAGGGATACTGGAGACACCCTATTTTTTACTCTCCTCAAGACTTGGACATCATTGTTTGAACACTCAATGATCATCCATGCCTGTGTTCGTTTTGAGTTCCTGGAGGTCTCGGTCGCGCGCCTTGCCTCAAGATCTCTCAACTTGACTGTTTTGTGCTTGGTTGTGGACCAAGCACTTGTGTTTTTTCTTTTGAGAGAAGAGGGCGGCTTGTTGGCCATCCCTTCAACCCATCGGCCAAGGCATGAAGTCATCGGCCTTGTTTTCTTACCATCGGCCAAAAGTTTTGGCCAATCGACACTCTTTTTGGTCGATCGACACTTATGTTGGTCGATCGGCCATAGTTTCTGGCCGAGCCCTGTTCATTTGCTTTATGCAGATATTTTATGCCAACTGTCATAACTGGCATCCACAATTCCCCCCTCCATACACGTGTATGGAGGGATTTGCCCCTTGTTTAGCTTGCTTAGGAAGCTTTAGAATTTGGAATTCTATAAGAAGGGAGTTCCTCCTCCCTTCTCAGGGGTTCTAAAAAAATAGGGTTAGAAAAGTTGTATCTATCTATCTCTATATCTCCCTCTCTCTTGATTTGTGTGTGTATTTGTGCTTTAAAGTGTGATTTTATCTTACTTTTGCACTAGAGCACCTAGCAAAACACCATCCTCTTGTTGCTGAGGCACTAGGGAGTTAGTTTCAGAGTTCTTGGAGTGGTTTAAGCTTGGAAAAGTTGTTGGAGCTTTGTTCTTGAAGAGGTTCTACAAGGGTGAACAAACTTACTTTTAATACCCCATTCTTACTTAAGCTTTAGACCTTCTTGCATATTGTTTTAAACTTAACTCTAAACTACAATAAGTTCTAATTTTGTGTGCTTGAGACCTTTGTTTAATGTCACTTTTTGGTTTGGGGTGGTTTACTCCCTTTTAGGCCTTGTTAGGCCTTGTTTTAGGCCATCCCTTTTGGCCCTTGTTCTTGGCTTTGCATGACCTTTCTACCACTAAAATCTAGAGGCACTAGAGCACCTAGCAAAACACCATCCTCTTGTTGCTGAGGCACTAGGGAGTTAGTTTCAGAGTTCTTGGAGTGGTTTAAGCTTGGAAAAGTTGTTGGAGCTTTGTTCTTGAAGAGGTTCTACAAGGGTGAGCAAACTTACTTTTAATACCCCATTCTTACTTAAGCTTTAGACCTTCTTGCATATTGTTTTAAGCTTAACTCTAAACTACAATAAGTTCTAATTTTGTGTGCTTGAGACCTTTGTTTAATGTCACTTTTTGGTTTGGGGTGGTTTACTCCTTTTTAGGCCTTGTTAGGCCTTGTTTTAGGCCATCCCTTTTGGCCCTTGATCTTGGCTTTGCATGACCTTTCTACCACTAAAATCTAGAGGATTTTCAGTGGTGTAAAGGTGGTTTTGGAGTCCTAAATAGGAGAGGGTCATCCCCTCTCCTTGTTGTCTTGTATGCTAATATAAATGGCTTATATTTGTGGCATGTTTGCTTAGCTTGTTTTAGCTTCATTTTAGTATGTATTAGGCTTTGTTTTTCCATGACACAACACTGTTTTTGCTTGGTTTTGACACTCCATGCATGCCTGATACACTTGTAGCGTAAATCACACAAACTAATCTTATATGCTTCATGTTTGAGCATGTCTTTCTAGCTTATGTTGACTTCATTTCAGAGGGTTTTTGGTGTTGTTTTAGCATGCCATGACTCTAGTTTGGGTTGGTTTAGTTGGCTCTTACATGCTTCATGTACTTGTCTTGCAATCCTCTCATTTGCCTTAACATGCATCTTGTGTTTAGACCATCATGCTTGCATGCTTTGGCTTAACTTTAAGAAGCTTTTAGCCTTGTTTTACCATGCTTAAGCTCTATTTTGTATTGTTTTGATCATGTATGCCATGCTTCGTATAGCCATAAGGCATTCTAGCTTGTTAGCTTCAAGTGTCCAAGTCACTAGCATGCATTACTTGGCTCATTTCAAAGATTTGGCATCATTTGTTATGATATTTCAGTCCATGTTTCATGCTCATACACTTCCACTTATCACTTCTTTAATGCTTTAAAGAGTTAATGTCTTATGTCTCATGAATGGACCATTGTGTATGCCTCCATGCTTAGGTCTTTGGAATGCCATCTAAGTGGATTTTTGGTCTTGTCTTATCATGCCATAACTTTGTTTTTCATTGTTTAAGTCATGCCATGTGTGGTTGTAATAGGTGTAGTGTAACACCCCTTTTGTAGCCTTGCACGCCTCATGCTATTGGTGTTGTGTTCTAGCTTGTGTTGGCTAGTTTCAAGCTTGTTTTTGGTCTTGGCCCTTTGGGGCTTGCCTTGCATAGTCATGGTTTGAGTCCTTTGGCTAGCCTTAAGCTTTAGGCTTTTTTGTATGCTTTGCTTGCTTTATTTGGTTGGTTTGGCACCTTTCCATGCATTATTTTAGAGCTTACAATGTATGCCACATGTCCATATTTGTCCTCTTTTAAGTGTTCTTGAAAGTTGCTCTCCTATGCTTAGGTGATAGGTAATTGGCATGCATGTTTGTATGTACCTTTGTCTTCATTTCCATAGCATTTTGGCCACTGATTTTGGGCATGGCTGAGGTCTATCCATCTTTAGTTTAAGTCCATTTTACCATGCTGTCACATGCTTGCTAGGGTAGCATTGCATTGTGTGTGCATTCCCCTGCCTCTTGATCGAGCATGATAGAGGTTGAGACCCCTTATGTGTTTTATGCATTTCATTTGATATTGAATTGCACACTTGGCTCCTTTGGCTCTCATGCATTAAAATACATGATTGATGATCCAAGGGTCGAGGACTATACCCCCTTGAGCTCATGACATGATAGGGAAGGTGGCGGTGCAAACATTGTCTTGTAAATGCATTGCCATACTCTATTTGTCCTCTGCTGCAGCAACAGGAAGAGTCTGCAGGAAGAAATGGTTGACCGACCATATTTAGTGCTGATCGGCTAACTATTCCTGGACGAGAGCCTTATTAGTGGTCGATGACACCATTCCTTTGGCCGATGGACTCTCAGTATGTCCATGGAAGTGGTTCTGGAGCATCACAGGACTTTTCACAGTTTTCAGAGGTACAGAGCAGTGAAAACAGAGGCAACATGAGGCATGGCGATGGATTTTCGAGCGAAGCTGACCGAGCATGCATTTGTCCCTCTTCCCGAGGCTGCTTTACTATTTTCATAGCTTAATTAATTTGTTTAATTATTTAAGGGTTATGTAATAATTAATTAGCTTGTTAGTTAGTTAATTAGTTGATTTGTATTATTATTTCGATCCCTCCATCGAGAGGGTGCAATTGCTGTAATAAGCGTGTGTATGTGTGATGCATGTCTTCCAACCCCACTTTTTTCTCCCTTTTACTTAACCGCTTACAATGGTTAGTTTTAGGGCATATTTCATTTAGCATCCTTATGCTCGCATGTTTGCATCCATTCATCTGTATTGCATGCATCGGGCTCGGCGCATCATACTAACTGCATTGTATTTCAATTCCAAGTTGAATATATGTATCGAATCGTTGCATCTCATATGCCATCTTAGGATAGCCGAGCCTATCTGATTTGCATTTTTGCATGTGTTCCATTAACCATCTTAACATGAATTAGGATCACGCATGATTTCTAACTAGTTCTTTATTTTGGGTCGGAGTACACTGTGAGTGTTTACGCTTTAGCATACTGCATGTGTGTTATTGATTGCCATGAAAGCATGCTTGCCATGAGGCTATTTGCTTATGTGATATAACAGCCTTAATGCCTGTGGGTGAAGGTTGGGTTACTTGAATTGGAACAATTCATTGAAATCTGCATTTTAGCCTACTTGCGAGTAGCAAACTTCAAACCACTTCCAAACAAATAGATATGCAATACTTTGTTCCAAACTAAACGATTGTAGACACCCCATTTTTGACCGTCCTCAAGACTTGGTTGTGCTTGCAGGTACATCTGGACACGGGTTTGATTGCTCGTCGGGCATTCGACTTTCGCGGCGGAATGTCACAGGTTCGAGCTTTCCAGACCCTGTATCCTTTCTGTCCCATTCTTGGACCATGACTTGGTCCTTTCAGCACCTTTCTCCTAGTGCACTGCTGGCCTTGGTTTTGTTCTGTCGACCGCTGATGAAGCCTGCCGGCCATCAGTGAGCCACTGCTGGCCATCACTGATGGCCGGGACACCCCCTGTCTCAGCTGGTTTTACTCCAGATCTTTTGAGCTAGCTGGAATCCTGTTATCTGCCCTCCATACACGTGTATGGAGGGATAAAGCCCTTGCCAAGCTTCTTGAAGAAGCTTTGCATTGTTCTTCTTCTATATAAGGAGAGGCCCTCTCTCCTTAGAAGAGGTTCAGCCATTTTACAAGAGATATAACTCTCTCTCTATATATTTCTTGCTCTCTCTCTATATTGTTGTAGTTTAGTCCATTTTCCTTGCACTTTTACACTACAACACATAGAGATACACCACCACCATTGGACTGAGGTTCTTGGGAAGCTTGCTTGAGGTCTGAAAGTGAGTTTTTACCCCCTGAGGTTATTGATCTCGAAGTTGGTCTTTAAAGGTGAGTATTTTTCCCATTTTAGCACTTTCTTGTACCTCATTTTGGCCATCCATGCACTTTCTTTTAGGCCTTTCTTTCAATTGAAAAAAGTCTTGTATTTAAGTGCTTTTGATAGATGTTTAAGGTCTCTTTGCTGTTGGGGGTCTTCAACCCTCTTGTTGGCTTTGTTTAGCCTTGTTTTGAGCCATGCATTAAGGCCTCTGAGCTAGCCTTGGTTTGGCCTTCTAACCACTAAAATCCAGAGGATTTTCAATGGTAGGCATGTGGTTTTGAGGTCTCAAATCAGAGGGGGTGGCTCCCTCTCTTTGTGTTCTTATTTGCTTGCATTTTTGGCCTTCCAAAGGAGCATGCCTCTCTGTATTTTTTAGGCTTGGTTCAGGCCCCTTTTTGTGACTTTTAGGACCTGCCTTAAGTCTTTCCATGGCTAGTTTGGTCATATTTTGCATGCTTCATACATGTGTAGTGCAATCCCATTTGTAGCTCATCAAAGTAGCATGCTTTTCTTGCATGTGTTGGCTCCATTTCAGTAGATTTTTGGTGATGTTTTACCATGCCTTAGATTTTTTTTGGGTTGGTTTTGTCACTTCATGCATGTATGATACACTTGTAGTGTAAATCTCATAAACTAGCTTTATGTGCTTCTTGCTTTAGCATGTCCTCCTAGTTTATGTTGAGCCCATTTCAGCATGTTTTTGGTGATGTCTAGCCATATCATGACTCTGTCTAAACTGGGTTTGGCCATCCTTTGCATGCTCCATATACTTGTAGAACAAATCTTGCTTACTAGCTTTATGTGCATTATGTTTTCACTCATCATCCTAGCATATTTTGGCTTTGCTCCAGCATGATTTTATCCTTATTTTGGGCTGTTCTTGGATTGTTTTGGGCTGCCCTAGCCATATCACTCATGCTTTGTATAGCTATAGTGTAAATGCTTAAGCTAGTCTAGAGTTTTGAGGCCCCTACCATGCAATGCATGTGATGTTTGCATGCTTTGCCATCATTCTAAGTGTTATTTCAGTCCATGAAATGTGGCTATACACTTGCATTTGCCATGCTTTTAATGCCATGAAGAGCTTGTGCTTTATGCCTCAAGAATGAACTTTTGTGCATGCCATTAAGCCTAAGCCTTCGGCTTATCATTTCAGTGCATTTCTGGTCTTGTTTTACCATGATGTAACTCTGTTTTATGTTGTCCAAGTCATGCCATGTTCGGTTTCAATAGGTGTAGTGAAATGCCTCTTTGTAGCTTTGCATGTTCCATGTTTTTGGACTTGTGTTCTAGCTTGTGTTGGCTAGCTTTGAGCTTGTTTTTGGTCTTGTTTAGACCTGCCTTGGGACTGTTTTAGGTCCCCTTGGCCCTTCGGGGCTTGCCTTGCATGGCCATGGCTTAAGTCCTTTTGTTGGCTTGGTACTTTGAGCTGTCTTGCATGCTATGTTTGACTTGTTTGGGTGGTTTGGCATCACTCCTTGCATGATTTCAGAGATTACCTCATTGCCACATTATCATGATTATCACTCTTTGGTCATGTTTGAGAGTTGTGTCCTTATGCTTCAATTCTTGGGCTAATGCATTGTGCATGCATACCTTGATTTTGTGCCATCATTGCAACACTTTTGGCCACTGATTTTAGGCATGGCTGAGGCCTATCCATCTTTAGTGTAAGCCCATCTTACCATGTTGTCACATGCTAGTCCCATTTCGTATGTTGTCGCATACTTGTCCACCGTCACATGCCTTACATGTTCGTATGTTCATGTTGCATTTTATCATGTTATCCAAGGTTGTTACCTCGTATCATGCTTATATTCTTGTTGCATACTCGGGTCATTGCATTGCATGTTTGCATGCTCATATTTCATGTTTGCCATGCTTGTGTTGCATTGTTGTTTGGATTAAGTATTAATCCGAGCATGAGAAACGAGGAACGTTTCATACTTCAAGTGATGGAACATGCCTCAATTCTCGGTCGCCGAAGCTGTTGATCATCCATGATAGGCTTTACATGTTTATTTGTGCATTCATTTTTATATTGATTTGCGCAAGTTGGATCTTCGGAATGGGCAAAATGGCCTACGACCACCAAATGTAGCCTACGGCCACTGAGAGATGGTCTACAGGACCTCTCCCTCCCCCCAGGAAAAGAAACAGAGAAAATCGAGCCTGGTTCGCAAACCGAGGTAAGGCACAGAAGAGGGTTCGGAAGTCCGGAGGCAGGGCTCGCAGCCGCGACTCTGAGACTTCTGAACAAGCACAACATGCAATATCACCGAGTGCCCAACTGGTGACGTCTGAGTCTCAAGGTCGGTCAAAAATGGGGTGTCTACACATAGTGCGTACATATCCTTGGGAGACCCTCCATTTTCTCTGTTTTGTGCTCTACTGCAGCTTGGTGTCCCAACACATCAGTGGCTGGCAGTGCACCATCCATGGCCGGCAGTGCACCACCCTTGGCCGGTAGTACACCATCCTTGGTCGGCAGTGGCTTCCCATGGCCGGCAGGCCACTGATGCACTCCCTAGTAGTGTTTTGGTAAAATCCAGCAAGAAGTTTTCAAGGACACCCTGAAGACAGAGCCTCAAGAGAGCATCCGGAAGGCGTTTTGAGGTGAGAAGTCGAATGCGAGCATGCATGTTCACCTTCTTCAACTTGCCGAGGCATCTTTGTTTAATTGCTTACTTGTTAGTTAGTATTACGGTTTTGCAATTTAATTAGTTAATGTGTTAATTAATTAGGTTTTGTAATAATTAGTTGTAGCTAGTTATTGATTCGATTATGTAATAATTAATTAGCTTGTTAGTTAGTTAATTAGTTGGCATGTATTATTCGTTCGGACCCTTCGTCGAGAGGGTCAATTGTGTAATAAGTGTGCGTGAGTGTGTGAATGTCTTCCAACCCCACGTCTTTTTCCCTTTTACTTACCTGTTTTTGTTGGTTAATTTTAGGTCATTTTTCAATTAGCATACTTATGCTTTGCATGTTTGCATCCATTCATTTGTCTAACATCCTTATGCTTTGCATGTTTGCATCATTCATCTACATTGTATGCACCGGGCTCGGCGCATTATACTAACTGCATCGTATTTCAATTCCAAGTCGAATACATGTATCAATTACTGCATCTTATATGTCATTTTAGAATAGCCGAGCCTATTTCAAGTTACATCTTGCATGCGTTGCATTAGCCATTTTAACGTGAACTAGGATCATGCATCGATTTCTAACTAGTTCTTTGTTTTTGCTCAGAGTATTAGGTAAGCTTTTATGCTTTAGCATACTGCATGTGTGTGAGTGTTGCCATGATAGCATGCTTGCCATGAGGCTATTTGCTTAAGTGTTTAACTGCCTGAATGTCTGTGGGTGAAGGTTGGATTGCTTGAATTGGAACAATTCATTGAAATCCGCATTTTAGCTTGCTTACGAGTAGCAAATTTCAAATCATTTTCCAGACAAATGGATATGCGATGCTTTGTTCCAAATTAGGCGATCTAGTCTATAGTTGTTTTGCTGTGCGCATTACATAGTAATTCTAGCTAATTAACCGGAATAAGAACACATGTGTTTTCAAAAACAAGATATCATGTTTAGTAGTGGCCGATCTTTGATCGGGCGAGCAGGGGTGCTTATAGCTGACTTTCCCCAATCGTACCTGTAGACGCGCCCGTGGGCCCCATGCTACAGTTCGGACTCGATTTGTGTCACGGTTCTTAATCTGAACCAAAGAGTCCAAATTCGGCAAATCGTTTTGAGAAAAAAAAACAGATTTTTAGAAAATAAGTGCCAAACATGGACTGCTTTGCCAGATACAGAGTCGCCACCTAAATATTTTATTTTGGGGGAGTTTAAGAAACCCTGACTCGTTTGCCTAAGGCCACGTGTCCGTCATCATCAAAGTTGCCTCGGTTCGGGAACTTGGGTACGATTAGGGAAGGTCAGCTATGAGCACCCTCTCTCGCCCGATCAAAGATCGGCCTCTACTAACCATGATATCTTGTTTTAAAAACATTATATGCTCTTATTCCGGTTATTAGCCTAGAATTACTATGTTATGCGCACAGTAAACAAGCATAGACCAAAGCGCCTAAATTGGAACAAAACATTACATGTTTATTTTGAAAATGGTTTGCTACTCGCAAGTAGGCTAAAATGCAGGTTTCAATGAGTTGTTCCAACTCAAACAATCCAACCTTCACCCACAGGCATTCAGGCAGTTTATGTCACATAAGCATCTAGCCACATGGTAAGCATGCTGTCATGGCAACACTCACACGCATGCAAGGATGCTAAAGCATAAAATACTTACAGTGTACTCCAAGCCAAAACAAAGAGCTTGTTAGCAATCATGCATGATCCAAGTCCATGTTAAGTGCCTAATGCAACGCATACAAAATGTAAGCTAGAATAGGCTCGGCTAATCTATGGATGGCATGTGAGATGCGACAATTAGCATGTATTCAAGTTTGATTTGGAATACTTATGCAGTTAGCATGATGCACCGAGCCCGGTGCATGCAATACTGATGAATGATGCACGGATGCATAGCATAAGGTATGCTAAATTAAACATGTCCTAATACTAGCCATCAAAACAGGTAAGTAAAAGGGAGAAAGAAGTGGGGGTTGGAAGACATGCACACACACACCCACACTTATTACAAATTCGCCCTTGCTCGGAGGGACCAAAAGAATAGACAAATTAACTGACCTACAAGTTAATTAATTATTACAGACCAATTAAACTAGTTAAGCAAATTAACTAATCTAATTAAGCAATAAACAACCTCGGGAAGAGGGTCCAATGCAATGCGTGCTCGGTTCCGCTTGGAAAGTCACTGCCATGCACAAATTGCCTCTGTTTTCCCTGCTCTGATCCTCTGAAGATTGCACAAGTCTCAGGGTTTCTTCTCTGAGGGCTGTGGAACACCACCGGCTGAGGGTAATGGTCACCGGCCATGGGAAATGCTCATCGGCCACAAATTGATCCATCGACCAACAATGGATGGCCGGTCGACACTATATTTAGTCGACTGGCCAAAGCTTCCTGCAGAACCTGTTTTTGACAGGAGCAGAGGGCAAAACTTGGCATGGCAATGCATTTCAAGCAAATGTGTGCACCAACACATCCCTTATCATGTTTATGACTCAAAGGGATATGGTCCTCGATTCTCGGGCCATCAATCGCGCATTTCAATGCATGATGGCCCAAGAAACCAAGTATGCACTTTGATTTCAAATGAAATGCACATCACACAAACATACTGAGGGGCTTTCAACCTCTATCATGACTTGATTAAGAGGTAAAAGATGCATGCAATGATATGCAACCTAGACACGTGGGCGAAGTGTGCAACATGAGATGCAAACAAGTGAGCATGCAAGGCATATAACATCAATGCTAATGATACACATGCAACAACATGAGAGGCATAACACATGTGAATATGCAAAGCATCTTCACACAAGAAGCATACCAAATGTGATGACACTCAAACATGCAACACATTAATAGGCTAAGTATGCAATCAACACACAAGGTGAGCATGCCACAACATGCAAAGGAGGGACTTACACTAATTGGACAACCTTAAACTAGGTCCAAAACAGTGGCCAATGTTATGGAAATGAGGGCCAACACACATACACATATGCATGCAAACATGATCCAATTCCTAAACATCAAAAGGCAACTCTCAAGGACACTTAAGAGGATGCAAACATGGACAAATGGCATGCACATTAAACTCTAAAATCATGCGAGAATATGGTGCCGAACCAATTAAGCCAAGCAAGCAATGCATGCTAACAAGCCTAAAGCTTGAGACAAGCCAGAGGTGTATTGAACTACACTTAGCAGGACCAAACATGGCATGAATTAAATGACCAAAATCAGAGTTTTAGCATATTAAAACAAAGCCTAAAGATCACTTAGATGGCATCTAAATGACTTAAATCCAAGAGCATGCACAATGACCAAACATGGACCATAAGGCACAACCTTTTAAAGCATCAAAGGGAGCATCTAATGCAAGCATGCGAGCATGTCATGAGGACTGAAATGATACTATAAGTGGTGTCAAACCACTGAAATAAATCATGCAATGCATGCTCAACACTTCACACACTTAAAGCCTACAAGCTAGAATGTAAAGAGACTATGCAATACATGGAAAACATGGCTAAAACAACCAAGGGCAAACCTTAACTATGGAAAAACAAGTACAAAAGTTTCACAAAGCTAGGCCTAAAACATGCTTGAACAAGGGTCAAAGCCTAGATGCATGTTAAGGCAAAATGATGACATTACAAGACATGTATGCAAGGCATGCAAAGTGTGTCTAAACCAACTTAACATAATGCTATTTCATGGCAAAATAAGCATAAAAATCAGTTAAGGCATGGTCAACATGAACCTAAACTAGGTGCTCACACATGAGGCAAAAATGGACCTTTTCATGGACAACAAGGAGAGGGGGTGGCCCCCCTCCTTCTTAGGACCTCAAGGCACCATCTTCACCACTAAAATCCCTCAAGATTTCAGTGGTGAGGAGGCCCAAACAAAGTCGTCTCGAAGCTCACCCAAAATGGCACAAAATGGGGCCGAACAAGCCCTAAGAGGGGTCAAACAATCCCAAATGCCAAAACACTCTTGAACAACTATTTTAAGCAAGTAAAGACAGAACTTTTATATGTTATACACAAAGCTTAAAAACAGTTGCAAGATAGGTTAAAAAGCTATGCAAAAATGGGGTAAAAAGGAGTAAGTTCTTACCCTTGTAGACCCTCTTCACAAATGATGGTCCCGCAGCTTCTTTGAGCTCAAAATCACTCAAGAACACCAAGAACAGACCTCCGGTACCTCAGCAACTAAAAGAAGGTGTGATGGTGGGTGTTTATGCACAAAAGTAAGACAAAAACACACACTAATACACAAGAGAGAGAGATATAGAGATGGAGGATATACAAACCCTAACCCTAAAACTCAGAGCCCTCTGGAAATGTTGTCCAACCTAGAGGACGGAGGAGAGGCTACCTTTTATAGAGCTCTCTCTTGTAAAGCTTCCAAGACAAACTTGTCAAGAGGGAGATCCCGCCATACACGTGTTTGGAGGGGAGCAAAGTGTATGCCAGCTAGCACAGCTGGCATCAAAATATCTGCAAAAGCAGATGAACGGTGATCGGCCAGCCAAAACTGCCATTTGACCAAAAAAATGGTCGGTCGACCATCTATAGTGCCGGCCGGCCAAACATTTGGCCGATGGCAACAAAACACTGGCCGGTGGCCTCTAGCCATGGCCGATGATGTGTGGGGATATTTCATAAAGCATTCCTTGCCTCTCAAAGGCAAAAAAAACAAATGTTTGGTGCAAAACCAAACATCGAACTGTCAAGTCGAGAGATCCTGAGGCAAGGCGCGTTGCCGAGACCTCCGGGAACTTAAGACAAACACAAACAAGGATGATCACCGAGTGTTCAAGCGGGGACGTCCAAGTCTTAATGACGGTCAAAAATGGGGTGTCTACAGTTGCCCCTCTTTGAAAGAACTCGAAAGTCATAAGAATAACGGGAGTGAGTGTCAAAGCTCAGAGATGACCCATTTTTGACAAGGCCGAAGACTTAGACAAAGCATGCAGGACAATAAAGATATGCGCCCGAAGGCAGGGGCAAAATGCAACTGAAAATGCAAGAAGCCGAGCATAACTTATAATCATACAAAGAAAGCTGTAACGAAGCACGTACAATGCAACAATTTTAGGCTAGCATACACCAACCTACACTACAATGCAGATAGGGTGTAAGAGAATTATGTAATTCTCGATATGTCTCACTCGGAGAATACAATACCTGTGCGGTTCGTCTGGTTGCACCAGCCTCAAATGAACCGTACATACAATATCGTGCCTGAAAGAGAAAGAAAACTCAACAGGTATAATATTGTTAGCAACATGCATGATAATGCAAGATGAATGTAAAATAATATGCAATATATACAAAACTATGTATAAACAATGCAAACGATAATGCAATGCAATTGAAACAATGCAAATGATATGCAATGCATTTGAAACATGATCAAATCATGAACAGTTCAAAACCACACAAATGTCAATAGAAATGATGGAGATGCAAAATTCGTCTACCATAGAAAAGGTACCGCAACCCTCAAAGTGCGTACACATGCAGAACTATGAGTGATGTAGACGGACACAAGAACAAGTAATTGGGTGGAATGACATAAGTGGGGAAACGACCCGCTAACAAAAGAACATGATCCTAATACCGGATGCAAAAATTACACTACAATGTAATATATATAATGGTTATGGCGCGCGGGCCAAACCGTATCTTGCCTAGGAAAGGCATGGACACATACAAGCCATGTCTAACGCAGAAAAGGTACTGCAACCCTCAAACCAACATACCAGCGTGGAATAGGTGCGTACACATGCAGAACTGTGCTTCAACGTGAGAAGTATGGGCACATACCAGACCAAGCTCAACAAGTAAAGGCGTAAGCCATAGATGGAAGGTGACGCAACGAATGCATGCAAACTACAATGCCATATATACAATATGCAATGGATGGCATGGTATTTACAGTGAATGCATGACAATGCGGGTGGATAATGTAGTAAATGCATGCAAACTACAATGCAATATATTCTATATGCAATGGATGTAGATGCGATATTTACAGTGAATGCATGACAGATGCACTATTTACAATGAAATGCATGACATATGCACTATTTACAATGAAATGCATGTTTCTTTTTTTTTTTTTTGTTATTGTTATTGTTGTTGATTGTTTACGTGTGTGTACTTGTCTGTTGAAGTACTGTTTTTGTTTTTGTTTTTGAAATGCATGATGATGCATGTTGATGCGTATGAACTTGAATGCGCGACAACGTCGCTTGAAGTGCATGAGAACGCATGATTTCGAAATGCGCGACAATGCGCGGCTCTTGAGATGCATGACGATGCAAATGAACTTGAAATGCGTGACAACGCGCAGCTTTTGAGATGCATGAAAGTGCATGATTTCAAAATGCGCGACAATGCGCGGCTCTTGAGATGCATGACGACGCATGATTTCTTTTTTGAAATGCATGAAAATGCATGATTTCGAAATGCGTGACAATGCGCGGCTTTTGAGATACATAAAAGTGCATGATTTCGAAATGTGCGACAATGCGTGGCTTTTGAGATGCATGATGATGCATGTAAGGTTTGTATGACAACGCGTGATGAGGATCATGCACGATAATGCAGACGCCAAAGGTTTCGCACCTTCGAAGGATTTAAGGTCTCCTAGACCGTCTGTTGGGAAGGAATGCATGATGATGCAAATTGTGTGCATTATAACACGTGTAGGCATGCATGACGATGCAAGGGATGATGTGTGCTACAATGCACGAGGTGTGTGCATAACAATGCGAGAGAGGGATGCATGACAATGCTGCCAAGCGGATTTAAGGTCTCGCCAGACCGAGCGGATTTAAGGTCTCGCCGGACCGACATGAAAATGCATAGTGATGCAAGTATGACGTGCGCATGACAATGAGCGATATGTGCACAACAATGCGAATGAAAGGACACATAACCAACGCATGTTCACGACAAAGCATTGTAAGGTAATGCATGTGGGGCAACTTTCGAATCTTGAAAGAGGCAAAAGAATACCAAAAAGGATACACCTTGCACATATTCGAGGATGGCATGCCGAAGACGCGGTCCGAGGTCAAAAACAGAGACCGGTTGAGCTTCGGAAGTGCACTTTTCTTGCACTGTCTTGAGCAATCAAGGCTCCAAACCACATATATGACCCAAACAAGGGTGTAGGAGTCTCACCGGCCATCAGGGGAGGTCACTGGCTATCCATCGGCCATCAAAAAGTTTCATTGGCCAAATATTTGGCCGACCGGCCAATAGTGTGGCCCACAGGCCAAATTTGCCTGAATCGGGGCAGTTTGGTCTTTTGGCCTCGGGTTTTATAAAATAGGGCCTCTAGCCCTATTTTTTTCATTCTCTCTTGCCCGAAATCTCCTCTCCTCTCTCTCTAGATCATTTTTCTCTCTTGATTTCCTCGTTTTCTTGCGTTTTCGGCCCCATTTCGTTGTTCGATTCGCGTATACCTTCGCGTTTCGAACGTTTTGAACCGAACGAAACTTCGTTTCGGTGTCTTTTTTGCGATTTCCACCACTCGAGGCTTGTTTCCCTCGAGTTTTTCTTGATTTCTGTGCCTTTTCCTCATTTTGTCTTTTCCGGCCATTTTCCACCTCCTCGGGGTTGACTTTCCGTTGACCTTTCACATTTTTGCCCGGTTTTCCCTCTTTCGGCCATTTTTCACCACTCTTGGCATGGTGAACGATCTTCCACAGGGCAGGACTCCTCCGGAGCACAAGATGGATCCCAAGGCCGAGCCCCTGCCGCTCCACATCCGGCCGTTCGACCCGGCGACCTACCGGCCAATGATTGACATACTGCCTCCGGACGGACTTCGCCAGTTCCGAAGTTTTAAGAGGGCAGTGGCTTTAGAGCTTCTCCTGCGCGAGCCGGAGTCACATCTATCATACGGCGCTTCTGAGGTACATTCTTTCCCATTTTATTTTCCACAATGTAGAACACTTAACTGTCACAGTCAATCCTGTTCTTTAACAGCTTATCTCGGATGAACCGACACACTGTACGTTGTAGTTGACTGTGAATACACTCGCACTCGATATCAGTTTGAACTCGAACATGTGCATACACACGGCACTTGTCCTGAACCACTCAAACACGCTGACACATCATACGTCGTAGTTCACTGTGAGCACACCGGCACTTGGTATCTATCCGAATTTGAACACATGCGCACACGCTATATCTGTACTGAACCACTCAAACGCACTGACACATCATATGCTGTAGTTCCCTGTGAGCACACCGGCACTTGGTATCTATCGGAATCTGAACACGTGCGCACACGCTGTATTGCCACCAATTCTGAATACTCTTCAAAACTGTACATTTTATATTGTTTCGCAACCGTTTGCTTTTGAACAGGGAGATTCCCATACCGTCCGCGGGTATGGGAATGTTGCCGCTAGAGATTGGTATATGGAGTTACCGGATGCAGTCCATCACATCGTCGATCAGGCTGGCTTCGGGGCCTTCTGCAGAGGACTCTCGCGCCTTACTGCGAGCAGGCCTCTCCTTGCTGCTCTAGCGGAGAGGTGGTGGGATACCACCGACTCATTCCACCTCTCTGTCGCGGGAGACATGACGATGACTCCCTATGACTTCTCGATGCTCACGGGGATCGGGGTAGGGGGTGATCCGATCCCCTTCGACACCGATATGGATGAGTGGGACGCTGCCCAGATATACTTACTTGGCACTCAGCCGCCACTCACTCGGGCAGGATATGTGCGATATTCATGGTTCGAGAGCCACTTCGGGGATCAGGTGCCGACCACTCGGGTAGGGGAGGAGCAGTACGCACGCGGCTTCCTCATGTTTCTGCTGGGGACGACCATTTTCGCTGATCAGACGAACACTGTACCTCTCTGTCTACTCAGCGCTCTTGTGGATATCACACGGATCCTGCGCTATGACTGGGGTGGGGCAGCCTTGGCCACACTCTATGGGTACATGAGCTCAGCTTCCCGTTGCAGCGGGCAGTTGCTCGGAGGCTACTGAGGGGCTTGGGAGGTACGTCTTCTTCTTTCGTTGTTTTTTTTTAATTTCTGCTTTACATTTTCTGCACTCTGTACACTGCACACACTGTGGTCTGCTTTACGCTGACTGTATACTGTACACACGACACACACATACTCTGTTTTACATTGACTATACACTGCACACACTGTACACTCTGCCACAATACACTGTTCTACCATTTCTGTTTTTATTCTGCATTCTGCTTTATCTGATAAGCATACTGACACTTACTTTGCAGTTGTGGGTCTATGCCTATTTTCCGAGACTCGTGCCAGTGCCAGACATGGAGACCCCTCTTGGCGTGCCATTCTCTCGCCGTTTCGACGTGAGGTGTGTGCGGAGGCCTCGAGAGACGTTCATCTTCTTTCGCCGCTATTTTGACACCATCACCCCCGTAGAGGTATGTTTAGAACTTGCAGTTCATTTAAGCTTCGCTTTGCATTGTATTTTCCATAATAGTAGATAACAAACTGCATTCCATTTTCAGATCACCTGACAGCCCTAGGCTCCCTTGCCAGCCGAGATTCGAGATCGATTTGCTGGTGCGGAGGAGACTGCCCGTTTCAGGCTTCTGCTGGAGGGCTCGGTCTGTCGGGCTGGTACATGGGTGAGCGTTTCCTACGCCAGACCTTGGGTTTTCCAGAGCAGATAGTCCCGGTTCACCCTTCCGAGCACATGAGGGATACCGAGAGGTTCACTCTCGAGCAGATGGCGGACTACATGATTGGCTGGGATGCGACCCGCTTCAGAGGCATAGGCGACTACTCAGAGTATGTCAGGACGTATATCATGCGGCCTTTGAGTAGTGGCCGCCGAGCTGAGAGAGGGGGATCTGCGGCGCTGGTGATTGGAGTAGGAGCAGGAGTGGGGACGGGAGCGCCAAGGGTGGCTCGGGGCCATGGCAGGAGTGGAGCTCGGAGGGGATAGGGGGCTAGTTGGCCGGCACTGCCCGTGATGATGACTTGCCGAGGGCGAGTTGGGGCGACTTACCAGATTCCCATTGCTCTCCCTCCGGCGGATCACGAGCTAGTCGGGTTTTACGGCTTGCCTCCGGTATGTACTACTGCATTTTACATTCTGCATAGTTAGTTCATTTCATTTCGTTTGATATTCCGCAGAATACTGATGCTTCTAACACTTTTGCAGGCCTCTTCTGAGTACACTCGCCAGTCCCTAGAGCTGACTGCTTCGGTGATGGGGATGCTCCAGCAGAGCCTCGACCTTCTGGCGATTTACAGTATTCCGGTATGTTTCTCTGACCACGGTCTCAAACCATACATAAACTGTTTCACATATCTGATGCACAACACAACACTGGATACACTGCCCTCATGGCATTTGACATACTGTAGGCCACAGACTATTCACAGCACTCATACACTGTACTCGTACACTGCATTTTGGACTGATATATTGCTCACTGTATTCACACACTACTCATACACCGCATTCCGCATTCGTACCCTGTTTTGCGTAGCATATTGATGTGTTTTGCCTTTTTGTACTTGTCAGCATCCTTTCCAGATCCCTACTGTAGGGGGTGCTCCAGCTGGACCTTCCGCTCCTACTCGAGACGGCAGAGTATTTCCCCGCACCAAAGCGGGGCGCACTCACGTTGGGAGTAGCTCATGGGCACCAGTTCCTGATGACGACGAGTCCGAGGTGGAAGCGAATACGGAGTCATCTGAGGAGGGGACCGGAGATGGCACTGACTCGGGCCCAGATGACGGCGCTGCTGATGATGCTCCTGGACCTTCGTCCAGGAAGAGGACGAGGATAGACCCCTAGGCCATTTGACCCAGATTTTTGCTATTCTTTTTTTTTTTTTTTGTTGGTAGCTAGAGTACCTTGTACTGCCGCAGGCAGGTTTTTGTTTTCTCCAAAACTTTGTACTTGAAAAGATGGTGAAATGAAACAAACTTTTTGTCTTAAAAAGTGTTACATTTGTATATTTCATACTTTGCATCGCGTTACACCTTAATGTAAACGAGATTGATCTCCTGTCTGAAAATCAAACACTTGCATCATAATAATCAGATGAGGAACCGGCCAACGGCAAAACAACTCATACAACAAAACTGCTCATTCCGAGCACTCAATTTGTAACACAGTACTCGGTTTACTCGGCAGACAGCCCATACACACAGCTCATTCTGAACACTGCTCATTCTGAACTCATAGCCCATAACACAGTATTCTGTAGTTCATTCTGCACACGGCGAATCCTAAACAAATAGTCCAATCTAAAAAGACGGAATACAAAGGTGGAAGCTGCTGAAGCTGAAACACACTCAAATGCAATCCAGAACCCATATGTTCACTGTTTCCAAGTGCCACAGGTTGAACCCCTGCGATTTTAAAAGAAGCAAATCATGTTTTGCACAAATGTAGAGAATGGCACAGCACTCTGAGCACAAAACGATCTGAGAAAAGGATTTTCAACCGGGTATTGAGCCTATGACTGAACACAGCGAAAAAGACTTAATAACGAAAAATAAAAGGTAAACAACCTAAATGCAACGAGACACGCTCGGAACGACTCCAAACAAGAATTGAGGCAAACAAAACAAAAGACACGACACACAGACGTGTTTAAAAAAAAGAAAGACCTCATGTCACGAAGAGCCAGTTCCTCCGGGTATTTTCCCACCCTTTCTTATTTGTGATTCTCACGTCACTCGGCCCTCAAGCTCGTTTTTTTTCTTTTCAAAACCCTTTCGCTCACTTTTCTCTCAACTTACACCTCTCTGTTCTTTAATCTCTCATTTTTTATCCCTTCCTAGGGTGACTGGTGGATGAATAGGAGGTTGTGCGTTCACGCCTAACACTGTTAGCTTGCGGCTATTTCTTCTAGGGATGTACAGTTGGTGCCCCGGATGAGGGAGTAGAGTATCTTGATCCATTCAATTTTTGTGCTTCGCACTTGGTTTGACACCTCGTTGCTTGGAGGATGTTGAGAGCTTTCAGCCCTTTTGTTGTTAACCTCAGTTGTGCTCTCTTCTGGCGAATAAAGTGCCCTTTTGGCAAGGGTGTTGGTGACGAGGGAGAGACAGAACACCTGACTCGACTGTGCCCCTAGTTCATTACTTTGACCTTTTTTTTTTCTACTAAAATAATTTTGGCCAAAATGAGAGTTAGATTAACATACTTGTTCGATTTTTGATTTGAAATCATGCAAGTCAGGTTATGAGCACTGAAAATTTTCCTTTTGGGTCCAAGAAAATGGTCCAGTTTTGGAAAATGAAATAGTTTTCGAGAAAATAGTCAACCTCAGTAAAAATTTTCAAAAACTATTTTTGCAAACGGTCAATGCTCGACGAGCACGGAACTTACTCTCAAGATGTACAAACTCGGATTGGGGGCAATGGGTGCCCCTTGTCCGGAGGGCACCATACGGCAACAGAAAGTTGCCCCTTGTTTGGATAATGCCGCAGCATGTTGTAAACAGTCCTCATCGGTGATGATTGCAAACGAACTCTCGGGTGCAGAGAAGACGAAGATGGTCAAAACCAATATATGGACATGGTTGCTATGAAAGCGTTGGGGGCTAGACTTCAGGATGAAGTTGCCTATGTATCCCAAACACGGGAATCAAGCCTTACGTAGTTCCGGTTAAGGTACACTCGGGTATTTAACCTTCACTTTTAGGCTCTAACTTTTGCCAAGGCGCCTGTTGCGGGTTTTTGACCTTGCGAGCTTTGTTTTTCTTCTTTTTTTTTCAATTCTTTTCATTTTTTCTTTTTCATTTTCTTCATTTTTCTTTTTTTTTTTGTATATTTTTTCTTTTTTGTATTTTTTGTCTTGCTCTAACTTTTGTCTAGGTCGCCCTTCCGGGTTTTCGGCCCAACGAGCCTCTCAAAGGGTAAAAGTGTAACAAGTCCATGCCAAATGGTTTTGAGGTCCTGAAGTCATTTGAATCCAGGAAAATTACCGTTTAGTTGATTTGCAAAAGGATCCATCTTTGGCTCTACGAGCACATTGAACATTTTTGCCCCTAGTTGGAGGGGTACTTCTGTTCTAGCTTCACAAGCTTCTTCTGATGAGATCTGATCTTCTTGATCTGACTTCGGTGCCTCTTGTTCGAGGGCCACTTCAAATATGGCTGCATAGGCCTCTCTTGAGGGTTGATCGTTGAATACTCTGAACCCAAGGTCAAGGTTTTTGAGAACAGAGGGATTGAATCTTGAGGCTGAGAGCGATCCTAAGCTGCACAATCTCAAGAGCGATTCCACACTGGTCTTCGCAGGACAACGCAAAACATTTTTTGAATTTTTGAAAGTTTTTAAGAAAGTGACGAATCACTCGCGCTGAAGATAGTGTGGAACCAATCTGGATGAAGCCAGGGTCCTTCTCAGTACTCACGCTAACAAGCATGATTTCATTCATTAAGGGCTTAGCACGCCTCTCTTTCTCTCAATCTGATCAAAGTTTTGCAAATCTCGAGGAATTCCTTCCTCTTCATTTTCACCGCAGTGTTCGAAAAGTTTTGAAAAACTCAGGTCGAAGCAATGATTTTCAGGGCACAAGAGAGCAGGTGGAATGTACTGTTGTTCCATTCAAATCCTCTGGCACAACTAGCTCAATAGTAGTAAGCACGGAAACATGATAGCCGCAGCTGTTTCATTCAAACCCTCCGACTGCAACTAGCTCCATAGCAGAGATAGACTCAAAAGAAAGCAAAAAGATAATTACAAAACGAAACAGTGTTCGAGGCAACAACCCTGGAATCACTTGATATTCTATACAACGGGACCGACTCGTCACCACAAGATAGACCCTTAAGCAAAAGACTGACTCAAAATAAAGAGACAGACTCGAAACAAGACCATCGAACTGACTCAACACCTAAGTCAGAAACCACAAAAAAAGGCACTCGCAGATGCTCAAAAAGTGCATGCCAGACGCCACATCTGAAATACACCAGACATCGCCCGCAGGTGGTCCAACCCCTGATCACATACTTGCAGTATCCTCAAAGTCCAACATCTTAGTAGTAACAGACTTTGCTGAGGTAGGTGGGAGGATGATCTCATTGTCGATCAAATCTTGCACTTCGTGGCGAATGCGGAAACAACCATCGGTGCTGTGACCGGATTGTTGGTGGTATGCGCTGTACAAGGTAGCATCATGTGAGAGAGGGAGATTCTTCGGGAGAGGCCGACGCTCGAGGGGTTTAAGATGCCCTTTTTTAGCCAGAACTAGAAATGCCCTAGACAAAGGCATGTAGAGGGCATGAAAGACACTGCGCCCTCGAGGCAGGTACTTTGAAGTCTGAGTGTTCTTACTAGACGCACTAGCGAAAGGATCGGCAGGCACTGCCTTGGTTTCTGATCTTTCCCAGGTGTAGAGTTGGGAGTAGGAGAAACTGTTTTGGCATGACGGGGCCTACCCCGGTTTTCCGCCTGACGGAACTCTCCTCGGTCGGAGTGGGGAAAACATCATCCATAGTCTTGGCCATGACTGCGGATATTTGTTGCTTATTCATCCCCCCGACTTTCAAAGCCTCGACTGCCCACAGCAGTTGTTCAACAGGATCAATATCTGTCTTTATTTTGTTCTTATTTCTGGCCTCGGCCTGATCGAGGGTTTGGGTTGCTATATCGGAGCGAAACCCGGTTGTTGTTGACATGTCATTGCTGTAGCTGGAGGCAACCTTTGGCTGACTGAGCTCGATCCCAATCCGTCCCAGTAGCGGGGGCTCCTGCGGTACAAAATTCCTGGCATATGATGCGGTTGGCAGCGAAGCCGACATCCCGTAGGCGAGATCAGCCACAGACCTCTGGAGGTCACCAATCATTCCCATCAACTCAAATGTGGTGGGCTCACGAGCCTGATACAATTGGGGGGTCCAGACCGGGTGTGCGACAGGCGACCTGGGCGGATGTGGTACATCGACATTGGCTTCACTTTGCAGAGTAATTCCTTGGTTTAGTGTGGCTGCCATAACCACGATCTCTTCTGAACTTTGGGTTGTCATGCGTCCACTGAACTGAACAATTACTGATGGATCAAATGCCTGCCTTGCCTCAGCGAAGGAGAATACTGGCTATTTTGCACTGAATCTCCAAACTGAAAGGGAAAAACATGTAGCATTTCAACCCAACTTTATCAGAACAGACAGAAGTACAACTGATCAACTATTTCCGACAACTAATCACTGTTCCCCAAATTACTGTTCCCGAGATACTGAGTCTGATACCCGCAGATATGACTGATTCTCACAAACACTGATACTGATGCCCTCAAGCCTGACATTCAGACTTGCGAACCGGTATATGCATTCCTCTGTAGAGATACACTCGAAAAGCACATAGCAAGCAAAGAGAGCCAAAACAACCCTATGTTGGGGTAGGGTTTCCATGTCCTATTTTGTCAGGAGCTAGGGTTTCACTACGCACACAGCGGTTTCAATCAACCTAACATCGGGTAAGCAACATGTCCTAGTTTGGAATGGTCACTATGGATTCCGAATATGCACTAGGTCGAATGGTCAAAAAGGGTGCCCCAGTAAAACCGGGGTTTGTGTTCCCATATTGGCAGAGCCCGCAACTGGTCAACCTTATGGTCATGCCTCGACAAGACAAGCCTCCGGCAAACCGTTTAGGAATAGCAGATGGCAAACACTGTGTCCTAGGCATACCAATGCACATGCAATGCAAAGAAACACATAAGTGAAATCAAAACAGGATATCACGAGTTCGAGTCAAGATCTCTAAAACTCCCCAACAGAGTCGCCAGAAACTGTAGACGCGCCCATGGGCCCCTTGCTACAGTTCGGACTCGATTTGCGTCACGGTTCTTAATCTGAACCAAAGAGTCCAAATTCGGCAAATCGTTTTGAGAAAAAAAAAACAGATTTTTAGAAAAGAAGTGCCAAACATGAACTGCTTTGCCAGATACAGAGTCGCCACCTAAATATTTTATTTTGGGGGAATTTAGGAAACCCTGACTCATTTGCCTAAGGCCACGTATCCGTCATCACCAAAGTTACCTCGGTCCGAGAACTTGGGTACGATTGGGGAAGGTTAGCTATGAGCACCCCCTCTCGCCCGATCAAAGATCGGCCTCTACTAACCATGATATCATGTTTTGAAAACATTATATGCTCTTATTTCGGTTATTAGCCTAGAATTACTATGTTATGCGCACAGCAAACAAGCATAGACCAAATCGCCTAAATTGGAACAAAACATTGCATGTGTTATTTTGAAAATGGTTTGTTACTCGCAAGTAGGCTAAAATGCAGGTTTCAATGAGTTGTTCCAACTCAAACAATCCAACCTTCACCCACAGGCATTCAGGCAGTTTATGTTACGTAAGTATGCTGTCACGGCAACATTCACACGCATGCAAGGATGCTAAAGCATAAAATACTTACAGTGTACTCCAAGCCAAAACAAAGAGCTTGTTAGCAATCATGCATGATCCAAGTCCATGTTAAGTGCCTAATGCAACGCATACAAAATGTAAGCTAGAATAGGCTCGGCTAATCTATGGATGGCATGTGAGATGCGACAATTAGCATGTATTCAAGTTTGATTTGGAATACTTATGCAGTTAGCATGATGCACCGAGCCCGGTGCATGCAATACTGATGAATGATGCACGGATGCATAGCATAAGGTATGCTAAATTAAACATGTCCTAATACTAACCATCAAAGCAGGTAAGTAAAAGGGAGAAAGAAGTGGGGGTTGGAAGACATGCACACACACACCCACACTTATTACAAATTCGCCCTTGCTCGGAGGGACCAAAAGAATAGACAAATTAACTGACCTACAAGTTAATTAATTATTACAGACCAATTAAACTAGTTAAGCAAATTAACTAATCTAATTAAGCAATAAACAACCTCGGGAAGAGGGTCCAATGCAATAAGTTAGCCTCACGGCAAGCATGCTAACATGGCAACATTAACACACATACAGTATGCTAAAGCTAAAATACTTACAGTGTACTCCAAGCCAAAACAAAGAGCTTGTTAGCAATCATGCATGATCCAAGTCCATGTTAAGTGCCTAATGCAACGTATACAAAATGTAAGCTAGAATAGGCTCAGCTAATCTATGGATGGCATGTGAGATGCGACAATTAGCATGTATTCAAGTTTGATTTGGAATACTTATGCAGTTAGCATGATGCGCCGAGCCCGGTGCATGCAATACTGATGAATGATTGACGCATGCATAGCATAAGGTATGCTAAATTAAACATGTCCTAATACTAACCATCAAAGCAGGTAAGTAAAAGGGAGAAAGAAGTGGGGGTTGGAAGACATGCACACACACACCCACACTTATTACAAATTCGCCCTTGCTCGGAGGGACCAAAAGAATAGACAAATTAACTAACCTATAAGTTAATTAATTATTACAGACCAATTAAACTAGTTAAGAAAATTAACTAATCTAATTAAGCAATAAACAGCCTCGGGAAGATGGTCCAATGCAATGCGTGCTCGGTTCTGCTTGGAAAGTCACTGCCATGCACAAATTACCTCTGTTTTCCCTGCTCTGATCCTCTGAAGACTGCACAAGTCTTAGGGTTTCTTCTCTGAGGGCTGTGGAACACCACCGGCTGAGGGTAATGGTCACCGGCCATGGGAAACGCTCATCGGCCACAAATTGATCCATCAGCCAAGAATGGATGGCCGGTCGACACTGTATTTAGTCGACTGGCGAAAGCTTCCTGCAGAACCTGTTTTTGACAGCAGCAGAGGACAAAACTTGGCATGGCAATGCATTTCAAGCAAATGTGTGCACCAACACATCCCTTATCATGTTTATGACTCAAAGGGATATGGTCCTTGATTCTCAGGCCATCAATCGCGCATTTCAATGCGTGATGGCCCAAGAAACCAAGTATGCACTTTGATTTCAAATGAAATGCACATCACACAAACATACCGAGGGGCTTTCAACCTCTATCATGACTTGATCAAGAGGTGAAAGATGCGTGCAATGATATGCAACCTAGACACATGGGCTAAGTGTGCAACATGAGATGCAAACCAGTAAGCATGCAAGGCATATAACATCAATGCTAATGATACACATGTAACAACATGAGGCGCATAACACATGTGAATATGCAAAGCATCTTAACACAAGAAGCATATCAAATGTGATGACACTCAAACATGCAACACATTAATAGGCTAAATATGCAATCAACACACAAGGTGAGCATGCCACAACATGCAAAGGAGGGACTTACACTAATTGGACAGCCCTAAACTAGGTCCAAAACAGTGGCCAATGCTATGGAAATGAGGGCCAACACACATACACATGCATGCAAACATGATCCAATTTCTAAACATCAAAAGGCAACTCTCAAGGACACTTAAGAGGATGCAAATATGGACAAATGGCATGCACATTAAACTCTGAAATCATGCGAGAATATGGTGCCAAACCAATTAAGCCAAGCAAGCAATGCATGCTAACAAGCCTAAAGCTTGAGACAAGCCTAAAGCTTGAGACAAGCCAGAGGTGTATTGAACTACACTTAGCAGGACCGAACATGGCATGAATTAAATGACCAAAATCAGAGTTTTAGCATATTAAAACAAAGCCTAAAGATCACTTAGATGGCATCTAAATGACTTAAATCCAAGAGCATGCACAATGACCAAACATGGAGCATAAGGCACAACCTTTTAAAGCATCAAAGGGAGCATCTAATGTAAGCATGCGAGCATGTCATGAGGACTGAAATGATGCTATAAGTGGTGCCAAACCACTGAAATAAATCATGCAATGCATGCTCAACACTTCACACACTTAAAGCCTACAAGCTAGAATGTAAAGAGACTATGCAATACATGGGAAACATGGCTAAAACAACCAAGGGCAGACCTTAACCATGGAAAAACAAGTACAAAAGCTTCACAAAGCTAGGCGTAAAACATGCTTGAACAAGGGTCAAAGCCTAGGTGCATGTTAAGGCAAAATGATGACATTACAAGACATGTATGCAAGACATGCAAAGTGTGTCTAAACCAACTTAACATAATGCTATTTCATGGCAAAATAAGCATAAAAATCAGTTAAGGCATGGTCAACATGAACCTAAACTAGGTGCTCACACATGAGGCAAAAATGGACCTTTTCAAGGACAACAAGGAGAGGGGGTGGCCCCTCTTCTTCTTAGGACCTCATCAGTGGTGAGGAGGCCCAAACAAAGTGGTCTCGGAGCTCACCCAAAATGGCACAAAATGGGGCCTAACAAGCCCTAAGAGGGGTCAAACAACCCCAAATGCGAAAACACTCTTGAACAACTATTTTAAGCAAGTAAAAACAGAAATTTTATATGTTATACACAAAGCTTAAAAACAGTTGCAAGATAGGTTAAAAAGCTGTGCAAAAATGGGGTAAAAAGGAGTAAGTTCTTACCCTTGTAGACCCTCTTCACAAATGATGGTCCAGCAGCTTCTTTGAGCTCAAAATCACTCAAGAACACCAAGAACAGACCTCTGGTACCTCAGCAACTAAAAGAAGGTGTGATGGTGGGTGTTTATGCACAAAAGTAAGACAAAAACACACATTAATACACAAGAGAGAGAGATATAGAGATGGAGGATATGCAAACCCTAACCCTAAAACTCAGAGCCCTCTGGAAATGTTGTCCAACCTAGAGGAGGGAGGAGAGGCTCCCTCTTATAGAGCTCTCTCTTGTAAAGCTTCCAAGACAAGCTTGTTAAGAGGGAGATCCCTCCATACACGTGTATGGAGGGGAGCAAAGTGTATGCCAGCTAGCACAGTTGGCATCAAAATATCTGCAAAAGCAGATGAACAGTGATCGGCCAGCCAAAATTGCCATTTGACCAAAAAAATGGCCGGTCGACCATCTATAGTGCCGGCCGGCCAAACATTTGGCCGATGGCAACAAAACACTGGCCGGTGGCCTCTAGCCATGGTCGATGATGTGTGAGGATGTCTCACAAGGCATTCCTTGCCTCTCAAAGGCAAAAAAAAACAAATGTTTGGTGCAAAACCAAACACCGAACAGTCGAGTCGAGGGATCCTGAGGCAAGGCGTGTTGCCAAGACCTCCGGGAACTCAAGACGAACACAAACAAGGATGATCACCGAGTGTTCAAGCGGTGACGTCCAAGTCTTAAGGACGGTCAAAAATGGGGTGTCTATAGTACCCAAGTTCCCGAGCCGAGGCTACTTTGGTGATGACGGACACATGGCCTTAGGAAACGAGTCAGGGTTTCCTAAATTCCCCCAAAATAAAATATTTAGGTGGCGACTCTGTATCTGGCAAAGCAGTCTATGTTTGGCACTTCTTTGCAAAAAATCAGTTTTCCAAAACGATTTGCCGGATTTGGACTCTTTGGTGATTTATCAATCTCACATCACACATCGTGAGATCAGATTAAGAACCGTGACAATTTGAGTCTGAACTCTAGCATAAGGCCCCCGGGGCGCATTTATAGTTTCTGGCGACTCTGCTGGGGAGTTAGAGAGCTTGACTCGAACTCATGATATATTGTTTCGACTACACGTATGTGTCTCTTTGCATTGCATTTGCATTGGTGCGCCAAGGACACCGTGTTTGCCGTATGCTATTCCTGAACGGTTTGCCGGAGGCTCGCTTTGAGAAGCGCGCCATAAGGCTGACCGGTTGCTGGCTCTGCTACGACGGAACACAAATCTCGATTTTTATCGGGGCACCCTTTTTGACTATTTGACCTAGTGCATGTCGGAATCCATAGTGACTATTGCAAATTAGGACAGGTTACTTTCCCGATTTTAGGATGTTTGAAACCGCTGTGTGCATAGTGAAACCCTAGCTCCTGACAAAATAGGACAGGGAAACCCTACCCCAACATAGGGGTGTGCGTGGACCTCAATGCTATAGTTCAGACTCGATTTGTGTCGGTTCTTAATCTGATCTCACAATATGCAATGTGAGATTGATAAATCACCAAAGAGTCCAAATCCAGCAAATCGTTTTGGAAAACAGATTTTTGTAATGAAATGCCAAACATGGACTACTTTGCCAGATACAGAGTCGCGACCTAAATATTTTATTTTGGTAGAATTTAAGAAACCCTGACTCGTTGCCTAAGGCCACGTGTCCTTCATCACCAAAGTTGCCTCGGCTCGGGAACTTGGGTACGATTGGGAAAGGTCAGCTATGAACACCCCCACTCGCCCGATCAAAGATCGACCTCTACTAACCATGATATCTTGTTTTAAAAACATTATGCGTTCTTATTCCGGTTATTAGCCTAGATCTTACTATGTGATGCGCACAACACAAAAGTATAGACTAGATCGCCTAATTTGGAACAAAGCACTACATATCCGTTTGTTTGGAAATTGGTTTGAAATTTGCTACTCGCAAGTAGGCTAAAACACGGATTTCAATGAGTTGTTCCAACTCAAACAGTCCAACCTTCACCCACTGGCATTCAGGCAATTATGCCATATAAGCATATAGCCACATGGTGAGCATGCTGTTATGTTAACATTCACACTCATGCGAGATGCTAAAGCATAAAAACACTTACAGTGTACTCCAAGCCAAAACAAGAAACTAGTTAGCAATCCTACATAATCCTAGTTCATGTTAAAAATGGCTAATGCATCACATGCGGAATGTCATTAGAATAGGCTCAGCTAATCTATGGACGGCATACGAAATGCACAAATAACATGTATTCAAGTTAGATTTGAAATACCATGCAATTAGTATGATGCGCCAAGCCCGGTGCATGTAATACAAATGAATGGATGCACGCATGCATAGCATAACGTATGCTAAATTAAATATGTCCTAATACTAACCATCAAGGCAGGTAAGTAAAAGGAAGAAAGAGGTGGGGGTTGGAAGACATACACACACACATCCACACTTATTACAAATTCACTCTCGCTTGGAGGGACCAAAAGAATAATACAATTTAATTAACTAATCGAGCTAATTAAATAATTACAGACCGATTAACTAGTTAAGCAAATTAACTAAGCTAATAAAGCGGTAAACAGCCTCGGGAAGAGGGTCCAATGCATGCGTGCTTGGTTTCGCTCGGAAATCCATCGCCATGCACAAGCTGCCTCTATTTTCACTATTTTCCCCCTCTGAAGACTGCACAAGTCCCAAGGTACACCCTCTGAACGCTGGGGAATGCCACCGGCCAAGGGGAATCATCACCGGCCATGGCAGGGTGGTCACCGACCATTGGTTGAGCTCTCGGCCATCAATATTTGGTCGATCGGCACTCTATGAAGTCAACCGGCCATATTTGTCTGCAGAAACCTATTTTGACAGCAGCAGAGGGCAAAACATGGCATGGCAATGCATTTCAAGCAATGTTTGCACCAACCACACTCCTTATCATATTCATTACTCAAAGGAGCTTGGTACTCGGCCCTCGGACCATCAATCGCGCATTTCAATGCGTGATGGCCAAAGATGTCGAGTTGTGCGATTTGATATCAAATGTAATGCACACCAAATGCCCAATGAATCCTAACCTCTATCATGGTCAATCAAGAGGCGAGGAATGCATGCAAGATGGAACCAAAGCATGCAAGCCTAGCATGCCATATAAACATACAAACAAGCAATGATGCTACCAAGGCGACTAGCATATTACAAGATGCAAGGACAAGCATGCAAACAAGTGTATGACTTCATTCAATCATGTGACAACATGTGAGGTATAACACATGCAAGTATGCAAGGCGACTTAACATAAGATGCATGCCAAATGTAATGCCACTTAAACATGCAACAACACATGATAAGCCAAGTATGCAATCAACACACAAGGTGAGCATGCCACAACATGCGATGGATGGTCTTATACCAATTTGGGCAACTCTCAAATAAGCCCAAAATAGTGGCCAAATGCCAAGGAAATGAAGGCAAAATGACATACAAACATGCATGCACACATGGTTCAACACTTAGGCATTAAAGAACGACTTTTAAGCATACTTAAAAGAGGACAAACATGGACCAATGGCATGCATACTAAGCTCTAAAATCATGTTATAAAAGGTGCCAAACCAAGTAAACAAGACAAGCTAAGCATGCAACGATGTCCAAAACTTAAGGCAAGCCAAGAGGCTTAGACCATGGCCATGCCAACCAAGCCTCACAAGGCTAAGAGGACTTAGAATAGTCCCAAGGTAGACCTAAACAAAGCTAAGGACACACCTAGATAGCATCTAAGTGGCCTACACATGGAAGCATACAAAAGAGGCCAAACATGGAGCACAAGACTACAACCTTTTAAAGCATTAAAGGAGCATCAAATGCAAGCATACAAGCATACCATGGGGACTGAAATGATGCTATAAGTGGTGCCAAACCACTGAAACAAGCTAAGCAATGTTGTAGACGTCCCCGAACGTCCCGGGAGAAATCCCGTTCTGTTTGTTTGGGCTCACTACAGTTTGGACTCAAATGTCACGGCGTTGTATCTAATCTCGCGGAGTGCAATGCAAGACCGATGAATCATCAAAGAGTCCAAATCCGGCAAATCGTTTTTGAAAACAGATTTTTTGAAAGATATGCCAAAGATGGACTGCTTTGCTAGATACAGAGTCGCCACCTAAATATTTATTTTTGGAGAATTTAGGAAACCCTGACTCGTTGCCTAAGGCCACGTGTCCGTCATCACCAAAGTTGCCAAATGGCTAATGCATCACATGCAGAATGTCATTAGAATAGGCTCAGCTAATCTATGGACGCATATGAGATGCAATAATTCGACACATGTATTCAACTTGGAATTTAAATACAATGCAGTTAGTATGATGCGCCGAGCCCGGTGCATGCAATACAGATGAATGATGCAAACATGCATAGCATAAGGATGCTAACTAAAATATGCCCTAAAACTAACCATCGTAAGCGGTTAAGTAAAAGAAA